>CAJQZJ010032044.1:1787221-1828455 GCA_907164525.1 Lophiomys imhausi | reverse complement strand
ACACACACACACACACACACACACACACACACACACACACACACACAGAGAGAGAGAGAGAGAGAGAGAGAGAGAGAGAGAGAGAGAGAGAGAGAGAAAGATTAAGATTTTGAAACTTGAAACCCACGCCCAGAGACACATTTCTTCCCAAAAGTCCACACCCCCAATCTTTCTCAGAGAGTGCCACTCCTTGATGACTAAGTGTTCAAATATATGAGCCTAAGGCAGACATTCTTATTCAAGTCACCATGAGAAATGAAATAAAATACTAAAGTTTTTTTTTTTTTTAAAAGACCTCAAGGTTTATTATTTAGGAAAAGAAGTGAAGAAGAATGATGTGCGAAGAAGCTTTTTATTTTTGCTCTAAGTTTCATTAAATACTTTCTGATAGGTGCTTGGTAAGCAGTATTTAGAAAATAATTCTGAATTGCAAGATACAGAACCTCAGAAAGTACTTTGGGAGACTGAAGACTACTCTATATGTCAAGGATAGGTGAACTAGGTCACTGAGTTTTTAATCATAACTCACAGAGATGTAAAATGCATCCTGACAAAATAGTTTTTCACCACACACAGGGATTTTTTGAGTGCTTCTGAATTGGGATAGTGCTTGAAGAAGATGGGTAAGACTATGAAGGATATTTGGATCAGTGTGACATTTTTCTACAGCTCCTTGGCTGACATTTCAGTGGAGAGGGAAGAGCAGTGAGTGGATAAGAATCTTAGAGATCTGGACTGTGGGAAAAGGCAACATTGCAGTTGCCTGGATGGCAATGGAGGAGAGCAGATTGTAGGATAAGGGTTAGCATCAAAGAGTCCTGATAATTAAGAAATACTATCTTCCCAGGGAGCTCCTTTAAATGTTCAGAATATGAGTAATAGAGGAAGAACCTTGGAATTAATCAACAGGAAAGACCTTTAGCTGATGGCTTCCTCTCAATGGTTACCCTTCAGTGAACTCAGAGAAAGGCTTATTGCAGGTAGTGTGGCAACCTTACGGCAGTCACCATGACAAGGACAGGGAAGCCTCCCTGCAGCAGTGGGCCACAATTCCTTTTCTAGTAGCAAGGAGGGCATACATCTCTCTGGTGACCTAAGGACCTTCAGCCGTGGCTGAAAATTCTGGAAGAAGTCTTAAACCTGTGTTTTAAAACATGTGTCAAGCTGACAAGATTATTCACTCTGTCATCAGGAACTTGCCAGTAGTAAAGAGAGACTTAATTTCAGCAAGAGGATATTAAGAATGCTGGGTGCTCTGAGAAGGCAAAGCTGGAGTCAGGAACATTGATTCATGCAGTAGAAGCACCATAGGCAGATCTCCAGGGGCAGCTTACTTATGGAATTGTTCTGTATGCATAGAGAAAATGGCTGCAGAGTATAACTCAGTTGGTCCAGTCATTTTATAGCATACATGAAACCCTAGACTTGGTTCCCAGCACTGAATAGACCCAGGTTTGTTGGTGCATACCTCTAATCCTAGAACTCTGGAAGTAAGGTAGTAGGATGAGGAGGTCAGCCTGGGATACATGAGATTCTGTCTCCAAAAGATAAAACAACAACAACAACCACACATGTACATGCATAATATATGCATGCATACATACATAGATACATAATATATACATACATAGATACATACATACGTATGTACATGTATACATGCGTACATACATACAGACTCTAGATTTAGGCAGCCTGAGCTCTGACTCTTAATAGTCATATAACCTTTACCAACATTAGAATTTTAATTTCATGAAATTTTGTTTTGTCATGACATATTCTATTTCTCCCTATGTGCATAGCAATTTAAAATATAAAAAAAAATTCTGAGCTCAAAGATTACAGAAATTTTGAGCCATATCTGACTCAGGGGCTTTTGAGTTACATGCTAAATCATTATAAGAGCCCTGAACACAACACAAAGTTTTGAGCATATGTTTCTTTGCCTGATGTGTTCCTGCTCTTTGTACTGAGGAAATTATACTAAGTGCACTTGAAGGGGAAATAACACTTCAGTGTTGTTTACCAAGGTATCTGTAGTTACTTTCCCCATGCTGAGATGTAGATCTCTTCCTCTGTATGGTATGTCTTCTTCCTACCTCTAGTGTATTGAAACTGATGGTTTACTTTTTTGTCTCTGTTACATATCCATGGATTATTTTTTTTATCTTTCTAACTCTAGAATACATAACTACTGAACACTCTTGTCTTAAAGGACAGCCATTGGAAAATGACAGCAGAAAGAGAACGTCAGCTTTTCAGGCAATCATCTCATGAGCAGTTCAAGTCTAGAATGTAGAGTGAGGGTATCTCCAAGAGTTGGCCAATATCATGTGCCTGGTCCAGCTACAGAGAGATTAAAGTAACTGGTTTTCTAGGACTTTTTACAAGAAGTATAAAAGAGGACAGGGCTTTATTTGTCTACTAGAGTGTGTTGCAGGATATTCAAAGAAAAATTCACTACCCCTCACCAGAATTTACACTATCATCATAGAGTTGAGCCAAGTAAGAGAGGTAGATTTACACTGGGACATTCATCTCTTGAAGAGAAGACCTTATCACATCATGATAACAGCAGGAAAATCTAAGGACAAATGGCTAATTCATTTGTAATTAATATTGAATATACAATGAGTTAGGTAATTCCCAAACATATCTAAAGTGACTTTTGCTCATAATAACTAAGAGTTTTGCCTAGAGTTTTGCGTAGGTGATGATAAGAATGGAATCAACCCTCAAAATAATCTAATCTAATGAGATATATAGTAGTACTATTAGGAAACATGACAGAAATGTTCAATTTTATTTTAGCTACAGAAAACTTATAAAAATATATATCAGATAATTCAGATTTGTGTATCTCTTAATAGTATACAACCACTTAGTTTGTTAATGATTTATTTGTTACAGATAAGTTATATTTTAATACATCTAATCTAAATTACTTTTGTTATGTTTGTATGATACAGCTGAATATAATTGGGAAGTTCTCAAATTTATTATATTTTACATATATGTATAAAAGGGTGCTTTGGATAAGAATGAAACATCCAGGTAAGATACAAAATTATTTTGATTGGTCTCTAAAATAAATTAGACTATACTGGACATTTACAGTCATTTAAACTACACAGAAAACTCTTTAGAAATTTACATTTTTATTAAATTCCTAAAATGGAATTCTATGATTGGCCTTTACTAACATTTCATAACTTTTGTAAAATCTCACAGCCAATTTTTAAAAGACATGTAGCAACCAGAAGTAAGAAAAAACAAAACAAAAAAAACCCCAAAAGTACAAAAGTTTTGGCCTAGAGTTTAGAAATATCATTTCTCCAGTAATAAATTATGCTTTTAAAAATTCATGGAGGAGAGAAAGGGTCCTCAGTTTTTCTATGTGACTTTTCCATGGAGATATTTCTCAACATATAATCTTGGGTATAATAAATGTAATTATGGTATTTTACACCTAGATAACCACACTAAATTTTGTTTACAAAATTGTATAGCTACTCAGATACACCTGTTACACTGGTAAGCAGATGTCTATGATTAACTAAATTTTCATCTGATGAAACTGTTTATAGATACATGAAACATATGAAAGAGCTTTGTATTAATTACTGGTATATGCATGACTATCAATTTTTCTCATCATTTTTCTTTTTCTCAAAATTTCATTGAAGATTTTTCAAAAGTTAAACAATCTTCTACCTAGGAGTGAGGTTAAGGTCATGAGAACTTTGTTTATGTAGAAATCAAGCTAATATTGCCTCATTTTCAGAACTAGCATAATAAGTGTGCTCTTTTCTCTTAAGCTCATTGGCTTCAGCTGTTCTCTCATTTTCTTTTCTTCTCCATCAAGTGGCTAATGTAGTGAATGGAGTGTCATCTTAGGATGCTTGGCAGCATTAGTATCAGGGTGGAATAAAAGTCCATCCTTTAATCTTTGAACATAGTTTTGGCATTCAGAAATTCAACATGTAAGATATTGTAAATACATTTGTCACTAGTAGAAGATGAGAAAAGAAACAACATCTTTCCATATCTGCAAAATATCTTTCCATTTATTTCTAAAGCAGATAGCTGGTTGCAGGACAGATTAACTACTTTGCTTGAGCCTCAGGGACCAAATTGAATCCCGTAAAATATATCCACATTTTCATATAGTATTATTTTTAATATCGAAGTTGAATATTTTAATTTCCCAAAATTAAATATGTGTACACCATGAACTTATATAATTCATGGTATATACAAATAAATATTTGTTGAATGACTAAGTAAATATACTTTTTTAGAATTTATTTTTATTCTAAACAAATCGTTATAAAAGCTACTGACGCTATCAACTTCCATGTTTTTATGACCCTGTACCAGTTTATAAGCCCATTGACTTTATTAAGGAAGTTATAGCTCATAGGCGAAGCATGACTCAGTATTTTATAGGCAGCAAATGAATGAATCAAAACATATGCGTGTGAAAAATGTCAAGGAAAAACAGTGGGAACTTTCTTCTCCCTGATATTAAACAACAACAAAATCTTAGTTGCCTTGAAGACAGCATTGGGTTCAATGATGATGTAAAAAGAATGACTTTCCTGAACATCTGCTTTCTCAATTATAATTTTGGATTTTCAATACAATCATGAACTCTTATTCCACTTTCCCAAGGGAAAATGGGCAGCCTAATGAAGAGAGAAGTGTTGTTTCCCTACAGATACCATCAAGGCTCTAGCCATAAGGTATTTTACTCCTTTGTGAAGATTAATCCCCCATTTGAAGTCATCACACTCCAATGTAGATTTTCAAATAGAGAAGACTGTTTTTGAGACAAAGAGATAATGTGAATTCGAAAGTTATCTCTGCCTTCAGACACATGGGTCCTTTTTGATAAAGAGGAAAATAACCTCAAAAAATCCAGCAGAAAAATAATTTACAACAAAATAAAACTATTTCTGCATAGCATGACTGAGCAAACTCAGAGATGGAAAAGAAATCTTATCATTTGTTTAGATTTTCCTTCAGACATTAATTTCTACTTAGGGAAATATATCTGCCATATTTAGATATTTTCACTTGAGTTTCATGCAACTAATTTCCATAAAAATAAAAATTTCATCCATATAGCTGGAGAAACAGAAATATATGCAAAAATAAATGTCATTCTATTAATTTTTCAGTGTTATTTATTTTTAATAGGTACTATAAATGTGTAAAAATGCATAAAATGCTGTATAAATCATAAAATTGTTTCTATAAATTGCACTGTGTGTACGATTTAAATTTCTCTTACCAATTGAGAAATCAAGGTAAAGTTATTGATGAACAAATTGTAGAATTAATTATCTTGCAGTTATAATAGCTCATATTTATAAGTTGTATTACAACTTGCAAAGCTTTTTATCATGTTTTGTTACTATTGTTCTAGCAGTATCTTCCTTAAATTTATATCTGTATTCTATAAGTTATCCAGACAGTATAGGTAAAAGGTATGAAAGAGAATCAAGAAGATATTTTTAAATGATATCTTAGAAGACACCCTGTATAATTTCAAACAGTAAGTGATTAATTCATGCTACACAAGCAATTACATTAATAAAACCAAGTAAGCTTCAGACTGAAATATGTTTGTCATATTTTTCAACTGGAGGGAAAGCTACACAGAAAAGTGTGGTGAAAAGATTTACAAAGCTAATGTTACTTAAGTATTAGAATCATTCAAAGACACAATCCTCTTTGTGTTCTTAAAGCCATGTTCATGATTCTGAAATCTTTATTCAACTTCAGTATGTTTCAAAACAGTAAGTGCTCTACCTCAAAGGCCAGAGTCACTCTGTTTCAGACAATGGATGTTGAGGGTGGCGAGTGTTGTTCTGTCGAGCAGACTTTGGGAGTTTGGTGGACTTCTGTTCATCCATGTAGCTGATTGAATGTATGATCAACATGAGTGTGTGGTATAATCACACAGCACTCAGAAGGTATCAATATTTGGGGTTTTGTGCTCTCTTGAGATTCTTTACCTGTATCTTTTAATATGTAAGTAAGGTCTAAAAACCTGTCCAAGTGAGAAAAGGGATACTACTAATGAACAATTAAAGCATAAGAGTATAAATAGGGTCTGGAGAGATGGTTAAGAACATGAGATGCTCTTGTATAGGACCTGGGTTTGGTTTTTCATCACATAAATAACAGCTCACAACCTTCTGTAACTTCAATTCTAGAGGATCCTATGCCCTTTTCTGGATTTTTGGGGTATACATTCATGTGATAAAATTGCATACATAAAGGCAAAACCCTCATACATGTAAAACAAAATTAAATATTTTTAAAGTACAAATGTATATATAACATATAAAAACAAATTTAAAATAAAATGAGAAATAAAATTAAAAAGGGGTATTACAATCTCAGTCAGGGTTTTTTTTGTATTTGTTTTTTTCTAGTAAGAGGTGTGTGGCTTCTAGGTGAAAAACTGCTGTTCTCATTCTCAGTACTTCAAACAACTTAAGCCAGTGCGTCCTTTCTGATAAGAAAGCTTCCTTGTAGGAGGTCTACTCTACCAAGAATACCACTATTTAACTTTTCTGTGTTTGCTTCTGTTCCTGGGAGGTTTCTTCTGGATCATTCCCATCACAATGCTGCACAAGACTGAGCAAAAATGCTTCCCTCATTTCTGTGAAGCATGATGCCTCGGAGTCCATTAACTCCTGGACACATGGGGAGAATCTCAACCAAAGGCTTCCACCAGGTCTCCCTCTGCCTTAACAATCTACTCTGCTGGGTCTGTTCCTCTGTAAATGCAGAACCCAGTTCTGGTTTCAACTCCACATCTGGTACATTGTCTCTTCAGATCAGTGTCCTTGCAATGTGCAAGATGGGAGAATACCTTACTGGCATTTACTTCACTGATCCCAGACTGGTGAGGGCTGCTTAGTTAATTTTCTGTGGTGGAAATCCCTCCCAGGCTTACTTCTTCAATTCTTTGTCTTATTGAACAAGGGTCTAATGCCTTTGTGTACTAGCTTTGTCTTTTACTGGGTTATACAGAGTTGATGTCTAATCTACCATGATACCCATAGGTCTTTATTTAATATATGTCTCCAAAAATTGTAAGTGATATGTAAAAAAAAAAAAAAAATCCAGTGAGAGAAATGGAGAGAAAATCCTGCCTTTCTGACCTGATGTTGATTCTTTTTAAACAGAACCAGGGGCATGTGTGTCTTGTCAGTTTCTCAACTCAAACTTGTCCTGTCGAGTCAGGCCTTGCATTTTACATAGAGGTGTCTGTGGTTTAACATTTTTACTATGGTGTATTTGTTTCAAATTTAAAGCCAGTGGAGTTAGTTTATCTGTCTACTTAGCAGAATAATAGTAGTAGGTTCCCCCTAGTGCTTATGACTCATCTAGTCACAGGTTCCTGGCCCTGTTGAGAGTGCCAGGTATGAGTTTCATTTTGTGGAGCAGGAGATAAATGAAAGATTAAGGAGTGGTTTGTTATTCCCATAGTATTCATGTCAATGTTGCATCAGTGGGAATATCTATAAATAACACAGACTAAGGATATCTTGCTCTTCAGGAGTTCATTCAACTCCTGTTCTGTGGAGAAGTATGTGGAAGAAATCATTCTTCAATTATAGAATGAATTATATTTGTACTTAGTGTTAGAGTGTATAAAAAGACTGTGATAAGAGTATAGAAGAGAGGGAATAACACATTCTTGTGTATGTGTGTGTGTGTGTGTGTGTGTGAGAGAGAGAGAGAGAGAGAGAGAGAGAGAGAGAGAGAGAGAGAGAGTTAATTAGAGCAGTTAGGAAGGGAAACGGTGCTATATTGAAAAGTAAATATTCCCAACACAGGGAATAGGGTGTTTAAGCCTATCTCCTTAAATAGGTTCTAAGCTAGTTGACTTGTTGAAGAATGGGAAGAAATCTCAAGCCAGAGAGAAAAGACTGTTATATAAATGTTCTATTTAGAGACAAGTACTTTGTAGTCTCTTAATTTCTATGTATTTAAAAAATTATTTTTAATTAAAATTTCTATATATTTTGATCCTGTTTGATCCTCTCCCCTAGTTCTTCTCAGGTTCTCCCTACTTTCTTACCCATCCAACTTTCTCTCTCTCTCTCTCTCTCTCTCTCTCTCTCATAAAAATAAAAACAAGAAACAAAAGACTAGAACCCAACAAAAATCCCAGCATGGATGGGGGAAGGGCTCATGAAGTCCCACCCATATCAGAGAAGTTATTAATATGCTTGATGGATTCTGAGGGAAGGAGAGTAGGCTTTTTTCAGGACCCTGAAGCTACTTAAACTCCAGTATCAAGTCCTATACTCCTGCATATTAAATATATTAAATGAATTTTGTGGGTATTAGAGAGAGAGAGATGAAGTTGGGAGGAAAGGTAGTAGGGAGTTTGAAAAGAATTTGAGGGAGGGAATGGGAATGGAAGGTATGGTTTGAATTAAAATGGTCATATAGCCCAATAGGCTTATATACTTGAATGCCTAGCTGGTGGAACTGTTTGGAAAGGATTAGGGGGCTATGGCCTT
The DNA here is from genome assembly GCA_907164525.1 of Lophiomys imhausi. Taxonomy (NCBI): domain Eukaryota; kingdom Metazoa; phylum Chordata; class Mammalia; order Rodentia; family Muridae; genus Lophiomys; species Lophiomys imhausi. Next base: position 1,819,903 of record CAJQZJ010032044.1, on the reverse strand, counting down.
GTTGAAAGACATGTGACTCTGAGAATGGGCTCCGAGGTTTCAAAACCCCACACCATTTCCAGTTAGCTCTCTCTGCTTTGTGGTGGTTGTCTCAGGATATGAGTCCTCAGCTCCAGCTCCAGCACCATGGCTGCTTGAGATCCGCCATTGTTCTCTGCTATGGTGGTCATGGACTCACCCTCTGAAACAGTAAGTAAGCCCCCAACAAGCTCTTCTATTTGTTGCGTTGGTCATGGTGTCTTATTACAACAATAAAAACATAAACAAGACTTCAAAAGCATTATGTGTATTTATTAATATCAAATAAATACTTTTAAGAGAAAAATAAGAGAATGGGAAGAAACTTGAGACTGCTGAAAACAGTCAGTGAATCAAAACATGAGTAACTGAATAGGAGTTGGAGAGCATCTCCAGGATGTGAATAGGAGGTGAAGCAGCATCTGAAGGCCGCCAGGGCCAGGCTAAAGGTGTGTGCAGGAACTTGATTTATTCTATGTTTAATAAAGACTACTTTTCTTACTGATTGTGAGTTTAATTGAGGGGAGAGCATTTGAGCACTTCATGGGAATAAACTTTTATAATAGTTTTGATACATGATTTTCAAAAAAATATATAGAGCCTTCAAGATTTATAGCCTTTAGTGTATAAATTTTGCCCATCAATTCTATTGGAAAGATACACAAAAAAAATATTGTGCTAGCTAGATGGCTTTTTGGTTAAGAGCACTTATTGCTCTTGAATAGGACCCTGGTTTTGTTCCCAACACACACATAACAGCTCACAACTGTCTGTAACACCAGTTCCTGGATTTCTAACCATCTATTTTGACTTCCGGAGGCACCAGGCACATACATTTTAAATATACATACTAACAGTCAAATCACTCATACATATAAAATAAAAAATTAATTTCAAAAAGACAGAGAAAGATTTGTATACATATATTAGGGTGTAAATGTATAAAGATAAAAATAGAAATAATTAAAAATTTAGCCTAGCAAGAATGGTACATCAGTTATTCATTGTGTACCTCTATTTATGTGTGTCTTTCGTATCTTAATTATTTTGTAGGATAAATTTATTGAAACATTAACATTCTTAGTGTTGCAGAGAAATGCTTTTACAGAGAAAGCATAGGAAAGTGGAATACCTTTTACAAGGTTGCATAAGTATGTAAATGATCTGAAATCTTTTTGCAGAGCATCTGAATTCAGATCCTGCTCTTGCCCACTGCATGACAGCCAGTTAACCAAGTGATAAACCAGGAGATGGGGTATTCTACATGCATTAAAATAGTCCTCAAAGAATATGTTATGGTTGTTATATAGTGTTTACAAGACAGAAATCCATAAAAATTCACTCTAACATATGAGGTTCTATCTGTGCCTTTGACTCTGTAAAATAAAACTGTTGTACATGCACGATGAGACTCCTCATCTGTATAAGTAGATGGTTCACTGGAGGCTTCTTCCTGAGATCATGGAGTTCTGTTAATCCAAGGGGTCCTTTTCCAAGCCAATTTCACTGAGTACTCACTTCAGAAGCAGCTCTGACTATATATCTCAAAGACAGAATCTGCAAGTTACTGATGTGTTGCATAAAAATATTCTCAGGCTTGCTTGAGAAACTGTTTTTCTTCTGTTTGAAAAACTTGGAGCTTTGCAGGCAAGAGAAGGCTGAGATGAACAACCATATGGGAAGAAAGAATTGAGAGACCCAAATACTTGGGAGGAAAACATCTTTCCTTTGTAAGACCAGGGATATGTAGACACCGACCCAGTGGAAATCGTCCTCTTATTGCTAGCTCACATGTGTGTGATCCTACTCTCGCTTCTGCCCTACATTGTCTCCCTCTACTCATGGCAACAGAACCAATAATTCTGGAAAGGTTGTGGGTAGAAGACAACCAGTGAGGTAACCTCTAAAAATCTTTCCTGTCACATAGATATCAGAACAAAGACAGGTAAGAGAGTAAAATGTCAGACACGCTTGAATAAAAAGTTGTCTGTCATTTCTTAGTTTTGGAAGTTTCTGACTCTGCATTTCCTGTATAATCAGATACATTTATCCTTCTCAGGTCTCTGATGTGGTTGAAGACTAGATAGTTATAGTCTCACAGTTAAATTTTAAGTTGTTTAGGAATTAAAAGGATATTGTAGGTCTAAGACGATGTTTTTAAGTCGATAATGCAAGTTAGGATGGAAACTGAGTTAGGTATAGAACTTTAAACTCATGGAGATAGACAGATAATAGAATATTAATATCAGTTGCCAAATATATATGGACTAGGCACTGGGAATGTATGTTATGTCTTATAATTTTCATAGTTGTGGCCTAATTATTAAAAAAAAGAATTGTAAGTTCTGGGGGAAAGGGGAAAGGGTGGTAGGGTAGGACAGGGAGAGGTGGAGGGAGGGGACTATGATGGAGATGTGACTTGAGGCAATAAATAAACATTTAAAAAAGATTCAAATAATAATGTAAAATGGCTGATAGGTGATTTTTATTATTCTTCAAACTTAATGGCACTTTCAAACTATTCTAGAATACTTAGCATTTATGATCAGAAATAAATGACTGACATAAAATTATGACCTCCCTTTATGTATGTGCCAAGTTTATGACAACCCCATCTCCATGGCTGATGCAGCTAACAGAGCTTGCAGCACTCCTGAGTATCTCTGAAAACCTAATTCATAAATAAACAAATTCAGAAGCTTGAAGCTTCCACTATAAAGCACAGTCACAATGGTTTTTGGCATTGAATAATGACTCTTAACTCCAAGAAGAACTAAACTAAATTATTTTTGTCTTTTCTCATATTCTGCTCTGGTGGCCTGGATTCTGATCTATGATTTCTTCTTAGAGCCTCCTCCAAAGGTAGTATTTTTAGTTACATTTTGATTTATTTTATGACTAATTCATGACCCTCAATCCAGACACAGAAACTATAGTTCCACACACATTTTCATAGGTGATGATCAGTGCGCATTTAACTCATTGGATTGACCTTGTGCTGCTTGTGTTCAGCTTGGAGCCATTGGGACCATCAGAATCAATAAGGTGGCAGAGGCAGATTAATGCTTAGATTCTGGATAATGGGGTCCTAGTGTCATTCTGAGAGTCTGAACTTAGGAGGGAAGTTATTGAGGGAATATAACAGTTCTTACTTGAACATTTTGCTGTTTTTAGTTTTTGAGTCAGGGTTTCATGTAGCCCAGGCTGATCTCCAACTTGGTGTATAGCCAAGGATAACCGTGTGATTCTTGATTTGGGAAATTCACCCTGAGTACTTCAGTCACAAACATCTACTTCCCTGCCTTTACTTGCGTGTTGTATAAGGCCTACTGTCTACTACTTAACTTCTGTAGCAGAGATGGAATTTGAAAGAAAGTAAATGGATTTACCCTTTAGACTAGAGTTGAACAAATAGGTTATTCAGTGAATTGTTTGTTTGTTTATTGATTGGTTTTCAAGACAGGGTTTCTCTGAGAAGCCCTGGCTGTCCTGAAACTAGCTCTGTAGACCAGACCACCCTTGAACTCAGAGATCCTTCTGCCTCTGTCTCCCACATCTGGGATTAAAGGATATGCTACCACCTCCTGGCTACAATTATATTTAAAAAATTCTCTTTCTCATCTCCCTTCTTTCCCTCTGCCTTCAAGTACCTTCTTTCCACTTTCATATCATATATGTCCTTTTACCCCCACCTGCCATGTACACACTTTCTTGTTCCTCTAACTCTGCTCTGGCCTTCTATTTATATTGCTGGTCCGTATTCACTCTCAGCATCCTTATTTGCACATTTACAAAATACTGAAAGTTAGGATTTGTGTATGAAAGAGAACATGTGAGTTTTTCTTTCTGAGTCTGAGACACTTCACAATAGAATGCTTCCAAAATCCATCCAATTTTCTTGAAATTTTCATATTTTTTTGCCTTTACAGTTGAGTAAAATTCCATTTTACATATATCACATTTTTGTTATTTACTTTTGGGACAGGCATCTAGACTACTCCATTTTATTGTTATTGGAAATACTGTAGCAATAACTATTGGGTGTCTCTATGGTAGGATACAGAGTCCTTTGGGTGGAAACCCAAAAGTAGTAGAGTTGGATTATATTCTATGCTCTGTTTTTTGTTTTTTGAAGAACATATCCCCATAATGGCTGCACAAGTTAACACACTCACCAGAAGTAATGTGGGGCTCCTCCTTCCCTTCTTCCTTGCTGACATTTGTTGTCATTTGTTGTCTTGATCATAACCATTTTGACTGAGACAAGACCTCAAAAATTATTTTAATTTGCATTTCTCTCATGGTTAAGGATATTGAGCACTTTTTAAATTATTTGCCCATTTTTGTTTCTTCATTGGAGTACTATCTGCTTATTTCTTTAGCCCATTTATTGTTGTATGCTTTCTTTTTTAGTGTACTTTTCTTCTTGGAGTTCTTCAAATATGTTCTAGTCATCCCTTCCCTGTGGCATAGCTAGAAAGATCTCCACATTCTCTGGGCTGCCTGTTAACTCTGTGCATAGTTGATTTTGCTTCTGGTCAACATCTGTTTGTTTTATATGGTTCTGTTTGTTGGTCTTGGGACTATTCTGTACACTGGAACCTTATTCAACAGGTTCTTAATATACCTATAACTTGAAATGTTTTCCCTGGCAGTTTCAGCATTTCAAGTTTTAAATTAAGACTTTTGATCCATTTTTTATTGATTTTAGCCCACAGTTCAAGATGCAGATTGAATTGCCTTCTTCTGAAGGTGGATATCCAGTGTTGCCAAGACCATTTGTTGAATAGGTTTTTTTTTCCTAGCAATTTTTTTATGCTTTTGTCAAATACTTAGGTACTCATGGCTGTCTGGTCTTTTCTGGGTCCTCCACTCTATTCCATTGGTTTCATGGCTGCTTTGGTGACAGTAACATACAGTATCTGTCACTACAGTTGCCAAGATTAATTTAAGGTCTGGTATTATTGTTCCTCTCCCATCACTGTGCAGAAGCTCAGGATTCTTTCAGCTGTGTGTGTCTTTTGTGTTTCTATATGAAACTTTGGATTTTTTCTATTTTCTGTTAAGAATATCATTGAAATATTGATGGGAATTACATCTGCTTATTATTTTTGATAATATAGCCTTGGTCAAATATCACTTTTCCTGATCTAGGAGCATGGGATATGACTCCATCACTTGGTATCTTCTTTAATTTATTTCTTCAATGTCTTAAAGTTGGGAGGGTATAGCATTCTGATACTAGCAGTTTTGGATTCTTGAATCATGCTTATAAAAACTCTTTAGTTGGGAAGTTGCCCCTTTTCTGGTCTTTTATCAATTGTCTTCCCTCCACATAGATTTTAAATTATTTACTATATGACTCATATATATATACATATATATAATTTTAAAATGCTTTTCTAAATCTTGGATATTCAAAATATATAATAAACAGCAGGGTTAGTTTCTGTAAAGAGGTTGTAGTCAATGGACAAGACAAAGTTCTACTCTGTCTGTATTTTTATCAAAACCCCAGGGATTTCCTTGTCATTGTGCTTTGAGAAGCACTGGCCTAGAGAAACTCCGTTCAGATTGATCTCTATACTTCAACATAAGTTACTCTAAAGAAGTTCACTAGTCCTCTTTTAGTCTCTCTAAACTCTTTGTTTCAAACATTTTAATTGATTTATTAATTGTGTGAATGCATGTGTATACATGTTCATGTGTGTGTGCCTGCCATGTGTATGTAGAAGTGAGAGGGCAGCTTTCAGGAGTTAGTTCTCTCACTGGGGGATCAAACTCAGGTTACCAGGCTTGGTGTCAGGCACCTTAACTGGCTGAACCATCTCACCAGTTCTCCTCAAACAGACACACGCACACACACATGCAGATGCACACACACACACACACACACACGTATATATGAGATTGTGTATATATAATATGTATATATTATATTGTAAAATAGCTTACAAGACTTGACTCAAAAAAATAACAGCCTCTCATCTCTTTATTTCTGTTCCAGCATTTTTCAGGTAGTTGTTTTATATTCAAAAACATTACTTTTACATTTCTATCATTTTCTTCATTGTAGGCATTATTTGTTAACTTTTTACTCTAAAAAGTAAGCTTTAGTACTCTCCCATTTCTACTTACCACCCACATAATCCTCTCTAATTATAATTTTTATTTGAATTACTATTCAGTTCATATATTGCTGTAGCTATGGAAATCCTGTACATTGTTTTCTTTCTTACACAATAGGTAAGTTTGTCCTCTTTATTCACCCACCTCTTCCCTTCCACCCTTCTTCAACATTTATTGTGAGTCACAATCACACAATCACCACCCATTGAGGTAGGAATCCTGTTCTTAGTTCTGGGAAGTTTATTTGAATGGTTTCCTTGAAAAATGTTCTACCTGCTTTTTGTATGTATGTTTGTTTGTTCTCTCTAGAACATCATGGAGCTTGATAAATGAATTTCTACTTCACTAACATTTTCTCTCTACATTTATTTATATTCCATTCTTATAATTTGTCATATTTTATTACCCCTCCCATACTAATTAAGTTTGTGTATATAATTTCTATGCATTTCACTTTGTTCTGAGTATAGTGAATTTTATACTAATCTGCTTTTATTTCTTAACCATACTCCATTCACACTGTTGTACTTTGAATGAGAATGGTCCCCAGTGGCTCATGTGTCTGAATAATTAGTCCCCAGGTGGCAGACTGTTTGAGAAGTACTAGGGGGCATGGCCTTGGTGGAGGAGGTATGTTACTGGTGTTGGACTTTGAGGTTTCCTAAGTCCATGCCATTCCCAGTTAGCTGGCTCTGCCTTCTACTTGTATAGAGGTATGTAAGGTGTCAGCACTGCTCTAGTGCCATGCCTGCTTGCTGCCATGCTCCCTCCCTGCCATGCTCCCCACGGACACGCCCTCTGAAACTGTAAGCACCCCACGACTTGTTCTTCTATAAGGTGCCTTGGTCATGTTGCTTTGTCAGGTAATAAAGTAACTTAGACCCCCTCCTTTTCTTGCTTAGTGCTAATGACATTATTTGAGATTTCTTTCACTCCCTGTTGGTTCACAGATTTATTTATTTATTTATTCATTCGTTTATTTATTTATTTATTTATTCACTTAGTTATTTATTTATTCTCTTGGGAATCTGCTCCTGCAGCTTAGGAGTGGGCCATGACAAACTAAATTGATGCATTTAGTGTGTATTCAGGACTTAGTAACTGGTACATTTTAGTCTTGGATGGTCTTATGCGCTCAGTTGTTCCATTTCTGTGAGAAGCCTCCAATGCCTGAATATTTATGTCTCCAGAGAAAGTTCTTCAAAATTGTTTTTTTTTTTTTGAATAAGAATCTAGGTGTTCGAATTCTAAAAGTTCCATTTAATATTTCACTTAATTTCTTGGCTTTACATTTCTCTGTGCTCTCCAGGACCTGTATTTCCTTTGATAGTCAATTCTCAAAACATTCCATACTTGCCAGATCCCCAAAATGTGATGAACTCAAAGGAGTCACATGGAGGGGCTATGTGGACAGACTGACTAATTCTTAGTCAGTCCCTACCTGGCCTACCTATCCAAGCTAGATATCAGGCAAGTGAGTAAGACATACATTACCAGTATATCCAAGTCATTCAATCGTCATGGCCTCCAGCCCAGAAAGCATAGTTAAGTACATCAGAAAGAAAAACATATCGGCTGAGCTCCTTTCCTCATAGAAGACCAACACCAAAATAGATGGTTCTAACAATGTGTTCAATAGAACATAACACATCAAAACACCTAAATCCAAAACTAAAAGCAAAAGGCATAACTGATCCAAGGATCTACCTCTTTCCTCTCCAGAGAGTAGACCTCAGTGCTTCAGTCTGGGTAGAGCATGGGCAGCCTCCCAGGGGCACAGGAAATGTATACCCTGGAGACTCTGACTGCTTCTTTTGGTGGCATCTAAGCAAGCTTCTTACTTCAGCCAGGTCATCACTTTCACAGATGTTGATTGTGAACCATTCTGTGTTTCTGTGGTTAGATTCAATTGCTGCATAGTCCCTATCACAGAAACTCAGGATTCAGCTTTCCTGAGTTTTCCAAGCAATTACCCTAGGAATCTGCTTTTGAGCCTTCAGAACCCTGTTCTGGTTAATCCCTCTAATGTTTCTTTGGTTTTGTGTTTTCCAAGGCTGTCAAGGATTACTTTATTTTCTGCCTTGAACTAGAAACCCCTGGAAATCATTTTATGAAAATATATTTTCCTACTTAGAGAAGAACACTGTACACAAAATAAACAACTACTTTAAATAGATTAAAACTAATTATTCCCAAAGTGGTGAATCTGAAGGCTAACTTTAAACTTTGTGAAATAAGTTCTGAACACTGGAATTCTATGCATGACTGGCTTAAATAACCTTTATTTTTATTTTTTATTTCTTCAAGTTACATCTCAATTGCAATCCCCTCCCTACTCCCCCCTCCAGTCCCATCCTCCCACCCTCTTCTGCCTCAACCCACCCATACCCTTCCCTTTTTTTAAAGTTTAAGGTATTTCTTTCCCCCCCAACAGCTCCCCCTTTCAGTCCAACAAATGGCTCTTTCTCTTATAATAATAAATACAATACAAAAAACAGAGGTAATTAGGCCACAATTATGAGAATTATATGGCTTAGCATACATTCCCAATGTCCGGTCCATATGTATTTGGCACCTGACTTTAACATTCTACTATCTAACCATCTCCATGTGTTTAAAGTTCTATATCTAACTCATCTTTCATACTAACTTGCATCACAATTTTAAAAACATCTTCTTAGATCCATAACACTCTTTTGATTCCAAACAATTCAAAATTTAATTATGAGACTCTAGCTATCTATTCTTCAACCACCTCAGAGACCTGAGAGGGATAAATATATCTGATTATATAGGAGGTGCAGGGACTGCAGCTTCCAAAGCTAAGAAATGACATACCAGTGGCTGCCTGGACAGTTCCCATTTTCTCTCCATACATTACAGCATCTTCAGTCATTTGGCCCCGTTTCTCTGATAGACATTGATTGTAGAGCAGGACTTATGAAGGACTTGCCTACCCTGTCTTGGCAGAGCAAGGTATTCGACTTACCTGCTTCCAAGTTTTGTCCTTTATGGACAGCATTCTGTCTACAGTTGGAACAAGGGGTTTTTCCTGCCAAGAGATAGGCTTGCCACTAATTCAATCATCTCCCACTGGAGATTCTTTGATGCTCATCTTCTACTTGGAGTAGAATAGGGGGTGCTGTCAGGAGTTGACATGACTCGATATCAAAAAAATCTAAAGTTAAGAGCACATCTTTAAATGCCGTATTCTGCAGATCTCTTGAGGTTTTTGAAGAGGCCCTATCTATCTCTTATATTAGGATAAGCAAATTTTGCTTGTCTCTTAGCAACTTGATTTCTGATTAGCTTAGAAAGTAACTATAGTAGACTGTCATAGCACCTAACAAAATGACAGGCTTGCATGACTATTAGTTTGCATTTCTTAATTATCCTAAACAGTTTATGACAATTAGTAGCAAAAGGCCAAAACTTCACATTTAATTTTTTTTCTTTATACCCTGATTCTTCCATCCCACTTCTCTGAAGTGGAGTGTCCCTATATAACAGTCCCTCATCCCAGTTCAGAGGTCATATGAGGGCCAAGAGCCTCCTCAAACAATGGGGGTCTATGAGGCAGTACCACTGGTGAAAAGTATCTCATTGCCAGGGAGAGAGAACTAAAATACCAAACAAACAAGTAAGCAGGCAAACAGATAAAAAAGAATAAAAAATAAAAAAAATAAAAATAAAAGAATAAAAAATAAAAAGTCTATGTCCATGTTCCCTTTGGTGCGTTGGTTGTAGTATCGATATCCTCTACTATATAGCTAAAATCCTACTATAAGTGAATAGATGCCATATTCATCTTTCTGAGTCTGGGTTAGCTCACTCAGGGTGAGCTTTTCTAGCTCCATCCATTTGGCTGCAAATTGCAGAATTTCATTGTTCCTGATAGCTGAATAATATTTCATTGTATAGATGTACCACAGTTTTTTAACCCATACTTCAGTTGAGGGACATCTGGGTTGTTTCCAGTTTCTGGCTATTACAAATAAGGCTGCTGTGAATATAGATGAGGGAACTTCCTTATGATTCCGTGAGGAGACCTTTCAGTGTATACCCAGAAGTGGTATGGCTGGGTCCTGAGGCAAAGCTATTCCAAGTTTTCTAAGATATCACCATACTGACCTCCATAGTGGTTGCACAAGCCTGCACTCCCACCAGCAATGGAGTAGGGTTCCCCTTTCTCCACACCCTCGCCAGCATGTGCTGTCATTTGAGTTTTTGATCTTAGCCATTCTGACAGATGTGAGATGGAATCTCAGAGTCATCTTGAGTTGCATTTCTCTGATGATTAAGGATGTTGAGCATTTCTTCAAGTGTCTCTCAGCCACTAGTGATTCCTCCTTTGTGAATTCTCTATTTAGCTCTGTCCCCCTTTTTTTGATTGGATTATTTGGTTTCTTGGCATTTAATGTCTTGAGTTCTTTGTAGATTTTGGATATTAGCCCTCTGTCAGATGTAAGGTTGGTGAAGATTTTCTCCCAGTCTGTAGGCTGCCATTTTGTTCGAATGACAGTGTCCTTTGCCTTACAGAAGCTTTTCAGTTTAATGAGGTCCCATTTATTGATTGTTGATCTCAGGTCCTGAGCTGTTGGTGTTCTGTTCAGGAAGTTGTCACCTGTGCCAATGAGTTTGAGAGTTTTCCCTACTTTTTCTTCTAGTAGATTTAGTGTGACCGGCCTTATGTTAAGGTCTTTGATCCACTTGGACTTAAGTTTTGTACAAAGTGATAAATATGAGTCTAATTTCATTCTTTTACAAGTGGACATCAAGTTGGACCAGCACCATTTGTTGGAGATGCTGTCTTCCATTGTGCCATTTTGGCTTCTTTGTCAAAAATTAGGTGGCCATAAGTATGTGGGTCTACTTCTGGATCTTCAATTCGATTCCATTGATCTACTGATCATAGATCTATTTCTATACCAATACCATGCTGTTTTTACAACTATTGCTCTATAGTACAGCTTGAAATCTGGGATGGTGATAAGTCCAGATGTTTTTTTTTTTTATTGTAAAGGATTGATTTAGCTATTCTGGGCTTTTTGTTGTTCCATATGAAATTGAGAATAGCTCTTTCCAAGTCTATAAAGATTGTGTGGGTATTTTGATAGGAATTGCATTGAATATATATTTCTTTTGGTAGGATAGCCATTTTTATTATGTTGATCCTACCTATCCATGAGCATGGGAGATCTTTCAATCTTCTAAAGGCCTCTTCCATTTCTTTCTTCAAGGGCTTGAAGTTCTTGATGTACAGGTCCTTTACTTTCTTGGTTAGAGTTACCCCTAGGTATTTTATGTTGTTTGTGGCTATTGTGAAGGGGGTTGTTTCCCTTATTTCTTTCTCATCCCATTTGTTTGTTTTATAAAGAAGGGCTTCAGATTTTTTTGAATTAATTTTGTATCCAGCCACCTTGCTGAAGGTATTTATCAGCTGTAAGAGTTCTCTGGTGGAATTTTTGGGGTCGCTTATGTATACTATCATATCATTGGCAAATAGGGATAATTTGACTTCTTCATTTCCAATATTAATCCCTTTGATCTCTTTTAGCTGTCTTATTGTTCTAGCAAGAACTTCAAGCACTATATTGAAGAGATATGGTGAAAGTGGACATCATTGTCTTGTTCCTGAGTTTAGGTGAAATGCTTCAATTTTCTCTCCATTTAATTTGATGTTGGCCACTGGCTTGCTGAATATTGCTTTTATTATTTCTAGGTATGGTCCTTGTGTGCCTGTTCTCTCCAGAAGTTTTAGCATGAAGTGGTGGTGGATTTTGTCAAATGCTTTTTCTGCATCGAGTGAGATTATCATGTGGTTTTTTTCTTTCATCTTGTTTATATGGTGAATGACGTTGATAGACTTTTGTATGTTGAACCATCCCTGCATTCCTGGGATGAAGCCTACTTGATCATGGTGTATGATACTTTCGATGTGTTCTTGAGTTCAGTTTGCTAGTATTTTATTAAGTATTTTTGCCTCTATGTTCATGAGGGAGATTGGTCTGAAGTTCTCTTATTTTGTTGGGTCTTTGTGTGGTTTAGGAATCAGGGTGACTGTGGCCTCATAGAATGAGTTTGGCAATGTTCTTTCAGATTCTATTTGGTGAAAGAGTTTGAAGAGTATTGGTGTTAGCTCCTCTTTGAAGGTCCGGTAGAATTCTGTGCTAAGGCCATCTGGCCCTGGGCTTTTTTTGGTTGAGAGATTTTTAATGACTGTTTCTATTGCCGTAGGGGTTATAGGGCTATTTAATCTATTAATCTGATCTTGATTTAGCTTTGGTAGGTGGAATCTATCAAGAAAATTGTCCATTTTGCTTAAGTTTTCAAATTTGGTGGAGAATAGATTTTTAAAGTAGGATCCAAATATTATTGGGATTTCCTCAATGTCTGTTGTTATTTCTCCCTTTTCATTTCTGATTTTGTTGATTTGGGTTTTTTCCCTCTGCATTTTAGTTAATTTGGCTCAGAGTCAGTCTATGTTTTTGATTTTCTCAAAGAACCAACTCTTGGTTTCATTGATTCTTTGTATAGTCCTTTTTGTTTCTAAGTTGTTGATTTCAGCCCTAAGTTTGATGATCTCCTGCCTTCTGCTCCTCTTGGGAGTGTTTGCTTCTTTTTTTTCCAATTCACCCAGTTTAGCTGTTAATTCGTTAATATGAGCTGTCACAATTTTCTTTTTGAAGACACTTAGTGCTATGAATTTTCCTCGTAGCCCAGCTTTCATTGTGTCCCATAGGTTTGGGTATGTTGTGTCTTCATTTTCGTTGGATTTTAAGAAGTCTTTGATTTCCTTCTTTATTTCTCCCCTGATCCAGTAGTCATCCAGTAAAGAGTTGTTCAATTTCCATGTGCGTGTAGGCTTTCTGTTGATTATTTTGCTGTTGAAGTCCAGCTTTATTCCATGGTGGTCTGATAAGATACAAGGGGTTCTTTCGATTTTCTTGTATCTGTTGAGGCTATCTTTGTGTCCAAGTATATGGTCGATTTTGGAGAAGGTTCCGTGCAGTGCTGAGAAGAAGGTGTATTCTTTTGTGTTTGGGTGAAACGTTCTGTAGATATCTGTTAGGTCCATTTGGTTCATGATCTCTGTTAGGCTCATTATTTTTCTGTTTGGCTTCTGTCTTGATGATCTGTCCATTGTTGTGAGTGGGGTGTTGATGTCTCCCACTACTAAAGTGTTGGGATCAATGTGTGATTTAGGTTTTAGAAGCATTTATTTAACAAATGTAAGTGCCTTTGTATTTGGGGCATAGATGTTCAATATTGAGATGTCTTCTTGATGAATATTTCCCTTAACGAGTATGTAGTGCCCTTCTCTGTCTTTTTTTATTTACTTCAATTAGAAGTCTATTTTGTTTGATATTATGATGGGTACTCCAGCTTGCTTCCTGGGTCCATTTGCTTGGAAGACCTTTTCCCAGCCCTTTACTCTGAGATAGTGTCTATATTCAATAGTGAGATGTGTTTCTTATATGCAGCAAAAAGATGGGTCTTGTTTACTGATCCAGTCTGTAAGTCTGTGTCTTTTTATTGGAGAGTTGAATCCATTGATGTTGATGGATATTAGTGACCAGGGGTTGTTATTTCCAATTATTCTGGTATAGGTGGTCATCTTGTGCTTCTTTTTGTTTAGTTGCTGTGGTGATTTCTATTTCCTCTGTTTTCATGTGTGTGGTTATCTTCTCTGGGTTGGAATTTTCTTTCTAGGATCTTCTGTAGGGCTGAGTTTGTGGGTAGATATGGTTTCAATTTGATTTTGTCATGGAATACTTGTTTTCTCCTTCTATGTTGATAGAGAGTTTTCCTGGGTATAGTAGTCTGGCTGGGCACCTATGTTCTCTCAGGGCTTGTAGGACATCCATCCAGGCCCTTCTAGCTTTTAAAGTTTCTGAGGAGAAGTCAGGTGTAATTCTGATGGGTCTGCCATTGTATGTGACTTGACCTTTTTCTCTTACAGCTTTTAATATTCTCTCTTTGTTTCCTACATTTGGAGTTTCAATTATTATGTGGCGAGAGGAGTTTCTTTTCTGATCTAATCTGTTTGGTGTTCTGTAAGCCTCTTGGATTTTTATTGGCATCTCTTTCGTTAGGTTTGGGAAGTTTATTATTTTGTTGAAGATATTTCCTGGACCTTGGAGTCGGGAGTCTTCTCTTTCCTCTATGCCTATAATTCTTAGGTTCCATCTTTTCATTGAGTCCTTGATTTCTTGGATGTTGTGGGTGAGAGATTTTTTAACTTTCTCATTTTCTTTGGATGTTGTGCTGATTTCTTTCATCGAATCTTCCATGCCTGAGATCCTGTCTTCCATCTCTTGAATCCTATTTTTGGTACTGATATCCATAGTTCCTGTTCTCTTCTCTTGACTCTCCTTTTCCACTGTTACCTCTGACTTTTTTGTCTTTATTGTTTCCATTCCCATTTTCATGCCTTGAATGATTTTATTTGTTTTGTACATTTCCTGCTCCAATTTGCTTGTCTTTGCCTGAAAGTCTTCCATTGCCCTGTCTTTTTCGTGTTCAATTTGAGCCTCCTTGTTTTGAAGTTCTCTAATGGTATTCTCCATAGTTTTTGTTTGTGAAATTGTGGCTTCTTTGAATTCCTTCATAAATTTAAGTTCTTCTTAAATGGACTCTATCACTTTCCATAATGTAGAATTGTTATCGTTTTCATGTGTTTCAGTTGTGGTGATGTTATCCGGGTTGGTTGAAATAGCATCGCTTTCTTTTGTTGGAGTCATTCTGCTTTCAATCCTGCTTTTTCTGGGGCCTTTGGCCATTTGGAAATCTAGCTGTCTGTTACTGTCTTCTATGCCTGGATCCTAAGGGTGCGCTTTGGTGTAGCAACTGAATTGCCTGACTCCACTCCTGTAAAGTTTTTTTTTTTCTCCCTGCCTCTAGGGTGGAGACTTCATTTATCCAGGGGGTGGAGCTGTATACACCTAAGCTCTGGCTCCCCACTGGAAGTGCACGTAGTAGCAAAAAAGTCCAATATTAATTAATAGTAAAGACTTCACAGTTTGCTGAGGGTTGGGTCCTGTGGTGGGTAGATCCGCCTTCACCCCCTGAAGCTGGCTCTGGACGGTGGCACGTGTCATGGTTGACCAAGTTCCCATACACCGCAGTGGGTCTCAATCTGCACCCTTGGGTCCGCAAGCCTTTGCCAGATAGCCAGATCATCTCTGTGAGACCTGGGGTGGGGGGGCACAGGTTGGAGAGTATCTCTGTGTGGGGTCTGAATCTGCCCACTGGGTGTTAGATTGGAACTTACCCGGCGTGTCTCCTGGTGGGTGGGGGGAATCCCGATTCCTGGATTCAGTGGCTTCCATGCGTGTCTGAGAGTGGGAGGGAGCATCCTGCCCAGGGACTTTTAGTGGTCCCTGGTTAGTTGGGTGAGACCCGGGGGGAGGGTCCAGTCTCTCAGATATTTTTGTACCACGTTTTATAACATTCTCGGTTTTGTGTCTGTTTTCCCCAAGATTAAAATGCGTGTGCACGGGCCACCGCCATCTTGGATCCAGTCTTAAATAATCTTTGAAGAACAGACTTCCAATATCTTAGTTTGCTGCTGAAATATCTGTACTTCTACACAATGGTCCAAGAAAACAAGGGAAGTTAGGGAAGCTGCTGAGGACAGAAGGAAAAAATGATTTAAGCAATCTCAACCCAACAGATTTGCCTTTCATTTTATGTCTGGAGATTAAGCCTTAGTTTATATGATTCTATAATATGAATTAATATGAGAACCTCAGACAAATCGTTGCTGCTATATGTAACACAACATGGCCACTGTGACACTTTCATTTTAGGTTAATTGTCCAAATATGCAGCAGCTTTCACAACTGCCTGGAGTCCTGTGTGTATAAAGCAATACATCCTGCTGTCCCCCAACAGACACTGTGTTTACAGGATGTTGTTGTGAGCCACCCTAAGTAGAATGAAAATCAGATAGAGATTGCCCTGTGTGCCCCATGCTTGTTGGCTGATGAGCAAATATTACCACTTCCACAAGATTTTAGTTGTGACTTTGTTGAAGCAGAACAAACTTCTATGAGTTCTTGGTTTTCATTTCTCTTTCAGGCTGACAGATGAGAGTAACAAATAATTAAGATAGGTTGAGTGCCACTGATAAAGGTGTATTATTTTGTATTCAACCTGCTAGTTATGAAGATGAATAAGTCTATTTTTCAAGTGATCTATGTTTTCAGAGATCATTGGGACATTTTGCAATACAAACATCAATTGTGCATACTTTGAAGAGGAAATGTGTTGACCTGGGAAAGGAACCACACTGTCTACCATTTTGCCTGTGTTAAACTGCTATTGGCACATGCAAGAACTAATATATCATCAGACCCTAGTCCATGCGATTGCAGATCTGTAGAACCGATGTACAAAGTGAAGGTACTATACAATATCAAATACTAAATTCTCTGGTTTATAATTGTTTTGGACAGCAGATAAATAAGCACAATGATGACAAAGGAAAAGATACTTCTAACTGCATGCAAGTTGTGCTACTTCATGTTCTTGTGTGGGGTATCTGCTGAGACATCAAGTGGGAAATAGCATGCTTCTTTGTGAATCACTTTCTCTTCAGGATGGCTCTGGAACTGTCAAGGACACGCAGGTTAGAGATCAGAGATGGATGTCAGACTTGCTCAGTTTCTTCAGGAGTGGACATAATATGCTTGTGAGCTTGGACAGGACCGAGGACAGACTCTGCTTTCAGTTCTCAGTCATCTTCCAAACTTTTTATACGGTCACTTTCTCACTGTCTCACCATCTCACTGGCTTGAAAGACTCCAAATAGTCTAGATAAAGTGACTGGCAAGTCCCAAGGATGTTATCGACCCTGCCTTCCCAACTCTGGGATGATAAGTGTACACCACTAAACTGGGCCTTTCTCTTTTCTTTAACTGGGTTCTAGAAAGTCAATGCAGGCTAACTGAATCACCTCCTAGCTCCTCCCTAGTTATTCACAATTTCCATATGGGATAGAATCACTTTTCCTCAGTTTTTTTTTTTTTTCTCATGGCAGTTGCAGCATGGGGACCTTCACTGCTTCTTAGACTATGTGTGAAACTGTGAATTGCAGTGTGGTGATCTTTGTTATGCTGTGTATTTCCAACTACATCATTTCTTGGAACTTTGATAATAATAAAAAGATCTGTTGCCACACTGTAGGAAGTAGAAAAATCTAGATTCTTCATACACTTCCTCGACTAAATACCATGTGGAGGTTCTCATTGTAAGATCTGCTTCCAATTGAATCAACTGAAAATGATATACAGAATTGTCCCTTCCTTAAAAATAAGACTGAGAGATTTTTGACCCTCATTCTTATTCCAGGGACAATACTTGTCCCTCATTCTTATTCCAGAGACAGCAGAGTTCCATTGGCAACCTTTGTGCATATGAATTCTATGAGATAATTTTAGAGTAATTTAAAACAAGCTGGAGTGGTAAAATTCTCAGATAGTTCCATTATGAGGCCAGTGCTAAACTTAAAGGAATGCTGTTAAATTTTCCTGATCAGCATAGGCACATGTCCTCAGATACAGCTCTGATATATGTCAGTGCTAGTGGTTCTTTCAGCCAAACTTATTTATTGTATTTTTATTTAGCTAAAAATTTTAGTTATGAATTATTTGCTCAAAATAACCATATTGAAATCGGAGAGTTTTAAATCTTGCACCGGGGAAGGAAGATGGCGGCGACCTACACTGACGCATTTTGAATGCGGGGAAAAAATGAAATCATATAAAGGTTATCTATTGATTTATTTGCATAGGGGGCTGATCATTTTATGCTTTGAATAGGTATGGCCACCAAAGACTCATGTGTTTGAATCCTTGGCTCATAGGGAGTGGCACAATTACAAGGTGATGGCCTTGTTGAATGTAGTGTGTCACTGTGGGGGTGTGCTTTGAGGTCTCATATATATACACAATCTCTGTCCAGTGTCAAATCCAGTCTCCTCCTTGCTGTCTGCAAATCAAGATGTAGAAGTCAATCTGTAGGTTGTCGTTTTGTTCTAATGACAGTGTCCTTTGCCTTACAGAAGCTTTTCAGTTTCATGAGGTCCTATTTATTGATTGTTGGTCTTAGAGCCTGAGCTGTTGGTGTTCTGTTCAGGAATTTATTACCTGTGCCAATGAGTTCCAGGCTTTTCCTACTTTCTTTTCTATTAGACTTAGTGTGTCTTGCTTTATATTATGGTCTTTGATCCACTTGTATTTAAGTTTTGTGCAAGGTGAAAAGTATGGGTCTATTTTCATTCTTTTACATGACGAAATCCAGTAAGACCATTTGTAAAAGATGCTGTCCTTTTTCCATTGTACGTTTTTGGCTTCTTTGTTGAAAATTAAATGACCATAGGTATGTGGGTTCATTTCTGGGTCTTCAATTTGATTCCAGTAATCAATTGTTCTGTTTCTATACCAGTACCATGCCATGCTATTTATGTTACTATTGCTCTGTAGTATAACTTGAAATCTGGGATGGTGATACCTCCAGATGTTTTTTTAATTATTATTATTGTATAGGATTGATTTATCTATTCTTGTTTTTTTGTTATTCCATATAAAGTTAAGAATTATATTTTCCTGGTCTCTAAAGAATTATGTTGGTATTTTGATGGGAATTGCATTGAATCTGTATATTGCTTTTTGGCAGGATGGCCATTTTTATTATGTTGATCCTACCTATCCATGAGCATGGGAGATCTTTCCATCTTCTGATGAAGATACACATGGCAACTTCCTTCTCATTTATAATTGGATTTTAGCCATATAGTAAATGATAACTTTCCTACAACCAACACACCAAAAAGAACAGGAACATAGACTTTGTTACCTGTTAATAGGACAATTTGCCCTAGGGATGCTGCCATGTAGTCCCCCAGCGAAAGAGGAAGCATTTAGCCCTCATATGACTGCTGAACTGAGGGGAGCTAAAATGTAGGGCCATTCCACGGATGGGTGGGAGAGGGAAGATAGGGTGGGAGGGTAAAATCAGGAGGGGTGCAAAGAGGGCACTGTGATGGAGATTAACTTGAAGTAATAAATAAACATTAAAAAAAGATGTAGAACTCTTGGTTCATCCAGCACCATGTCTGCCTGCAATCTGACATGTTTCCAGCCATGTTGATAATGAAGTAAACCTCTGAAACTGTAAGCCAGCCCCAATTAAATGTTTTCCTTTATAAGAGTTTCCCTAATTTCTTTCTTTATTTCTTTTTTTCTTTTCTTCCTCAAGAAATTAAATGCAAAGAAGCCAAATAATCCAATTAAAACATGGGTAACAGAGCTAAACAGAGAATTAACAAAGGAGGAATCCCTAATGGCTGAGAGACACTTGAAGAAGTGCTTAGCATCCTTAGTAATCAGAGAAATGCAACTCAAGTGGACTCTGAGTGAGATTCCATCTTACACCTGTCAGAATGGCTAAGACCAAAACCTCAAATGACAGCACAATCTGACAAGTGTGTGGAGAAAGGGAACACTCCTCCATTGCTGGTGGGAGTGCAAGCTGGTACAACCACTATGAATATCAGTCTGGCAATATCTTAGAAAACTTGGAATAGCTCTACCTCAAGACCCAGCCATACCACTTCTGGGTATACATCCAAATGATTCCTCCGCAAATCACAAGGAAGTTTCCTCATCTAAGTTCATAGCAGCCTTATTTGTAATAGCCAGAAACTGGAAACAACCCAGATGTCTCTCAACCGAAGAATGGATTAAAAAAACTGTGGTACATCTACACAATGGTATATTACTCAGCCATCAGAAACAACAAAATCATGCAATTGCAGCCAAGGGATAGAACTAGAGAAACTCATCCTGAGTGAGCTAACCCAGACCCAGAAGGATGCACATGGCATCTATTCACTTATAATGGGAATTTAGCCATATAGTACAGGATAACTATACTACAACCAATGCACCAAAGGGAACATGAATATAGAGTTTGTTTCCTGTCAATGAGAGATTTTACCCTAGTGGTGCTGCCTTTTAGGCCCCCATTGTATGAGGAGGCTCTTGGCCCTCATATGACTGCTGAAGTGGTGTGGGGGGACTGTTATGTAGGGACATTCCACTCCAGCGGAGTGGGATGGAAGGGATAAGGGGTAGAGGGTTGGAGGTTGGGACTGGGAGGGGTGGAAAGAGGACACTGTGATGGAGATGTATCTTGAAGTAATAAATAAATATTAAAAAAATAAGAGTTTCTAATGGAGAGAAATTTGAAACATTTCCTCTAAAATCAGGGACAAGACAAGGATGCCCACTTTCACCATATCTCTTCAATATAGTACTTGAAGTTCTTGCTAGAGCAATAAGACAACTAAAGGAGATCAAAAGGATACAAATTGGAAACAAAGAAGTCAAATTATCCCTATTTGCAGACGATATGATAGTGTACATAAGCGACCCCAAAAATTCCACCAGAGAACTCTCACAGCTAATAAACAACTTCAGCAAGGTGGCTGGATTAAAAATTAATTCAGAAAAATCAGAAGTTCTTCTTTATACAACAAAAAAATGGGCTGAGAAAGAAATAAGGGAAACAACCCCCTTCCCAATAGCCACAAACAATATAAAATACCTGGATATAACTCTAACCAAGCAAGTAAAGGACCTGTACAACAAGAACTTCAAGCCCGGAAAAAAGAAATGGAAGAGGCCTTTAGAAGATGGAAAGATCTCCCATCCTCATGGATAGGTAGGATCAACATAATAAAAATGGCTTTCCTACCAAAAGCAATATATAGATTCAATGCAATTCCTATCAAAATACCAACACAATTCTTTATAGACCTGGAAAGAGCTATTCTCCATTTCATATGGAACAACAAAAAACCCAGAATAGCTAAATCAATCCTGTACAATAAAAAAATATCTGGAGGTATCACCATTGCAGATTTCAAGCTGTACTATAGAGCAATAGTAATAAAAACAGCATGGTACTGGTATAGAAACAGCCCCGTTGATCAATGGAATGAAATGGAAGACCCAGAAATGAACCCACATACCTATGGTCACCTAATCTTTGACAAAGAAGCCAAAACCGCACAATGGAAAAAGGACAGCATCTTCAACAAATGGTGCTGGTCCAACTGGATGTCCATTTGTAAAAGAATGAAATTAGATCCATACTTATCACCTTGTACAAAGCTCAAGCCTAAGTGGGTCAAAGACGTTAACATACGGCTGGTCACACTAAATCTACTAGAAGAAAAAGTGGGAAAAACCCTCAAAATCATTGGCACAGGTGACAACTTCCTGAACAGAACACCAACAGCTCAGGACCTAAGACCAACAATTAATAAATGGGACTTCATGAAACTGAAAACCTTCTGTAAGGCAGAAGACACTATTGTTCAGACAAAACAGCAGCCTACAGATTGGAAAAAAATCTTCACCAACCCCACATCTGACAAAGGGCTAATATCCAAAATCTACAAAGAACTCAAGAAATTAAATGCCCAGAAACCATATAATCCAATTTAAAAATGGGGGAAAGAGCTAAACAGAGAATTCATAAAGGACGAATTCCTAAAGGCCAAGAGACACTTGAAGAAATGCTCAGCATCCTTAAACATCAGAGAAATGCAACTCAAGGGGACTCTAAGATTCCATCTCACACCTGTCAGAATGGCTAAGATCAAATGCTCAAATGACAGCACATGCTGACGAGGGTGTAGAGAAAGCAGAACCCTCCTCCATTGCTGGTGGGAGTGCAGGCTTGTACAACCACTATGGAGGTCAGTCTGGAGATATCTTTGAAAACTTGGAATAGCTCTGCCTTGGGAACCCAGCCATACCACTTCTGGGTATACATCCAAATGACTCCTCACCGAATCACAAGGAAGTTGCCTCATATATGTTCATAGCAGCCTTATTTGTAATAGCTAGAAACTGGAAACAACCCATATGTCCCTTAACTGAAGAATGAATTAAAAAACTATGGTGCATCTACACAATGAAATACTACTCAGCTATCAGAAACAAGGAAATTATGAAATTTGCAGCCAAATGGATGGAAGTAGAAAAGCTCATTCTGAGTGAGCTAACACAGACTCATAAGGATGCACATGGCATCTATTCACTTATTGTCGGATTTTAGCCATATAATATGGGATATCTATACTACAAACAACACACCAAAGGGAACAGGAACATATAAATTTTCTTCCTGTCAATGAGACACTTTGCTCTAGTGGTGCTGCCTTGTAGGCCCCCAGTGTATGAGGAGGCTCTTGGTCCTCATATGACTGCTGAGCTGGGGCAGGGGACTGTTATGTAGAGACACTCCACTCCATAGGAGTGGGATGGAAGGGATAGGGGGTAGAGGGTGGGAGGGCAGGACTGGGAAGGGTCGAAAGAGGACACTATTATGGAGATGTAACCTGAAGCAATAATAAATAAGTTTAAAAAAAAGAAAGAAAAAAATAAGAGTTTCCCTGGTCAGGGTGTATCCTCACAATAATGGAATCCCTAACTAAAACATTTTAGGACTATTTGTTAAAAAAGGTATCTATCTACTGTGGAATTTATTTTCTTTGTTTAAGACCAGGTGAATAATTTTTTGCTTCCATTATACAGCCCACTATTCCATATACACTAGCTAGCACACCCCACTGTTCCTGTAATTTGTTCTTTCATTGATTCTTGATTACTTTATTGTCTGAAAGTTGGCTATTCTCTGCCTTCCAGCTGTCCCATTTCAGAAAATTATTAGCTGTTCCTCTTTGTTCACCCTTGTACAGTTAATGGTATTGTTGGCATGTGAACATAGCCCAGTTATTTTCTAATTTTCATGGCATTCTATGTATAATAATTTAATAACTATGCTCTTAGGGTTGAAAATTTTCAGTATTTTCAATTTGCATTTTTACAATGTTGTTAGAATCATCATCATCATGTTTAGTTTCCATCTTAATGTTTACTTCTTTGGGCTTTTTCCCAAAGTAAAATACTAAGTGTGACCTAATTTTATGAGTTGACTTATTTAAATTCTTAAGGATTTTCTACACAATTTTGGGATTGATTGACATTGGAGTATTCACTTCCTTTCATCTCCAGTCATATCACTAGAGACAATTGTTATTCTGTTCTTTTGTTTTCTATTACCTTATTTTTTAAAAATAGCATATTCACAGAGCAGTAGTTAAATTGTTATCAGAAGCCATTTTGAAATTTAGTTTATACTTCACTATTTTATAATTTTATTAGTATATCATCAGACTTGTTCATCAAGTTACTTTATCAAACAACTCATCCTACCAGGCCTGTAATCCTCTTTTGTTTTTCTTTGTCATTTACTTTTTATTCTTTGATAGATCTATACATGTATATAATGAGCTGTAATCATTTTTTTTTTTTTACCAGTACAGAGATGTTTTATTACCCTGAACAAAGCTGGGCCTTTTCTAAGTTACAAGGCCTATAGGTCCTGCCTAATTTTATGGGGTGAGGATTTTGTTTGGATGGTCTGTTTTTTCATAAACATTTTTGCTCAAAAAAAAAACCAGAAAAATTTCAGAGCTTGTCAGACAACAATTCAACTCTTAGACTGCAAAGTCAATCCAGGCCAATTATCATAAACTCGAGCTAGCTGACCAGGGACTCTCAGACACCAATGAGAAATAATCCTCGGAGCTGCCCCTTCCCAGAGTGGTGCCCTTCCTTGACCTGGCACCCTTGTGGAGTGTGAGACAAAGTACCGCAGGGGGAGGACAACCATAGTCCATATCTGGGTCCCCCGAGAAGCATGCCTGATTGCATAGAGGTTGTCAGCTCAACCTTGCTCTGTCCCCCTGAGGACGCTTAGGGGAATAAGGGCCTGGTCCCCCCCTCTCTCCCGCAAGAAGACATCCTTTGGGTTCAAAAGACCCTGGGAGATCAGGTCACTACTTGTAGAGAGCTGTGATGTGCCGCGCCTTAAAGATGGCGCCGGTTTCCGTCTTCCACCAGCCCGATGGTGAGCGCTCTCAGTGGTAAACAAGTCCATATTTGGCTAAGACCGCTGATCTGGCTTGCTTCCGCATACGTGGGCCTCTAAGATAGCACCACGTGGCTTTACTTGATTGGCTGTTCATTTAGTATTTAGCCTGTGGGTTGGGTCTGCCCGGGCATTCGGAAGACTGTTTTCAAGGGACCTGAATAAACTGCTGGAGAAGAGCTTTTGTGAGTTGCGTCATTCTTGCTGGTCGAGGGGGACGCGACAAGTGGTGGCCCGTACGGGGAACCAAAAAAGACTCAGAACTCCTGCAGTCAGGGGCAGCGCTGGTAAGTTCCTGGGATAAATTAGGACAATAAAGTTTCACGGAGATAGCGAACACAAGGTAAAGTTTCGCGGAGATAGCGAACAAAAGGTAAAGTTTCGCGGAGATAGTGAACATACGGTAGAGTTTCGCGGAGATTGCGAACAAAAGGTAAAGTTTCGCGGGGAAGCTGCGAATCGAAAGTAAATTTTTAATCATGGGATTGTCTGAGTCACATCCAATTTTTCTGGCTCTTCAGGAGCTACTTTTAGCTAGGAATTTGAAGATTAAGAAGTCTACCCTAGAGAGATTTTTGAATGAATGTGATTCCGTGGGTCCATGGTTTGCGGTGTCCAGGAATCTTACGGTATCCTGCTGGGACAAATTAGGCAGGGACTTGGATTTTGCTTGGGAACAAGGTACTCTAAAGCATGGAGTAAGACCAATTTGGAAAATGGTGAGGAGTTGTTTAGAAGATCAGAGATGCTGTAACGCTATCAAGGAGGGAGAATCAGCCTTGGAACTGCTGCAAGGGGAAAGATCTGAGCAAGTAGACAGTGAAAAGTAAAGTAACAAAGGCGAAAGATTTGAGCAGGCAGACAGTGAAAAGGGAGGCAAAAAGAAGGTTCCTCTCTATCCCGATCTTAGAGATTTTAGAGATTTTAGAGATTTTGAGGACTCAGAGAGCACAGATTCTGAAGGGGAGCTACACGCTCTAATAGAACAGTTGGAGAGGACTGTTATTAGAAAAAGGGAAAAGAAATGGGTAAAAGAGAAAGACACGTTGGCAGCAGTCGGTGTGGGTGAAGCCGTTGCTGCAGCGCCTTCAGCCACGCTGGCGGCGGTCGGTGTAAGTAAAGCCGTTGCTGCGGTGCCTTCCACTCCTCCTCCATATCCAGAAGCCATTCAGATAGATCAGCCTGTTCAGTCCCTGAAAGTAGGGAGATCTTTCTTCCCGGCGATGTGGACACAAGTAAGAACAGAATTACAGTTTGCCTATCCGGTATACCAAGACCCACAAGGGAACAGGTACGAGGAACCGCTTGATTTTAAGGTGGTTAAATCCCGTGCAGAGTCAGTTCGTACCTATGGTACTACCGCTTCTTTTACAATGGCTCAAGTGGAAGCATTAAGCAGACATTGTATGACTCCAAGTGATTGGAGTGGCCTGGTCCGCGCCTGCTTAAATCCAGGGCAATACTTAGACTGGAAAGCTTTCTTGATTGAGTATGCCACTGAGCAAGCAGCCATTAATCAGAGAGATGGAAATCCAGCCTGGGATAGAGATATGCTGCTTGGGCAGGGGAGATTTGCCAACCAGCAGATAGGATATCCTATTCGGGTTTATGAGCAAATAAACAAGATAGCTATCAAGGCTTGGAGATCTCTTCCTAATAAAGGGGAGGTGAGTGGGAACTTAACTAAGATTCTACAGGGCCCCATGGAGCCCTTTTCAGACTTTGTGGCACGAATGGTGGAAGCAGCAGGGAAGATTTTTGGTGACCCGGATGCTGCTATGCCACTAATAAAACAGTTGGTCTATGAGCAATGTACCAAAGAGTGTAGAGCCGCTATCACCCCTTACAAGAACAAAGGGCTAGAAGCCTGGATGAAAGTGTGTAGAGAACTTGGAGGGCCGTTAACTAATGCTGGTCTTGCTGCCGCAGTAATACAGTTGACCAGAAAAGGTGGAGGAAGTTCAGGAGTTTGTTTTAAGTGCGGCAAGATGGGACACTTTAAAAGACAGTGCCCCAGGGGAAGGAGTACAGAAAGTACAGGAAGTGTACAACGCCCCAGGCGGCCGGGGTTATGCCCAAAATGTAAAAAAGGGAACCATTGGGCTAATGAATGCCGTTCAGTGATAGACATCCATGGCCAGCCTTTAACTCAAGGTTATGGTGGCGCTCGTCCAAAAAACGGACAGCGGGGCCCACGACCTCAGGGCCCACAAATATATGGGGCAGTAGAGAATCAGGACAAAGAACAGAATCAAGAGAGATGGCCAACCTTCCGCCATCCGAGAGATCGCGGAGAGCCACTGC
Organism: Lophiomys imhausi; assembly: GCA_907164525.1. Taxonomy (NCBI): domain Eukaryota; kingdom Metazoa; phylum Chordata; class Mammalia; order Rodentia; family Muridae; genus Lophiomys; species Lophiomys imhausi. The sequence continues at coordinate 1,793,440 of CAJQZJ010032044.1, read as the reverse complement.
AGGCTCAGCAGGATTGGACCTCTGCTCCACCACCAGACTCGTATTAACACCCCAAATGGGGGTCCAGTTAATTGAAACAGATTTTAAAGGACCCCTTGAACCTGGTACAGTTGGTTTGTTGTTAGGGAGGTCATCATCAGCCTTGAGAGGACTTATTGTCCATCCTGGAGTTATAGATCCAGATTATACAGGAGTGGTTAAGATCATGGCAGCCTCCCCTCGTGGTATAACGGCTATCTCTCCTGGAGATAGAATTGCTCAATTGATCATGTTGCCGAGCTTACATGACCGCTATGCAGCAAAGGATAGAGAGAGAGGAAAAGATGGTTTTGGGTCCACGGGCACGGATCTGACTTTTCTCTCCCTGGATTTGGACCAACGCCCCGTCTTGAAGTTAAAAATTGATGGTAAAAAGATCCTGGGCCTTTTGGATACTGGGGCTGATAGGAGTATCATAGCAAAGAAAGACTGGCCTTCAGGTTGGCCCGTACAAGCCTCTTCTCAAACACTTCAAGGCCTGGGTTATGCTAAGACTCCAGATATGAGTGCAAGGTTATTAAAGTGGCAGGACCAAGAAAACCACTCAGGAGAAATGCAGCCATATGTACTTGAGCTCCCTATCTCCCTTTGGGGAAGAGATCTTTTAAAGGATATGGGATTTAAATTGAGTAATGACTATTCTGATTCAGCCCAACGTATGATGCAAGATATGGGATATGCTCCAGGCTTTGGAATAGGAAAATATTTGCAGGGGCGGAAAAGTCCTATATCTATGCAGCAAAGACAAAAAAGACAGGGCCTGGGTTTTTCCTAGGGGCCACTGAGGAGGGTATTCCCATAACTTGGAAGATGGAGGATCCAGTATGGGTTCCTCAGTGGCCACTTTCCTCTGTAAAATTGAATGCGGCCAAAGAGTTGGTGGATGAACAGATGTCTTTAAAGCATATAAAACCATCTGTATCTCCCTGGAATACACCTATCTTTGTCATTAAAAAGAAATCTGGAAAATGGAGATTGTTGCATGATCTGCGTGCCATAAATCAACAAATGCAGATCATGGGCCCAGTGCAACGCGGCTTGCCACTTTTATCATCTTTGCCAGCCTCATGGCCCATTATAGTTATAGATATAAGAGATTGTTTTTTCTCCATCCCTTTGTGTGCCAAAGATAGTGAGAGATTTGCATTTACTGTTCCATCCTGTAACCATGAGGAACCTGATCAGAGGATTGAATGGGTAGTATTACCTCAGGGCATGGCAAACAGCCCCACTATGTGCCAACTGTATGTGGGGGAAGCCATTGCTCCCTTGAGAAAGAATTTTCCAGATTTGAGATGTGTTCATTATATGGATGATATCTTACTGGCAGCTAAGAGTGAACAAACGTTAGATCGGGCCTATGAAGAATTAGTTCAATTATTAAAAAAGAAAAGGTTGTTTATTGCTCCTGATAAGGTTCAAAAGGAAAATGTGGTTGATTATTTAGGAGCGAAGGTTGGACCTGAAAAGATAATACCTCAAAAGACTGAGATAAGAAAAGATAATTTAAAGACTCTAAATGATTTTCAAAGGTTGTTAGGAGATATCAATTGGGTAAGAGGCTATTTGAAGCTACCAAATTATGAAATAAGACCCCTATATGATATTTTGAAAGGTGATTCAGAACTTAATTCTCCTAGGCAATTTACAGAAGAAGCAAGAAAAGCTTTATGTAAAGTGGAAGAAAGGTTACAGAGTGCCTTCCTAAAGAGATGGCAGGAAGGACAGCCCATTGTATTGTGCATATTTGTCACCTATGGTCAACCTACAGGATTGTTATGGCAGGACGGACCATTATTATGGACCTATTCAAAGATTTCTCCAAAAAAATCCATAGAACATTATCCCACTGCACTTGCTGCTTTAGCCTTGAATGGTATCCAACAATGCTTGCAGTCTTTTGGAGTTGCTCCTGCCAGTATAATAGTGCCCTATTCCAGTTATCAAATTAAGATTTTGTGTGGCACTGTAGATGACTGGGCAATATTGCAATGTAGCTTTGAAGGAGTGATTGATAACCATTATCCTAAGCATCCATTACTATCATTTTTTAAGGAGCACCCAGTGATATTCCCTAAGGTTACTTCAGCAGTACCACTTCAAGGGTCACCAAATGTGTTTACTGATGGCTCAAAGACAGGCTGTGGAGCCTATTTGATAGAAAGACAAGAGCCCGTGTTATGTCAATTTCAATCGGGCTCCCCCAAAATAGTAGAGTTGAAAATAGTAATTGAGGTGTTTAAAAGATGTCAATTTGCATTCAATTTGATTTCAGATTCAGTCTATGTGATCAACGCAGTGAAAGTATTAGAATTAGCAGGTCCTATTAAGAATAGTAGTACTGTATATGCCTTATTACAAGAGTTACAAGTTTTAATCTGGCAGAGAAAAAGGTGTTTTTATATTCAACATATTAGAGCACATACAGGATTACCTGGACCATTAAGTGAGGGTAATGATAAAGTTGATCAATGGACCAGGATGACATGCATTTTTTGGAGCTCATTCCTGGACCAAGCCAGACAGTTTCACCAATTATTTCATGTAAATGCAAAAACTCTACAACAGAAATTCCATTTGTCTAGAGCAGATGCTAGACAAGTGGTTTTGGACTGTCCTCAGTGTGTGATTCATCCTCATCCTCCCAGTGTGGGAGTGAACCCTAGAGGGTTGATGCCACTCAAAATCTGGCAAATGGACGTTACCCACATTTCAGAGTTTGGAACCTTAAAATATATTCATGTATCTGTGATACCTGCTCAGGTATCATACATGCTACACCTATGAGTGGAGAAAAGGCTCGCAATGTCATAGGGCATTGCTTAGAAGCCTGGGCTGCATGGGGAAAACCACAGCAGCTGAAAACGGACAATGGACCAGCCTATACGGCACAGTCCTTTGTCTCCTTCTGTAACCAGATGGAGGTACAGCTTAATCACGGATTACCATACAATCCTCAAGGACAAGGAATTGTGGAGCGTGCTCATCGCACCTTGAAAGAATGCTTGCAAAAACAGAAAGGGGGAATAGGCCAAGGCCATACCCCCAAGGAGAGAATGTCTTTAGCTTTATTTACTTTAAATTTTTTAAATTTGGATGCTCAAGGCCACTCAGCAGCGGACAGACATCAGGATTCCCATGGTTCACCTAAAAGCATGGTGAAGTGGAAGGATATTTTGACAGGCTCTTGGCGGGGGCCCGACCCCGTGCTAACATGGGCGAGAGGGTCTGTTTGTGTTTTTCCTCAGGATCAACAAGATCCAGTGTGGGTGCCTGAACGCCTTTTGAGGAAGATTCGTCATGAAGACCTTCCTAAGGATCCTGGTGTTAGTAGCAGTGAGTATGTCAGGAATGACCGAGCCGAGATGGGGGATCCTGTCGATATTCCCAAAGCCTATGCCGGTCAGACATGATGCAACTGTGTTTCCACGCTTATTTAGCAGTAATAGAAGCTTAGGTTTACCCTACCTTCCCTTTGATGATCAGAAAAGCCCTATAGAGGGTAATAGAAATGTCAGCTTGAAGGGTAGTCTGTGCTTTTTAATGAGCTTCAATAGGTCAGATGATACAAAATGCATTAAATTGTTTCAGCAGTCAGCAGATTTTTTTACCACAACTGAGGTTTGGGGGTAGGAGTGGTGGTTTGTTTTCAGGCAATGGTTCTCACCTTGAAGGATGGTGGCCCACACGAGTCTCTGACCGGGACCCCCCCAGACAGCCACGCTGGGCACCTTTTTGTAGAGGATCCACAGGAGAGGAAGGACCTTTTCCCTGGACTGGATGTCAGGAGCGCATAGCAGTTTGGGTTCAACAAGATTATTTTTCCTTTAGCCCCATGATTAGTAATATAGTGAATAAGTCTTGTACAGGAATGCTTGATATATCTACTAGGGATCCTCAGCAGTCTGCCACCAATCCTTTTGATTTGTGGCTTTTGTGTGGGGTAAATGGAAGTTGCATGGACTTGGGACCTGTCATTATGCTTGGGGGAGGAATTTATCAAAGAGGTAATTTTTCCCTAGGGTCCGCTACCAATCTGGATTTCTCTAGCGGTAGTGGTTCTGGTACTTGGAATTCTTTGTTTCATTCTTACCGCAATAAGACCTTTTCAGCTTCGCCAGTGTGTCTCTGGCCTCCTTTTCTGTGGATTGTAAGTAATGGGAGTGCATCCTTGGGTGAAGAAAAGTTAGTATGCACTCCAGGCACATGTTTTTATGCCCTATGCTGGAATGCCACAGCCTTTCCTGTGGCTGTGGTGACTAGAATGCCTCGATATGTACCAGTTCCTGTAGAGGCCCCTAATACCATGATGCTATTCAGGTTTAAAAGAGATTTTGGCATCACTGCAGCTATTGTTACTGCTATCACTATTGCTGCTGTGGGAGCTACTGCCTCAGCTATTGCCTTGTCTAGTTCTATACAGACTGCCAATGCCCTGAATAACATCTCAGCCACTGTGGCACAGGCATTGGATACTCAGACCTCTATGAATTCTCATCTCAAAGGAGGCCTTATGATAGTTAATCAACGCATAGATTTAATACAAGAACAGTTTGATTCTCTTTGGCAACTAGCACAATTGGGGTGTGAGTGGAAAATGCAAGGTTTGTGTGTTACTTCCGTGCAGTATCAAAATTTTACAAAGGCTGCTAATCTGTCTAGACAATTGTCAAAGTTCCTCTTACAGGATTGGTCGGCTGAGTTTGAAAATTTGATGAGAGAGCTGAGAGCGACAATTGTCCACATCAACTCCACTTGGGTGGGTCTGAGCCTGGCTACTGGCTTGACTTCCTGGATACAGATGGCTATGGATCATCTTAAGGAGTGGGCGGGTGTACGCTCTTTGGCGATACTGATGATACTAGCCTGTCTGGTTTGCCTATGGTGCATCTACAAAATGAGAGCCACACAAAAGCGTAATGCAGCCATGATTATACAAGCCCTTGTCGCCATTGAGGCGGGCCAGTCCCCTCAGGCATGGCTCGCTGCCGTGAAGCCTTAAATCTTCACTGAGCATAGTCCCTGCCCACTGAGGTATTCGTTCCACGGATATTAGGGTCTGGCAAGTCAGTGATGGAGTTGACGGGTAAGTCTCGGCCACCTAAGACAGGGCAGTCCCGAGTGGGGAGGCTGACCCAGAGACAGGTAAGAGTTTGAGCACCGCCCTCCTACAGGCTCAGGCCCACCGTGAGATCCCCAGATATTGGGATTACGTAGCCTTTCCAGGGACTTCTACCAACTTAAAAAAAAAGGAGGAACTGTAGAGAGCTGCGATGTGCCGCGCCTTAAAGATGGTGCCGGTTTCCGCCTTCCACCAGCCCGATGGTGAGCGCTCTCAGTGGTAAACAAGTCCATATTTGGCTAAGACCGCTGATCTGGCTTGCTTCCGCATACGTGGGCCTCTAAGATAGCACCACGTGGCTTTACTTGATTGGCTGTTCATTTAGTATTTAGCCTGTGGGTTGGGTCTGCCCGGGCATTCGGAAGACTGTTTTCAAGGGACCTGAATAAACTGCTGGAGAAGAGCTTTTGTGAGTTGCATCATCCTTGCTGGTCGAGGGGGACGTGACAACTACTTCCTTCCCCTGGGAATTGCTGGTCAAATTACTCTCGGTGGTCCCAGTTACCTGGTGCCAGCCTCCTCTTTTTTTTTTTTAATAATTTATTTTTTATTTCTTCAAGTTACATATCAATCACAATCCCCTCCCTACTCCCCCCTCCAGTCCCACCCTTCCACCCTCCTCCACCTCAGCCCCACCATCCTCTTCCCTTCTTTTTTTTTTTAGTTTAAGGTATTTATTTTTCCCCCCAACAGCTCTCCCTTTCAGTCCAAATAATGGTTCTTTTTCTTATAACTATAAGTACAATACAAAACAACAGAAATAAATAGGCCACGATTATAAGAGTTATATGACTTAGCATACATTCTCATTGTCCAGTCCATATGTATTTGGCACCTGACTTTAACATTCTACTATCTAACCATCTCCATGAGTTTAAAGTTCTATACCTTACTCAGCTTTCATACTAACTTGCCTCATAATGTTAAAAATATCTTCTTAGATCCAGAACACCCTCTTGATTCCTAAACAACTCAAAATTTAACTTTGAGACTCTAGCTATCTATTCTTCAACCACCTCAGAGACCTGAGAGGGATAAATATATCTGATTATATAGGA
>CAJQZJ010032044.1:1735425-1777221 GCA_907164525.1 Lophiomys imhausi | reverse complement strand
GATATCAGGCAGACAGGTGGGGCCGCTGGTCTGTGGCTGGAGCCGTGAGCTGGATCCGCTCCTGGGATAGATCTTTAGCCAGAGCTCCTCTCCAGACTGGTGACGGAGCTGGCTGATCTCAGGGTTGTGTTCCCGGGTACTGCGTGTGCTCTTTTACCTGGTGACCGGTCTCAATGTTTGCTGTGGGCATTCAGACACCGTCTGTGCTTCACTGTAGGCTAGGGGACCTCACATTCACTCCACAATGACTAATCTCATTCACCTACTACTCAGATGCACTGCTCTATTTTCGGCGCCATCTTGAATCCTCTGTAATCATTTTTAATCCCCATTCACCTTCCTCTACTACTGAAACTTTTCTTCTCAACAAGCACACTCCCACTTGTGTGTCTTCTTTTCATGAGATAACTTCTCCCTAAAATAAACATAAAAGCTTTCCTTTTCCTTTTTATATAACTACTATTTTGAATTCCATGTAACTTTGGGGGTTCGTCCTTGAGAATATTATAAGTTTCAGGAACTTTATGAGTTTTGTTATTTTCTGAACCTTACAAATTTTGTTTACTTTCTGAATCTTAAGCAATCCCTCTTAGTGGTGGAATGTTTTAATTGAGGGAAATTGTTATACAACAGTTATTCCCTGTGACAAAGTAGACACCAAAGAAATAAAGTAGACCTGATTTAACAAATGATTTTGCAAAGTATAGAGGCACCACTAAAAGTGAATATTTATGGCAATATAGTACAACTCCAGACACCCATTAGAAGCAATTAAAAAGGGAAATTCTGTTCTAAAAACAATGTCCTTTGCCATACAGAAGCTTTTCAGTTTCTTGAGGTCCCATTTATTGATTGTTGGCCTTAGAGCTTGAGCTATTGGTGTTCAGTTCAGTAAGTTGTCACTTGTGCCAATGAGTTCCAAACTTTTCCACACTTCCTCTTGTTTTAGATTTAATATGTTGGGGTTTATGTTAAGGTCTTTGATTCACTTAGATTTAAGTTGTGTGCAAGGTGATAAATATGTGTCTATTTTCATTCTTTTACATGTTGACATTCATTTGTTGAATATGCTGTCCTTTTTCCATTGTACGGTTTTGGTTTCTTTGTCAAAAATTAAATGACCATAGGTGTGTGGGTTTATTACTGGGTCTTAAATTCGATTCCATTGATCAACTAGTCTGTTTCTATATCAGCACCATGCTGTTTTTGTTATTATTGCTCTGTAGTATAGCTTGAAATCTGTGATGGTGATACCTCCAGATTGGGAAAAGATCTTTACCAACCCAACATCCATCTGACAGAGGGCTAAAATCCAAAATTTCTAAAGCACTCAAGAAATTAAATACCAACAAACCAAATAATTCAATAAAAAATGGGGTACAGAGCTAAACTGAGAATTCACAAAAAAGGAATCTCTAATGTCTGAGAGACACTTGAAGAAATTCTCAACATCCTTAATCATCAGAGAAATGGAACTCAAGATGACTCTGAGATTCCATTTCACACCTGTCAGAATGGCTAAGATCAAAAACTCAAATGATAGCACATGCTGACAAGGTTGTAGAGAAAGGGGACCATCCTCCATTGCTGGTGGGAGTGCAATCTTGTACAACCACTGTGGAAATCAGTCTGGTGATATCTTAGAAAACTTGGAATAGCTCTTCCTCAATACCCAGCCATACCACTCCTGGGTATACATCCAAAGGATTCCTCACCACCCACAAGACATCTCCTTGACTATGTTCATAGTAGCTCATTTGTATTAGTTAGAAACTGGAAACAGCCCAGATGTCCCTCAATTGATGAATGGATAAAAAGCTATGGCACATTTACACAATAGAATACTACTCAAATATCAGAAACAAGGAAGTCATGCAATTTTCTGCCAAATGAATGGAACTAGAAAACATCATCCTTAGTGAGGTAATCCACATCTAGAAAGATATACATGGCAACTATTCACTTATAACTGGATTTTAGCCATATAGTGCACGATAACTACACTACAAATAACAAACTGAAAGAAACAGGAACATAGACTCTGTTACTTTTTAGTGAGACACTTTGCCCTAGTAGAGCTGCATGCAGGCACCAAGTGCAAGAGGAAGCTCTTAGCCTCCATATGCATGCTGAACTGAAGGTGGCTGATATGTAGGGGACCCCATACTGGAGGAGTAGGATAGGTGGGAGAAGGGGGAGAGCATGAGATAGTAGGATCAGGAAGGGTGGAGGGAGGGGACTGTGATGGAGATGTAACATGAAGCAATAAATAAACATAAAAAAGAAGAAACAGAAACAAACATACAAAAAAAAAGGGAGACATTCTAGTGGACATACATTCAGAAGGCTCTTCTTTTCTAAATTAAGAGGTAGCTAATGTTGTGAAACAATATTGAGTCCTATACTTAGGTATAAAGTTGGTTGGAAATCTATTCTTTGGAAAGGACATAATAAGAGCATGGCGTTAATGAGGATGTACTCATTATTTTTCTATTTACTGTAACAAAATACTTGGGAAAATCACTTAAGGAAATGAATATTTATTTTACCTCATTGTGTCAGGGATTTCATCCCATTGTGGTAGGGAGAATGTGCTGGATCATAGAAGCTCACATCATAATTGCCAGAAAGCAGAAAGGAGCGTGAATGCACTAGTTGGCTTTCTCCTTCCCCAATATTATTTTATCCCATTTCCCAGCCCATCAGACTATTCTGGTCTCACACGTGGTGGGCCTTTCTCTCCTAATCAATCATCTCTGAAAATACTCTTGTAGGCATCTCCTACATGGGATTTACCATTCTCCTATGTTCTTCTCAATCCAATCAAGTTGACAAGATAAACCCAGATTTCTAGAGAAAAATACATTAGATAGAACTCTCTGAGTGCCACCTACTGATGTTTGGGCCCCATATGAATGTTCTCTAAAGGGAATATTTTAATAACTACATAGATAAGATTACCCAGTATGGAGAAGTCAGTGAGCTGTTCTCCCCAGTCCCTCTTGTCACCACTGAGTCTGGATAAAAACCATTATGAAGAAGGAGGTTTTACATGGGCTTGGTTGTGAAACCTTTTATCCCCTGGCCAACTTTGTTATATCCATTGTTGTGTATTAAAACTGTTCTGAAAACTGGCTTCCATATTGATAATGCTTCTTATAAAACTACCATCTATGGACTTACAGAACACCATATTAATCATGGTGATATTCACAAGAGTTGCTTATAGCCAAGAAAATCACTCGACTGAACACAAAATTCAACAGTTAAGGCCATGTTTACAGAATGCACTGATACTGCCAATGAATGCTAGAAAAGCTGACTTTACAGAATGCTATAACAGTTTATTATAACAGTGTGTATTCTTATGGGACCAACTAGAATGTGGTACTTTGTAGGGCTGGATCAGTATCCCAGAAAATGTGATGTATATCCTGAATCAATATGTAGTATTTGATACTTGTGCTGTCAGTTTGATATAAGCTATAGTCATTGGAGACAAAGGAACCTCGATTGAGAATAGTCCTGCAACAGATTGGGCAATAGGCAAGCCTGTAGGGCATTTTCTTAATTGGTAATAGTTATGAAGGACCTAGCTAATTATAAGTAGGGTCACTCCTGGACTGGTGGTCCTAGGTTCTATAGGAAAACATGCTGAATAAGCCATGAGGAGAAATTCATAACCAGCAGTCCTTTATGGCCTCGGCATAAATTTCTGCTTCTGGGTTTTTGCCCTATTCTGTCTTGTTCCTATCCTGACTTCCTTCAGTGATGAACCATGATGTGAAAGGATAAGCTAAATTAACCCTTTCCTCCCCTCTTTGCTTTGGTCATGTTGTTTCATCATAGCAATAGTAATCCTACCTAGGATTGTATTCTTCCCTCCACCCCGATACCCATAAATCACAGACAGATACAGAACACATGAAAGGGAATTACAGTGGCTCTTTGCACTATTAACCTTAGAAGTCTACCACAAAGTTTTCTTCTCTATCCTTATGACTTTAGCTTTTATGAATTCAAAAAGAAGGAATGATTCTTTTAGGATATTGATAAATTTCAATTGAATCAGAATTCGAGACTGTCACTGAATACCTTGGACATTTTATACCATCAACTAAACAGGAAAACAAAGGGAATTGCTGTTAGTGGGACATGGGTTGCTGCTCTGCAATAAGGATAAGAAGTGCTTCTGGGATGTAGAAATTCTGGTTTTTTTTTTAAACAAGAGCTTATTGTTTCTGTGAAAATATTACCTGTGTTTTGTCTTACAGTCTATTTTATTTACCACTTGTTAACTTTTAATTTTACTGAATATAAGAGTTTTATTCATTTAATTTGAATCATAGAATTAATTATGTTCAGGGATTTGCGCTGAAAAGTTACTCAATAAAGTGGAATGAATCAGGCTTTGTTACCCTAAAATCTCAATACCTGAATTTTCCCTAACAAACTAGCAATACATTTTTTTCTGTATTTCAAGAATGAAAAGATAAAGTGATCCGGAGCAGTTATTCCTAATGTTCATTTTCATTCTGTAAACTTTCTTCCCCTGTTTGGATCTTTTTTTGTTGTCCTCAATGGGCCTTTCCTTTATCTCTTCCTCAGCAGTGTGGTTGCTGAACAAATTGCTTCGGGCTTTTAAAAGGAATGAACAAGATTGGTTTCTGTCATGATTAACTTTGGGGATTTATGTGGAGGCTGCTTACAAAGTTTGGCCAAAAATCATCCACTGCCTATATGCTGCTTGCACTGATAACATGTAGAATCTATCGAGAAGGTCAGAGAACTTACCTTGTATAACTTTAGACATACACTGTTGTCAAGATTGGAGGAGTGGTTTTATTGCTTTCTACATTTTTTTTCAACCAGCTCCTTAACAACCAAAGGAGTTTCCACTATCTATCTTTCATTGACCTGCAAAAAATGTTTGAAAACATTGTGGAGGTAGGGATGGTTGTGTGTGTTGTGTACTGTGGCTGTGTAGCTATTTTTGGTGAATAGAAAAGAGGAGAAAAGAAAGAAGGAATGAATGAATGAGGGAAGGAAGTAAGGAAAGAAGGAAGGAAGGATGGAAGGAAGGGCAGGAAATTAAAGAAATATAATCTCAAAAAGCTTAGAAAGTAACAGGAGTCATGAGCTTCCACCCTAAGTTTGTTTTTTCGTTTGGTTTATTTAGGTTCTGTTCAGTTTTGGGATTTTGATGTGTTTTTTAAACACAGAGTCTTTCATGGAGCCCAGAATAGCTCCAAATTATCTGTGTAACAGAGGCTCGCCTTAAATTCTAGATTCCATTTATATTAGGTTGGCTTTTGGTGTTATAGTTATCCTTGAGTCACTTTCTGTAAATAATCCTGATTTAAAATTATTATTTCTGGGGATTAAAGAACATTATTAAAGCAACTTGAAGAGGGAAAGGTTTATTAAGTTTACACTTCCATCTCACAGTTCATCATCAAAGAAAGTCAGGACAGAAACTCACACAGGGCAGGAATCTGGAGACAGGAACTGATGCAGAGGCCATGGAGGGGTACTATTTACTGGATTGTTCCTTATGGCTTACTCAACCTGTTTTTTTATATACCCTCCATGTAATGGGTGACACTATCTTCAATGGGCTAGTCTCTCTCTAATTAATTACTGATTAAGAAAATAGCCTTCAGAGTTGCCTATAGCCCAATCTTATGAATGCATTTTCTTTTTTTATGTTTATTTTTTACTTCAATTTACATCTCCTTCACAGTCCCCTCCCACCACCACCCCCAGTCCCCCATGCCCACCTTCTCCCCTTTCTCGCACCTATCCTACTCCTCCAGTGTGGGGTTCCCTACATATCAGCCCCCTTCAGTTCAGCAGCCATACGAGAACTGAGTTTCCTCTTGCACTGGGTGCCTACATGGCAGCTCCAATAGGGCAGTGTCCCACTAACAAGTAACAAAGTCTATGTTCCTCTTCATTTCAGTCTGTTGATGGAAGGATGGGTATCCTGTACTATATGGCTAAAATCCATTTATAAATGAATAGATGCCATGTGCATCTTTCTGGGTCTTGATTAGCTCAAGTAATTTATTGAGTGTTTTTGTGTCTATGTTCATGAGGGAAGTTAGTCTGAAGTTTTCTTTCTTTGTCGGGTTTTGTGTGGTTTAGGAGTCAGGGTGACTGTGCTCTCAGAATGAATTTGGCACTGTTCATTCTGTTTCTATTTTGTGGAAGAGTTTGAAGAGTATTGGTATTAGCTCTTCTTTGAAGGTCTAGTAGAATTCTGTGCTAAAACCATTTGGCCCTGAGATTTTTTTGGTTGGGAGACTTTAAATGACTGTTTCTATTTCCTTAGGGGTTATAGGACTGTTTAATTTGTTAACCTATTTTTTATTTAACTTTGGTAGATGGAATAAATCAAGAAAATTGTCCATTTCCCTTAGGTTTTCAAATTTTGTGGAGTACAGATTTTGAAGTAAAACCTAAAGATTCTCTGGATTTCCTCAATGTTTGTTGTTATTTTGCCCTTTTCATTTCTTATTTTGTTGACTTGGGTATTTTCCTTTTGCCTTCTTGTCAGTTTGGCTAAAGGAAAGATTAGTCTATTTTGTTGATTTTCTCAAAGAACCAACTCTTGGTTTTGTTGATTCTTTGTATTGTTCCTTTTGTTTCTAAGTTGTTGATTTCCTGCCTTCTGCTCCTCTTGGGAGTGTTTGCTTCTTTTTTTTTTTTCTAGCTCTTCCAATTCTGCTGTTAAGTTGTTAATATGAGTTGTCACAATTTTCTTGTTGAAGGCATTACTGCTATGAACTTTCCTCATAGCACTGCCTAATTGTGTCCCATAATTTTGGGTATGTTGTGCCTTTGTTTTCATTCGATTTTAAGAGGTCTTTGATTTCCTTCTTTATTTTTTCTCTGACCCAGTGGTCATTGAGTAGAGAGTTGTTCAGTTTCCATGAATGTGTAGGCTTTTTGTTATTTCTGTTGTTCTTGAAGTTCAGCTTTATTTTATTATTTATTTTTATTTATTACTTAAGGTTACATCTCTATCACAGTATCCTCTTTCCACCCCTCCCAGTCCCAGCCTACCACCCTCTACTCCCTATCCCTTCCAACCCACTCCTCCAGAGTAGAGTGTTCCTACATATCAGTACCCTGCTCCAGTTCAGCAGTCATATGAGGGCCAAGAGCCTCCTCTACACTGGTGGCCTACAAGGCAGCACCACTAAGGCAAAGTGTTTTATGGACAGGTAACAAAGTCTATGTTCCTGTTCCCTTTGGTGCATTGGCTGTAGCATAGTTATCCTGTACTATATGGCTAAAATCCAATTATAAGTGAATAGGATGTGCATCCTTCTGAGTCCGGGTTAGCTCACTCAGTATGAGCTTCTCTAGTTCCATCCATTTGGCTGAAAATTGCATAATTTCTCTGTTTATGATGGCTAAGTAATATTCCATTGTGTAGATGTACCACAGTTTTTTTTAATCCATTCCTCGGTAGAGTATTTTGGAAAGCCCAGACATTTCTGTGCGCCCCCAGAGGGGTGCTGGACAGGCTTCTCTATTGGAAAAAATGCTGCAACTGGATTGAGCTGCGGGATACCCTTCTGGCTGCAGGTTACACTCCAGTGCAGTGTACGAGAACTTGGATGACAGTGGCCCCATTTGCCAGTGTCCAAAGCCAGCTCCATACACACATAGACGAAGCTGTGAGAGTGGTAGAAAAGGCTACAGGAGTGGAAGGCAGATTTACCCACCACAGGGGCAAACTTTGAGGTCTTTATTATTATTATTATCAGACTTTTGGGGATCCAAGATGATGACAGCCCGCTCGGACGCATTTTGAACTTGGGGAAAAACAGCCATAAAAGCACAGAGTTATAGAATGCTGTACAATAGACCCGCCGAGGTCTCACCCACTTCCCAAGGGACTATTAAAAGTCCCCGGGCAAGGCTCTCTCCCCCCCTCTCTCGGACACGGAAGCCACTGAATCCGGAAATTGGGAACTCCCATAGGGAGAGATGCCTGGTAAGATCGACTCTAATAGCCAGCAGGCAGATTCAGACCCCACACAGGATCATTCACCAGCCTACTAGGCACCCCACACCCCACATGGACCTTATAACTATTTAGAAAAAGTTGCGGACCTGTGGGAGTCTTAGCAACTGTGGCAGCAGGGCGCACTGTGGGGGTCCATGGCCGTGGCAGCAGCAGATTCAGATCCCACATGGGATCAATCACTAGACTACTGGGTCCCACACACCCCACACGGACCTTCCACCTATTTAGAAAAGGTTGTGGACCCGTGGGAGTCCTAGCAGCATGTTACAGCAGCGCTGCTGGTGGCGGGGCTGAGGCGCCCACCCACAGCAAAGCAGCTGGACAGATGCACAGACACCGAAGTGGCAGGGTGGGGCATGCACAGAGGCGGGGCTTGCTGCGGAGGCATGCAGAGGCTGAGGGTTCCAAAACGTGGAGGCCAGAAGCCAGGGAGACCAAAGTTGTATTCTGGAAAGCCCATACATGTCAGTTGTGGAGTCGGGCCCTCTCAGACTTCTTGGGAACATCCAGAGTCCACAGAATCTGTTCCTGGGCAAACAGGATCATACCACCAGAGCCACTGCAGGCTGAACACCCTGTGTGCAACATAGAGAGGTCTGATTTGGGAGCAGTGAAACAATCCTGGGCTATTCCTCATTACCTGGGAATAGGCTGCACCAGCTCACAGTGCTTCAGGCTATTAGAAGCACAGTGACCCTGAGATCCCCCTGTAAGCGACGACAGATTGCCAAGCAATTTGACTGCTACACCAAAGCGCCCTCTGTGGATCCAAGCCAAGAAGACAATGAGAGCGGAGAGCTAAACACATCCATATGGCCAAAGGTCCAAGAAAAAACAGAAATCAAGGAAATATGACTCCAACAACACAAAACTACCCTAGTTCATCCAATTCTGACGACCTCACAACAACAGAAACACATGAAAATGATGACAATTCTACATTATGGAAAGTGATAGAGTCCCTTCAAGAAGAACTTAAATTTATGAAGGAATTCAAAGAAGCCACAATTTCACAATCAAAAATAACGCATAACACCATTAAAGAGTTCCAAGCCAAAGTGGCTCAACTTGAACAGGAAAAGGACAGGGCAATGAAAGATTTCCAGGCAAAGACAAGCAAACTGGAGCAGAAAATGCACAAAATGAATAAAAACAATAAGTATCAAAAATAGGATACGAGAAAGAAGACAGGGTCTCAGGCATGGAAGATTTGATTGAAGAAATCAGTACAACATCCAAGGAAAATGAGAAAGCTAAAAAATCTCTCACCCACAGCATCCAAGAAATCAAGGACTCAATGAAAAGGTGGAACCTAAGAATTATAGGCATAGCGGAAAGAGAAGACTCCTGACTCCAAGGTCCAGGAAATATCTTCAACAAAATCATAGAAGAAAACTTCCCAAGCCTAAAGAATGAGATGCCAATAAAAATCCAAGAGGCTTACATAACACCAAACAGATTAGATCAGAAAAGAAACTCCACTTGCATATAATAATTGAAACTCCAAATGTACAGAACAAAGAAAGAATATTAAAAGCTGTAAGAGAAAAAGGTAAAGTCACATATCATGGCAGACACATCAGAATTACACCTGACTTCTCCTCAGAAACTTTAAAAGTTAGAAGGGCCTGGACAGATGTCCTACAAGCCCTGAGAGAACATAGGTGCCCAGCCAGACTACTATACGCAGCAAAACTCTCTATCAACATAGATGGAGAAAACAAGATATTCCATGAAAAAATCAAATTCAAACAATATCTCCCCACAAACTCAGCCCAACAAAAGACCCTAGAAGGAAAATTCGAACCCAGAGAAGATTACTACACCCAAGAAAATAGAGGAAATAGAAAACTCCACAGCAACTACACCAAAAGAAGCACAGGATGACCACCTATACTAAAATAATGGGAAATAACAACCCCTGGTCACGAATATCCATCGACGTTAATGGACTCAACTCCCCAATAAAAAGACACAGGGTTACAGATTAGATCTGTAAACAAGATCCGTCTTTTTGCTGCATAGAAGAAATACATCTCACTATTGAATATAGACACTATCTCAGAGTAAGGGGCTGGGAAAAGGTCTTCCAAGCAAATGGACCCAGGAATCAAGTTGCAGTAGCCATCCTAGTATCAAACAAAATAGACTTCCAACTGAAGTTAATAATAAAAGACAGAGAAGGGCATTGCATACTCGTTAAAGGAAATATTCATCAAGAGGACATCTCAATATTGAACATCTATGCCCCAAATACAAAGGCACCTACATTTGTAAAAGAAATGCTTCTAAAACTTAAATCGCACTTCGATCACAACACATTAGTAGTGGGAGACTTCAACACCCCACTCACAACAATGGACAGATCATCAAGACAGAAGCCAAACAGAGAAATATTGAGTCTAACAGAGATCATGAACCAAATGGACCTAACAGATCTCTACAGAACGTTTCACCCAAACACAAAAGAATACACTTTCTTCTCAGCACCACAGGGAACCTACTCCAAAATCGACCATATAGTTGGACACAAAGACAGCCTCAACAGATACAAGAAAATTGAAATAACCCCTTATATCTTATCAGACCACCATAGAATAAAGCTTGTCTTCAACAGCAAAAGAATGAACAGAAAGCCTACACACACATGGAAATTGAGCAACTCTTCACTGGATGACTACTGGGTCAGGGAAGAAATAAAGAAGGAAATCAAAGACATCTGAAAATCCATTGACAAGGAAGGCACAACATACCAAAACCTATGGGACACAATGAAAGCTGTGCTACGAGGAAAGTTCATAGCTCTAAGTGCCTTCAAAAAGAAAATTGTGACAGCTCATATTAGCGAATTAACAGCTAAACTGGGTGAATTGGAAAAAAAGAAGCAAACACTCCCAAGAGAAGAAGGCAGGACATCATCAAAATTAGGGCTGAAATCAACAACTTGGGAAAAAAGAACTGTACAAAGAATCAATGACACCAGGAGTTGGTTCTTCAAGAAAATCAACAAAATGGACAGACTCTTAGCCAAATAACTAAAAGGCAGAGGGGAAAAAACCCAAATCAACAAAATCAGAAATGAAAAGAGAGAAATAACAACAGACATTGAGGAAATCCAGAGAATATTTGGGTCCTACTTTAAAAATCTATACTCCACCAAATTTGAAAACTTAAGTGAAATGGACAATTTTCTTGATAGATTCCACCTACTGAACCTAAATCAAGATCAGATTGACAGATTAAACAGCCCTATAACCCCTAAGGAAATAAAAACAGTCATTCAAAATCTCCCAACCATAAAAAGCCCAGGGCCAGATGGCTTTAGCACAAAATTCTACTGGACCTTCAAAAAGCTAACACCAATACTCTTCAAAGTCTTTCACAAAATAGAATCAGAAAGAACACTGCCAAACTCATTCTATGAGGCTACAGTCATCCTGATTCCTAAACTACACAAAGACCCAAAAAAAGAAAGAGAACTTCAGACCAATCTCCCTCATGAACATAGAAGCAAAAAATAATAAAATACTAGCAAACCGAATTCAAGAACACATCAAAAGTATCATACACCATGATCAAGTGGGTTTCATCCCAGGAATGCAGGGATGGTTCAACATACGAAAGTCTATCAACATAATTCACCATATAAAAAAGATGAAAGAAAAAAACTACAAGATAATCTCGCTAGATGTAGAAAAAGCATTTGGCAAAATCCAACACCCCTTCATGCTAAAAGTCCTGGAGAGAACGGGCATACAAGGATCATACCTAGAAATAATAAAGGCAATATACAGCAAGCCAGTGGCCAACATCAAATTAAATGGAGAGAAACTTGAAGCATTTCCTCTAAACTCAGGGACAAGACAACATGCCCACTTTCACCATATCTCTTCAATATAGTACTTGAAGTTGTTGCTATAGCAATAAAACAACTAAAGAAGATCAAGGGGATACAAATTGGAAACAAAGAAGTGGAATTATCCCTATTTGCAGACGATATGATAGTATACATAATTGACCCCAAAAATTCACCCAGAGAAGTCTAATGGCTGATAAACACCTTCAGCAAGGTGGCTGGATAGAAAATTAATTCAAAAAAAATCAGAAGCCCTTCTTTATACAACAAACAAATGGGCTGAGAAAGAAATAAGGGAAACAACCCCCTTCACAATAGCCACAAACAATATAAAATACCTGGGTTTAACTCTAACCAAGCAAGTAAAGACCTGTACAACAAGAATGTCAAACCCTTGAAGAAAGAAATTGAAGAGGCCTTTAGGAGATGGAAAGGTCTCCCATGCTCATGGATAGGTAGGATCAACATAATAAAAATGGCCATCCTACCAAAAGCAATATATACATTCAATGCAATTCCTATCAAAATACCAACACAATTTTTATAGACCTGGAAAAAGCTATTCTCAATTTCCTATGGAACAACAATAAACCCAGAATAGCTAAATCAATCCTGTACAATAATAAAAAAAAATCTTGAGGTATCACCATCCCAGATTTCAAGCTGTACTACAGAGCAATAGTAATAAAAACAGCATGGTACTGGTATAGAAAGAGACCAGTAGATCAATGGAATTGAATTGAAGACCCAGAAATGGACCCACACACCTAGGGCCACCTAACTTTTTACAAAGAAGCCAAAACTGCACAATCGAAAATGGACAGCAACTTCAACAAATGGTGCTGGTCCAACTGGATATCCACTTGTAAAAGAATGAAATTAGACCCATACTTGTCATCTTGTACAAAACTTACGTCCAAGTGGATCAAAGACCTTAACATAAGGCCAGTCACACTAAATTTACTACAAGAAAAAGTGGGAAAACCCCCGAACTAATTGGCACAGGTGAAAACTTCCTGAATAGAACACCAACAGCTCAGGACCTGAGATCAACAATCAATAAATGGGACCTCATGAAACCGAAAAGCTCTGTAAGGCAAAAGACACTGTCATCCAAACAAATCGGCAGCCTACAGACTGGGAAAAAATCTTCACCAACCCCACATCTGACAGAAGACTAATATCCAAAATCTACAAAGAACTCAAGAAATTAAATGCCAAGAAACCAAATAATCCAATCAAAAAATGGGGACAGAGCTAAATAGAGAATTCACAAAGGAGGAATCCCTAATTGCCTAGAGACACTTGAAGAAATGCTCAACATCCTTAATCATCAAGAAATGCACAAGAAATGCTCATGATGACTCTGAGATTCCATCTCACACCTGTCAGAATGGCTAAGACCAAAAGCTCAAATGACAGCACATGCTGGTGAGGTTGTGGAGAAAGGGGAACTCTCCTCCATTGCTGGTGGGAGTGTAGGCTTGTGCAACCACTATGGAGGTCAGTATGGCGTTATCTTAGAAAACTTGGAAGAGCTTTGCCTCAAGACCCAGCCATACCACTCTGGGTATACACCCAAATGACTCCTCACGGAATCATAAGGAAGTTTCCTCATCTATGTTCATAGCAGCCTTATTTGTAATAAATAGAAACTGGAAACAACCCAGATATGACTCAACAGAAGAATGAATTAAAAAACTGTGTTTCATCTAAACAATGGAATATTACTCAGCTATCAGAAACAATGAAATTCTGCATTTTGCAAGCAAATGGATGGAACCAGAGAAGCTCATCCTGAATGAGCTAACCCAGACTCAGAAGAATGCATATGGCATCTATTCACTTATTGTCAGATTTTAGCTATATAGTAAAGGATATCTATAGTACAACCAAGGCACCAACGGGAATATGGGCATAGACTTTTTTTTTTTGTTTGTTTTTTAGTTTTCTCTCTCTGGCAATGAGACACTTTTCACTCTTTTCACTGGTGGTACTGCTTTGTAGGCCCCCAGTGTATGAGGAGTCTTTTGGCTCTCATATGACTTCTGAACTGGGGTGAGGGACTGTTATGTTGGGGACACTCCACTCCAGAGGAGTGGAATGTAAGGGTTAGGGGGTAGAGGGTGGGAGGGCGGGGCTGGAAAGTGGGGAAAGAGGAAAATATGATGGAGATGTAACCTGAAGCAACAAATAATAAATTTATTTGTTAAAAAAGAAACTAAATGGCATGAAACCAAATAATCCAATCAAAAAATGGGGAACAGAGCTAAACAGAGAATTCAAAAAGGAGGAATCCCTAATGGCTGAGAGACACTTGAAGAAGTGCTCAGCATCCTTAATCATCAGAGAAATGCAACTCAAGATGACCCTGAGATTGCATTTCACACCTATCATAATGACTAAGATCAAAAACTGAAATGAAGTTCAGCTTTAATCCCTGGTTATCTGATAATATACAAGTGGTTATTTCTATTTTCTTGTATCTGTTAAGGCTTGATTTGTGTGCAAGTATATGTTCAATTTTGTTGAAGGTTCCATGAGGTGCTGAAAAGAAGGGGTATTCTTTTGTGTTTGGGTGAAACGTTCTGTAGATATCTGTTGGGTCCATTTGGATCATGACCTCTGTTAGTCTCATTATTTGTCTGTTTTGTTTCTGTCTTGATGACTTGTCCTTTGTTGTGAGTGGGGTGCTGAAATCTTTCACTATTAATGTGTGGGAATTAAGCTTTAATTTGTGTGCTTTAAGCTTTAGAAGAGTTTCTTTTACAAATGTGGTGCCCTTGTATTTGGGGCACAGATATTCAGTATTGAAATGTCATCTTGATGAATTTTTCTTTTGATCAGTATGTAGTGTCCTTCCCTCTTTTTTGATTAATTTAGGTTGAAAGTCTATTTTATTTGATATTAACATGGCTACTCCAGCTTGCTTCCTGGGACCGTTTGTTTGGAAAACTTTTTCCTAGCCCTTTACTCTGAATTAGACTTTATCTTTTTAGTGAGATGTGTTTCAAATGATGGGTCTTGCTTACAGATTCATTCTGTAAGCCTGTTTCTTTTTATTGCAAAGTTGAGTCCATTGATGTTGAGGGATATTAATGACCATAAGATGTTATTTCCTGTTATTTTGATATAAGTGGTGGTTGTGTCTTTCTTTTGGTTTAGATGCAGTGGGATTTGTTTCCTTTGTTTTTGGTGGTGCAGTTGTCTTCTCTGGGTTGGAATTTTCCTTCTAGGATCTTCTGTAGAGATGGATTTGTTTATAGATACTGTATAAATTTGGCTTTGTCATGGAATATCTTGTTTTCTCCATCTATATTGATAGAAAGTTTTGCTGTGTAAAGTAGTCTGGGCTGGCATCTATAGCCTTTTAGGACTTGTAGGATATCTGCCCAGGCACTTCTGGCTTTTAAAGTAAAGTCAGGTGTAATTCTGATGGGTCTGCCATTATATGTTACTTGATCTTTTTCTTTTACAACTTTTAATATTCTTTCTGTACATGGAATATTGGAGATCCAATCATTATTTGGCAAGAGGAATTTCTTTTCTGCGCTAATCTATTTGGTGTTCTATATGCCTCTTGGAATTTTACTGGCATCTCTTTCTTTGGGTTTGAGAAGATTTCTTCTATGATTTTGCTGAAGATGTTTCCTGGAATTGGCATCAGGAGTCTTCTTTTTCATCTATGCCTATAATTCTTAGGTTCTATTTTTTTCATTGAATCCTTGATTTCTTGGATGTTGTGGGTGAGGACGGTTTTAGAGTTCTCATTTTCTTGGGTTGTTGTACTGATTTCTTCAATTGAATCTTCTACCCCTGAGATTCTGTCTTCCATCTCTTGTATCCTATTTCTGATATACCTGTCTGTCATTCCTGTTCTCTTTCCTTGGTTTTCCACCTCCAGGATTTTCTCTTCTTGTGTTTTCTTTATTGCTTCTATTTCCAATTTCAAGTCTTGATTAGTTTTATATGTTTCCTGCTCCAATTTTTTTTTCTTCCAGTCTTTCAAATCTTTCTTAGCCTTGTCTCTTTCCCATTCATGTTTGGCTAAGCTGGCTTGGAGGTCTCTAATGGAATTTTCCATTGCTTTCATTTGTAAAAATGTGGATTCTTTAAATTCTTCTAGGGATTTATTTTCTTCTTGCAAGGCCTCTATCACTTTTCAAAGTATAGCTTTGTCATCATTTTTATGTGTTTCAGCTGTGGTGGGATGGTCAGGGCTTACTGTATTAGCATAGCTGAATTTTGTTGGAGTCATATTTCCCTGAAATTTTCCAGTTCTGTTGTTTTGATGACCTTTAGCCATCTGGTTGTACTTAGCTGTTTATTCCTGGTGCCTTCTGGATTTGGTGCCAAGAAGGGAGCTTTGGTATAGAGGCCATGTAATCTTGGTGATGTGTAGCTCTCCACAGGCTGGGTGTGTCCTTGTGTGGGGTCTGGCTTTCTGTGTGCCTCTCAAAGCTCACCCCTTCCTATTGTGTCCCAATTAAGAACTCAGGTCAGAGGGGTTTGGGTGGGATGTGTTATTGCTGCCTGCAGGTTCCTGAGGTCCACCTTGTCACTTAGTGAAATTGGTGAGGGTTGGAAGGCCACAGACTGTAGGCTAGAGCTGCAATTTCCTTGCATTTTCCCTCATGGGACTGTGACAGTGGTCTTCCAAGCTGCTCTCAGGGGGTTCTCATGTACAAGGTGTGCCTTATATCCAGAAGCACCGTGATCTGGTACAGCCCCCATCACCCAGGTAGTGAGCAGTGGTCAGGGGTTGTTTTACCTTCCAGAGTCAGAGCTCTCTGTTTTGTAGCCTGGGTATTTAGCTGAGGGGTAAGGAAGGTGCCTCTGGGGGGTTCCTATGTGGAGTTCACAGCCTGTCCACAGTACTTGGATTTGGGAACACTCAGCTGCCTTTTCCCAGCCAGAATCATTGTGCTCCAGTTTAGTTTGCCTTCACTGATGTGGCTTCTGGCAGTTTCCCTGTAGCTAGGGTGTCAGGAATGTGGTTGTGGTATTTTTACACTACTCTCTGTGGGGTTTCAGCATCAACCTGTGTGTGCCTCTCTGTCAGAAGTTCTGTGGTTCAAGGCAGCCCACTTTCTTGGCCAACATGCAATAGCTCAGAACTGTTTACTGCTCCAGATGAAAATCTAGGTGCTGTAGACTGAGGCATTAGACTTAGAGCCCTGGTAAAATGAGTACAGGCAGGGAGTTCCAATATGGAGTTCACAAAGTATCTACAGCACTTGGACTCATGGGGAATCTCAGCAGCATTTTCCCTGTCAGAGTTACCATGTTCCAGAGTAGCCTGTCTGGGTTGGTGGGGCTTCTGAGAGATTCCTTATAGCTAGGGTGTCAGGACTGTGCATATAGAACTCTCAAGCTATACTCAGGGGTGTCTCAGGATCAGTCTGTCCCTTTCTGTCAGAAGTTCTGTTGTCCTGTGCCACATGGTCCCTTGGGCAGCATGTCACAGTCCAGGACTACGTCACTGTTCCAGGCAGAAATCTAGATGTCCTGACCTGAGGTTGTAGACTCAGTGCCCTGCTGAAGTGAGCACAGGCAGGGAGTTCCAATGTGGAGTTCACAAGGTGTCTACAGCTCTTGGGCTCAGCAAATCACAGCCATCTTTTCCCTGCCTGAATCACAGTGTTACAGAGCAGCCTGCCTGGATTAATAGGGGCTTCCAACAGTCCCCCTGTAACTAGGGTGTCAGGACTGTGGCTATGGTCCTCTCAATCTACTCTCAGATGAGTCTTAAAGCCAGTCTGTACCTCTCAGATTGAAACTCTGAGAACCAGTGCAGTCTGGTTTCTCTGACTGCACACAGTGATCCAGAACTGCTTCACTGCTCTGGGTTGAGATGTTGATACTATACCCTGATGTACAGTGGAGATCCTAGCCAAGAGACCAGGAGGGGAGGCAGGGAGTACCAATATGTAGTAGTCTATATCCTATCCACAGCGTGCTTGGCCTCAGAGAATCTCAGTACCTGTTGGCTTGATCTCCCAGTTACCAATCAGCTAGACACCTCTATGCTGCACATCTCAGGGAGAATTGCCCTCAGTCTTACCACAATGGCTCTGTTGGTCTTCACCTGGGTGTCAGAACATCTGCACAGAGCTGCAGACTTAGGAAACTGAGGAGGTCCTCTGTTTGGAGGTTGAAACTGCCAACTGACTTTCTAAAAGGATCTGATCTGGTGTTTCTTCCACTGCGTCAGGGAGTATAGTCTCCCTTTGAGAAGCACTCTGTGTCCCGTGTCTGGTGACTCCAATCTTCCAGTGTCTAAATTTCCAGTTTTGAGTTTTTATTGTCCCTGGCTTTGCTGGGCAAGTCAAGTGAACTGCCATTCATCAGGACTGCAGTGGTCCAGTCAGTCTTCCTGAAGATAAGAATGTGTCTGAGCTTATCACCGCCATATTGCCAATCCTTGTTTCCAGTTTCTATCTATTACAAATCAAGCTGCTATTAACATAGTTGAGGAGATGTCCTTGTGGTTTGGTGAGGAATTGTTTGGATATTTACCCAGGAGTGACATGACTGGGACTTGAGGTAGACTTATTCTAAGTTATTCAAACTGCTGAACGGCAGTTTGAGAGTGCAAGCCTATCTGGGCTTGCCCACCAAAGAGAGGACAAAAAAGAACTCTGTACTGGACATATAGAGACTGGAAGAACAGAGATGCCAGATATGAGAGACAGAGTACTTCCCATGCCAGTGGAAGAGGTGGCAGATCGGATCATTTCAGGATGCCAGCTGGCAGCTTTGATCTCCAAACAGAGGTTCTCCTCAGTTTCCTGAATATGCAGCTTCCATGCAGGCCTTCTGACACCCAAAAGAAGACCAGTGGAGCCATTATAGAAGACTGAGAGCGATTCTCCCTTGGATTTGCAACATGTGGCATCTGGCTAACTGGTAAGTGGTGGATCGAACTAAGAGGAGCTGAGCTTCCCTGAATCCAAGCATGCTATGGACAGGATATAGACTAAATATTAGAACTCCTGCCCACCCCCCTTCACCTGGCCCCTCAATTGGGCACTCTCCTGGTCACTCAGGTACAGCATCTACATCTGAGCCCAGAGCAGCAAAGCAGTTCTGGACCATTGTGTGCAGCCCAAGAAATAAGGCCGCACTGGTTCACAGATCTTCAGTCTGAGAGGCACAGGTTGACACTGAGACTCACCTGAGAGTAGCTTGGGAGCACCACAACAACAATCCTGACACCCTAGCTACAGGAGAACTGTTAGAAGCCCTGCCAATTCAGGGAGGCTGCTCTGGAACACAGTGATTCAGGCAGGGAAAAGGTGGCTGAGCTTCCCCTGAGTCCAAGTGTTGTAGATGCCTTATGAACTCCATATAGGAACTCCCTGCCCATGCTCATTTTGGCAGGGCACTCAGTCTACAACCTCAGTCTACAGCATCTAGATCTCAGTCCAGAGCAGTAAAGTAGTTCTTGACCACTGTGCGCTGCCCCAGCAAGTGGGCAGCACTGGACCACAGAGCTTCTGACTGAGAGGCACAGGTTTGAAATTGAGATTCAACTGAAAGCAGCCTGTGAGGACCACAACCATTGTCCTGACCACAGTCCTGATTCCCTAGCTACAGGAAAACTCCCAGAAACCCCACCGACTCAGGCAGACTGGACTAGAGCACAGTATTTCTGGCTGGGAAAAGGCAGCTGAGCTTTCCCCATTCTAAGCACTGTGGAGAGGGTAAACTCCACATCAGAATTCCCTGGTGCACCTGCCTTGTCCCTCAGTTGAACCCCAAGGCTACAACACAGAGAACTCCACTCTAGAGCAATGAAACAACCCTGGACCATTGCTCATTGCCTGGATGTCATGGGATGTACCAGATCTCTGGCTATAAGGTGCACAATGAACCTGGGAGCCCCCTAAGAGCAGATTGAGAGGTCCATGATCATGGTCCTCATGCACAAGCTGTGGAAGAACTGCAGCTCTAGTCTATAGTCTGCGACCTGCTTATCCCCACCAACATCACTAAGAACACCAGCTGGATTTCAGGAATCTGTAGGTGAGAATAACACCCCAACCCCTGACCTGAGTACACAGTAGGGACACAACAGGAAGGAATGAGCTGTGGGAGGCCCACTAAGAACCAGCCCCAAACACAATGCCCCAGACAGCCTTTGGAGAGGTACAGATCATCAAGATTATATGGCCTTTACAGCAAAGCTCATTTCTTGTCACCAAGTCCAGAAAGAACCAGGAATAAACAGCTAATGACAACTAGATGATTAAAGGC
Organism: Lophiomys imhausi; assembly: GCA_907164525.1. NCBI lineage: Eukaryota > Metazoa > Chordata > Mammalia > Rodentia > Muridae > Lophiomys > Lophiomys imhausi. The sequence goes on along the minus strand of CAJQZJ010032044.1, from coordinate 1,757,065 downwards.
CAGCAAAAGAACAGAGAACTGACAAAAGTCAGGGAAATATGACTTCAGCAAAATTCAACTATGTTAATATAGCAAGCTCTGACCATCTCACCACAGCTTAAACACATGAAAATGATGACAAATCTATACTTACAAAAATGATAGAGGCATTACAAGAAGAAAATAAATCCCTGAAAGAATTTAAAGAAATCATAATTTTACAGATAAAAGCAATGGAGAATTCCATTAGAGAACTCCAAGCTAACTCAGTCAAACAATCGTACGAAAGAGACAAGGATATGAAAGTTTTGCAGGCAAAGACAAACAAATTGGAGCAAGAAATGCATAAACCAGATGAAGATTTGAATTGGAAATGAAAGCAATAAAGAAAACACAAGCAGAGACAATCCTGGAGGTGGAAAATCAAGGAAAGAGAACAGGAACTACAGATTTGACACAAGAGATGGAAGAATCTCAGATGTGGAAGACGTGACTGAAGCAATCAGTACAATAACCAAAGAAAAGAAAAAATTCAAAAATTCCTCACCCATAACATCCAAGAAATCAAGGATTCAGTGAAAAGATGGAACCTAAGAATTATAGGCATAGATGAAAGAGAAGACTCCTGACGCCAAGGTCCAAGAAACATCTTCAATAAAATCATAGAAGAAAACTTCTCAAACCCAAAGAAAGAGATGCCAGTAAAATTCCAAGAGGCTTATAGAACTCCAAATAGATTAGAGCAGAAAAGAAATTCCTCTTTCCAAATAATAATTGGAACTCCAATATTCCGTGTACAGAAAGAATATAAAAAGTTGCAAAAGAAAACGTCAAGTAATATATAATGGCAGACCCATCAGAATTACACCTGACTTGACTTTAAAAGCTAGAAGGGCCTGTGCAGATGTCCTACAAGCCCTAAGAGACCACAGATGCCAGCCCAGACTACTTTACCCAGCAAAACTTTCTATCAACTAGATGGAGAAAACAAGATATTCCATGACAAAGCCAAATTTATACAGTATCTATAAACAAATCCATCTCTACAGAAGATCCTAGAAGGAAAATTCCAACCCAGAGAAAATACCTACACCCAAGGAAACACAGGAAACAAAAAACTCCACTGAAGCTAAACCAAAAGAAACACACAAACACACAACCACCGCCTACATCAAAATAACAGGAAATAAAAACCTATGGTCATTCATGTCTCTCAACATCAGTGGACTCCACAATGAAGAGACACAGACTTACAGAATGGATCTGTAAACAAGACATATCATTTTGCTGCATACAAGAAATGCACCTCACTAACAAAGAAAGACTCTACTTGGGAGTAAAGGGCTGGGAAAAAGGTTTTCCAAGCAAATGGTTCCAGGAAGCAAGCTCGAGTAGCCATTCTAATATCAAATAAAATAGACTTTCAACCTAAATTAATCAAAAAGATAGGGAAGGACACTACATACTAATCAAAGGAAAAATTCACCGAGATGACATCTCAATACTGAATATCTATGCACCAAATTTCTCAAACCTAAAGAAAGAGATACCAGTAATATTCCAAGAGGCATATAGAACACCAAATAGATAAACAGTGGATACATATTTTCAGGATAGCTTTTATCTTGTTATATTCTCAATCATTTGACAATTTGTCCTAATATATTAATTAGATTAATTTATGATCTTTTAAAGTTTCCTTAGGTTTTGAGAAACATGCAATGTAATTCATATACAGATAAATTATATGTGTATGTATGTTCATGCACACATATTTTCTTATATATACTTGTGTGTTGTAACATGTTATGTTATATATATTTATAATATATATGTTGTATATATATTAGGTACATAGCATATGCATGGTATATATATATATATATATATATATATATATATATATATATATACATGCAACCAGTCATATGTACATTTGTAAAAGAAACTCTTCTAAAGGTTAAAGTACAAATCGATTCCCATACATTAATAGTGGGAGACTTCATCCCCCCACTCACAACAATGGACAGGTCATCAATACAGAAACCGAACAGAGAAATAATGAGATTAAAAGAGGTCATGAACCAAGTGGATCTAACAGATATTTACAGAATATTTCACCCAAACAAAAAAAAGTTCCTTCTTTTCAGCTCCTCACAGAATCTTCTCCAAAATTGATCATATAGTCAGACACAAAGCAAGCCTCAACAGATACAAGAAAATTGAAATAACCACTTGTATCTTATCAAATCACCATGGATTAAAGCTGGACTTCAATAACAACAGAAATAACAAAAGCCTACACATTCATGGAAACTGAACAACTCTCTACTCAATGGCCACTGGATCAGAGAACAAATGAAGAAGGAAATCAAAGACTTCTTAAAATCCGAAGAAACTGAAGGCACAACATACCCCAACCTATAGGACACAATGGAAGCTGTGCTACGAGGAAAGTTAATAGCACGAAGTGCCTTCAAAAAGAAAATTGTGACAGCTCATATTAGCAACTTAACAGCAGAACAGAAAGTGCTAGAAAATAAAAGAAGCAAACACTCCCAAGAGGAGCAGAGGTAGAAATTATCAAACTCAGGGTTAAAATCAACAATTTAGAAACAAAAAGAACAGTACAAAGAATCAACAAAACCAAAAGTTGGTTCTTTGAGAAAATCCACAAAATAGACAAACCTTTAGTCAAACTAGTGAGAAGACAGAGGGAAGATACCTAAATGAACAAAATCAGAAATGAAAAGGGAGAAATAACAATAGACATAGAGGAAATCTAAAGAATTTTTAGGTTTTACTTCAAAACCCGGTACTCCACAAAATTTGAAAACCTAGGCAAAATGGACATTTTTCTTGATAGATTCTACCTACCAATGTTAAATCAAGAATAGGTTTATAATTAAACAGTCCAATAACCCCTAAGGAAATAGAAGCAGTCATTAAAAGTCTCCTAACCAAATAAGCCTAGGGCCACATGATTTCAGCACAGAAATTTACCAGACCTTCAAAGAAGAGCTAATACCAATACTCTTCAAACTCTTCCACAAAATAGAAACAGAAGGAACATTGCCCCAAACTCATTCTGTGAGGCTACAGTCACTCTGATCCTAAACCACACAAAGACCCAACAAAGAAAGAGAATTTCAGACCAATTTCCCTCATGAACATAGATACAAAAATACTCAATAAAATACTTGCAACCCGAATCCAAGAACACATCAAAATATCATACACCATGATCAAGAATGCTTCATCCCAGGATACAGGGTTGGTTCCACATAAGAAAATCCATCAACATAATCCACCATATAAACAAGCTGAAAGAGAAGATACATATGATCATCTCACTAGATGCTGAAAAAGCATTTGACAAAATCCAACACCCTTTCCTGCTAAAAGTCCTGGAGAGAGCAGGCATACAAGGACCATACCTAGAAATAATAAAGGCAATACACAGCAAGCCAGTACCCAAAATCAAATTAAACGAAGAGAAACTTAATGCATTTACCCTAAAATCAAGGACAAGATAAGGACAGAGCCAACTCTGTTCATATGTCTTCAACATAGTACTTGAAGTTCTGGCTGAGCAATAAGACAACTAAAGGAGATCAAGGGGATACAAATAGGAAACGAAGAAGTCAAAGTATCCCGATTTGCAGATGATATGATAGTTCACATAAGTGATTTCGAAATTCCACCAGAGAACTCCTCAACTGATAAACACCTTCAGCAAGATGGCTGGATACAAAATTTATTCAAAAAAATCAGTAGCCCTTCTTTATACAAAAGATAAAGGGGCTGAGAAAGAAATCAGGGAAATAATACCCTTCACAATAGTCACAAACAATATAAAATACCTGGGGATAACTCTAACCAAGCAAGTGAAAAACCTGTACAACAATAACCTCAAGTCCTTGAAGAAAGAAATTAAAGAAGACATCAGAAGATGGAAAGATTTCCTATGCTCATTGATAGGTAGGATCAACATAATAAACATGGTCATTCTTCTAAAGCAATATACAGATTCAATACAATTCCCATCAAAATACCAAAACAATTTTTTACAGATATTGAAAGAACAATGCTCAACTTCATATGGAATAACAAAAAAACCAGAATAGCTAAAGCAATCCTGTACAATAAAAATACATCTGGAGGTATCACCATCCCATATTTCAAACAATACTATAGAGGAATAGTAATAAAAACAGCATTGTACTGGTATAGAAACAGACCAGGTGATCAGTGGAATCAAATTGAAGACCCAAAAATAAACTCACACACCTATCATCATTTAATTTTTGACAAAGAATCCAAAACAATGTGATGGAAAAAGGACAGCATCTTCAACATGTTTTGTTCATCTAACTGGATGTCAACATGTAGAAAATGCAAATAGACCCATATTTATCACCTTGCAAAACCCTTAACTCCATGTGGATCAAAGAACTTAACATAAAGCCGGACACACTAAATCTAATAGAAGAGAAAGTGGGGAAAAGCCTCAAACTTTTAGCACAGACGACAACTTCCTGAACAGAACAACAAAAGCTCAGGCTCTAAAACCAACAATCAATAAATGGGACCTCATGAAACTGAAAAGCTTCTGTAAGACAAAGTACACTGTCAGAACAAAATGGCAACCTACAGATTGGGAAAAGATCTTTACATCCCCATATCTGACATAGGGTTAATATCCATAATTTATAAAGAACCAAGAAATTAAACAAGTAACCAAACAATCCAATAAGAAAATGGGGTACAGAGCTAAACTAAGAATTCACAAAAGAAGAATCTGTAATGGCCAAAAGTCACTTGAAGAAATGCTCAACATCCTTAATCATCAGAGAAATGCAATTCAAGATGACTCTGAGATTATCTCTCATACCTGTCAATGTGGCTAAGATCAAAAACGTGAATGACAGCACATGCTGGTGTGGTTGTGGAGAAAGGAGACACTCCTCCTTTGTTGATGGGTATGCAAACTTTTACAACCACTGTGGAAATCAGTCTGGCAATATCTTTGAAAACTTGGAATAGCTTTACCTCAAGACCCAGCCATACCACTCCTGGGTATACATCCAAATGATTCCTCACCCAACCACAAGGGCATCTCCTCAACTATGTTCATAGCAGCCTTATTTGTAACAGCTAGAAACTAGAAACAACCCAGATGTCCTTCAACAGACGAATGGATGAAAGAGCTTTGGTACATTTCCACAATGGAATATTACTCAGCCATCAGAAACAAGGAAATCATGCAATTTGCAGCCAAATGGATGGAACTAGAGAAACTCATCCTGAGTGAGCTAACCCAGACCCAGAAAGATACACATGTCATATATTCATTTATGTCTGGTTTTTAGCCATATAGTACAGGATAACTATCCTATATCCAAAAAGTGAAAGGAATGGGAACATAGACTTTATACTAGTTAGTGGGACACTTTGCCTAATGGAGCTGCCATGTAGGCCCCCAGTGCAGGAGGAAGGTCTCAGCCCTCATATGGATGCTGAACTGAAAGGGGCTGATATGTAGGGCACTCTACACTGGAGGAGTAGGATGGGTTTGAGAAGGGGGAGACGGTGGGAGAAGAGGAAGAAGGTAGGACGGTGGGCCTAGGGAAGTGTGGAGGGAGGGTACTGTGGTGGAGATGTAAATTGTAGTAATAAATAAACATAAAAAAGAATATTCACAATTTTTTCCTCCTTGGATGAAGTAGTTATATGCTATAAAGAAGTAAAAGCTATTGATTTTTCATGAATGAAACATTAGAGCTTTAATTGACTTTCCTTAAGTTATGCATAGTTTTGTGTTATACACTTACTTTTATTTCATAAGATACATTACAATGTATATAAGTACTTACAAATGAAATTTGGATAGCATAGATGCAAAATCACAGATGATGGAAGTCAGGCCCTCAGATGGTCATCTTGATCTGTGGTTCAGGAGTTCGGATAAAATGTATTAAATAGGCGTGAAGACGTTGAAAGGCTCATTTCCTTTTGTAAGATTTGCTGGTGAGAGGTTATTTACTTCCTGTGATTTCATAAGTACACTTAACCTTTTTATGTTGAAATTTTTGTTCTAGTACCTTCTGTAGGCTTGCATTTTATTGATTATTTATATATGTTTATCATGCAATTTCTCCATCCATGATGATTGAAAGTATTGTTGGTATAGTAGTCTGGGCTGGCATCTGTAGTCTCTTGGAGTCTGCAGGACATCTGCCCAGGCTCTTCTAGCTTTTAGAGTCTCTGTTGAGAAGTTTGATGTAATTCTCTCTCTCTATCTATATTTTCTATATTTCTCTCTCTCACACACACATATGTTTATTTATTTATTCACTTTTACATTCCAACCATAGCCACATCCCTCCCATTCTCTGGGTCCCACTGTCCCACCTCTTTCCCCCTATACCCCTTCTGCTCAGAAAAGGTGAGTGCCCCACCTGTATCATCCCATCCCAACACTTTGAGTTGCATCAGGTCTGAGCACTTCTATAATAGGTCTGGCTTTTTGTTATGTGACCTGTTCCCCTTAACATCTTTTTAATATTTTTCCTTGTTCTGTATGTTTTGTATTTTGATTATTATGTGGGGAGGGACTTTCTTTTCTGGTCCAATCGATTTGGGATTCTGTAAGCTTCTTGTACCTTTATAAGCATCTCCTTCTTTAGATTAGGAAAAATTTTTTCTATGAGTATGTTGAAGATATTTTCTGGGACTTCAATCTGGGAGTTCTTTCCTCATCTTCTATTTTTATTATTCTTAGGTTTGTCCTTTCCATAGTGTCCCAGATTTTCTGGTACTTTTGTGTCAGAAATTTTTTAGATTTGACATTTTCCTTGACCGATATATATATTTCTTCTATCAAATTTCCAACACCTGAGATTCTCTCTTCCATATGTTGTATTCTGTTAGTGATGCTCGTATCTGTAGCTCAGGTTCACTTACCTAGATTTTTCATTTCCAGAATCCCCTCAGTTTGTATTTTCAGTGGTGTGGAGCAGAGGGCCAGAGCCCTGATCTTTATTGCTTCTATTTCTATTTTCTTGAAAATTTTTATTCATTTCCTTCAACTGTTTTTTTGGCTTTTTTTTTCTTGGCTTTCTTTAAGGGGTTTATTGATTTCCTCAAATTTTTGTTTGTCCTTTTCTCAATTTATTTAAGGTATTTGTTAACTTGTTCTTTAAAGACCTCTATCATCCTCATAAAGTTGGTTTTAAGTTCTTATCCTTGTGTACTGGGATAAGAGTAGATCAGAACTTGTGGGAAATATCCCAGAGACCTAGAGTAGAACCAAAAATGACTGGTTAAAAAAAGCAATGGATTTTTTCCTAATGATAGTCTGCTATACTCACAGATCAGTGTCCAGCAAAATCATCAGCAGAGAGGCTTCCTCTAGCACCTGATGGGAGCAGATACAAAGACCCACAACAAAACATAAAGCAGAACCAAGGAAACCGTGCAGAAAAGAGTGAGAAAGTACTGTAGGAATTAGTGGAGTCAAGAACACCACAAGAACACAACCCACAGAATAAGTAAGTAGGGTTCATATAGGCTCACAGAGACTGAAGTGGTAATCACAGAGTCTGTATGGGTCTGAACTAGGTTCTCTGCATATATGTTGTGGTTGTTTAGCTTGGGGTTACTTTTAACAGTGGGAGTTGCATTGTCTCTGACTCTTTTGCCTGCTCTTGGGATCCTTTTCCTCCTATTACCTCATCCAGTCTTGATATGAGGGTTTGTACCTAGTCTTATTGTTTCTTGTTATGCTATGTTTGGTTGATATCCTTGGGAGGCCTGCTCTTTTCTGAAGGGAAACAGAGGAGCAGTGGATCTGGGTGGGAGGGGAGGTGGGGGCCGCTGTAGGGGGAAATTGTAGTTGGGATGTATTGTACAAGAGAAGAATAAATACAAGGAAAAAACAATTTGAAAGGGGTAGAAAAAATGTCTAGCATAATATGCTTCATGGACCAGGGTGTATACAAAAGAAGTGAAGCCCTTGACAAGATAAAAAACATGAGAAATTGTACAAGAGCAACTATGGAACAGCCAGTCAACTACAGCTCTAGGAGGGAAGAGACGTGAGGACATGAAGGAGGAGATTCACTCACTGTGTTAGCTATTGGTATAAACACGTTCTGAAGTGGCACAGTCATGGGTAAGGTCTGAGTAGTGATCATGCTGAAGAATGGAATAGAGGATATAATTATAGTTAATCAAATTGAAGAACTGCATAGCCAGGGTGACATATATGCTTTAAATATTTGTAGAAATCCCCCCAAATAATGCAGATAATTGCTTGGAAAATAAATTAAATATATGTAGATGATTAATTTATGAAGAAAAGATGGTGTGGGTTCAGGGAACTCAGTCCTCTAAGGTGGGATTGATGTCTAGTAGGAAGTCTGCACAACAGTGAATAGCCACAAGAAGTGACATCCTTCAACCTGAGAATTTGAACTTTATAAGAATGAATCTTTCCTTGGTTAAATCAATGTTCTCTACAGTCCTTGTTTTGAATACTTAGTTGCAAGCTTTTAGTTTGAAGGCTGTGCTGCTTGGAGAATGAAGTACTGGCTGGCAGAAATGAATCCCTAGGAGTGGGCCTTTGAAAATGACTATTCCAGACTCTAGGCCCTGTTGTTTCCTGCTCCCTGAGTGTTGTCATATGAGCAGCTGACCCTTTGCTATGTCTTCTCTACTGGGATGGACTGTGATCTTCTGAATCTCTAAGCCAAAATAATCATTTCCATTCTCAAGTTGTTTCTGTCAAATATGTTGGTCACCACAATACAAAAGCAACTACAGACTCCACAGCTGAAAGCACTTGAAATAAATAGTGCTTATGGCAATAGATAGGGTCAAGACAGAATTAAGAGGTAAGGAGGGTGGGTGGTCACAATTGTTACATAGAGGAACATTAGATTGCTCTCTTTGAAATTATAAAACTTCACCATAGGCAAACACATTGGCTCACACCTATTAATTTAAGCATTTAGGAGGCTAAAGCAGGGGGATCCTGAATTCATGGACAGCCCAAGACTCATAGAAGACCCTGTTTCAAAAAGATAAAAAAGGCCAAAGCTAAACAGAAAAATTAATCTCTCACTCACATCTAAATATTTCATAAAACCAACTGTGTCTCATCCTCGACATAAGGCCCAGTCCACAGCATTCAATAAAAGTTCAGCATTACTTAACAGGATGACTAGGGCAAAAATGTAGGTCAGGGATGATTCATATAGGAGCAAGCATAGAACAGTCACCAGTGAGAGAAGAAACAGGAGATGGCCTTTGTGCTCCGGAGGCTACAGCAGGGATGAATTTAACTGTTCTCTGGTGTGGGTTGAGATATTGAGCTTCCTGTGCACTACTGTTACAGCTTCTGTGTTGCCTCTTGGGACACTTCCACACTCCCACAGGGGACCCTGCAAAGGTAGGATGTACAACAGGCAGCATCTGTGAGGATATGCTTGGGATAAGAGATCAGAAGGAACTTCCTTTTATCTCCTCCCTACCTCCTCCTCTTTTGTTTCTCTCTCACACTTTTTTTTTTCTGTATAGCATAGAAACCAGTAAAACCCTGCTACCTTGGTGATTCTTAAGTAATTGATTTCGCTGTGGTCATTGCTAACAGTTATGGTGCATCTGATGAATTAATTTCATTTGCTTTTTTTTTTTTTTTGAGAAAAAGCACAACCCCTTTACTATATACTCTTTTTGCAAAGTACTAAGAAAAACCCAGAAGCAACTGGATTTAGTTTCAAAGGCAATTGCCGTGGGTAGAACTTGCAGAGGGAGACACCACAGGGCAGCTCTGTTCAAGCCTAATTTGCAGGTGAGCTGCCTGGGAAATATGGGCCTACATTCAGAGCCCTGGGATTCTCACACTGTTCTCTTTAGCAAGAGGGATGATGATTCCATTAACTTCGTTGTGTCTATGTCTCTGCTTACAGTTTTTCTCCCTCAAAATCTCACCTTAGACATACTATTCTTATCCCTTTACAATCATGAAATAAAGTGTCAGGATTTTTATCTTCATGGAGTTTACATATATACTATTCATCTAAATTTAATTCTAATCCCTCTTCTACACCATTCTGAGTAAGACCTATGAACTACAATGGTCAGAGCATTCCTCAAGTGTCATTTACTTGTGATTCACACCCCAAGTGTCACATTGGTACATGCTTCATGATCAGATCCCAAGGATTAGTTTGGGAAAACTTTGGACTGATAATGGTAAAGACATTTGGACTGAGATTTTTATATGTTGTGAAATTTTCTCCTTCAAATTTCATAAGAAAAAGCAATTCTGGCTCCCTTTGTATTTGTTATCTATTTTTCCATTTATTCTTTTATTTCCTGATTTATTAATTACTTTTAAGTGTGTGTAGATACCCTGTGGCCTCATGTATGCTTTAATCTTAGCATTTGGACCCTCTTTCATTCTTATAAATTGATTTCACTGATGGAGAAACTTGCAGGGTTCCTTGGGACTTTTTAAAGTCTGTGTTTCTTTAGTAGAATGTGCCCATGGAAATCTGTTGTAAGGTTTACTATATGAGAAAAACTAATTTTAGTAGTTCTATGTAATGGTTTGAAGTAGAAGGCTAGAATTAGGACACTCAGGTGGAAGGATCTACCTCCAATGACTTATTCGGTTATCAAAGGCTTTGCTTCTGAATACATCTTGTGAGGGATCAGGTTTCGACACATTAATTTGGATGGAGGACAAAAATATTCACCTCATTGCATGGAGGAAGTACACTTTTGATTAAAGGACCAGCAGGGTGATGGCCACGAACTGAACCATGTTTCACTATGGAAAGAGCAGCAAAGAAACCAACATATCTGTAGTAATGTGATACAAAGGGCATCTTAGAAGGTGAAGTCAGAGATGTAGTTGGATGAGATTGGGGATGGCTACACTGGACATGAGGAGAAGTGAATCATTGGGAACTTGTAAATAATACTAAATTCACTGAGAGAGCAGGGTATGCATTGAGCAGAGAGCACCAAGTAAATGAGATTTGACAGGCTGGCATGTGAACAATATTCCAGAGGGGAGGCAAGACAAAGAACTGATATCAATTAGGCCTTTAGGCTGAAAGGAATATCTGATGTTTTGGACCAAGTGGTAGGTAGGAATAGGGACGATAAGTATTGATCAGATCATAGGCATAGTTTGAATGTTAATTTGAGAAACGTATCAGATGTGTGTTATGAAAACAGAGGAATTTGAGATAGTTCCTGTAGCTTTGGGTTGCAACTAGAAAGACAAAATTATGTGGAACTGAAAGACAAAATTCAAAAAAGGAATACAACTGAAGGGGAAGAACTGTTTGAATATTTCAGGCTAGAAATTCCAGTGAATGTCTTGATGAGTCATTTAGGGAATTTATATGGAGGGATTGAATTGTAGGTAAAAGTTTCAAAGGTTTGTGTGTATATTTCACCTAAACCCCAGGACTAAATGCTATCATGAGAATAATTATATGTAGAAAAAGAAAGCCTGGAGAGGTCATCAGATCAATCTATCCTCTTCAGAATAAACTATACAAACTATACCTCTATCTCTTAGAGACACATGCAAAAAAAAAAAAAAGACCAAAAAAAAAAAACCCAAAAAAACAAAAAACAAAACCAAAAACCAAAAAAACCAACTGACTAACTAATCACACAAACAAAAACCTCTTATCTGTAACCATACGTTTTTCCACCCATGCGCCAGTTCCCAAATAATGACTTTGAGGCTTATTATTTATTAATAATGCCTAGGCCAAGTTAGGCTTCTTCTCCAACTAGCTTGTAACGTCTTATCCCATTTATTCTGCTCTGTGTCTTCCACGTGGCTGATTATCTCTCCTAAGTCTCATATGTCTGACTTCCTCAAAATCTCCTGTGACTGATTCTTTCCCAGAGTCCCCCTCCTTCTGTCTGATGTCCCAGCTTCTATTCTACCCTTTCCTATAGGCAATAGGCTTTTTATTGAGTAAGGCAATGAACAATAGAGATATGAGGAAACATTTTTTTTTCTTTTTTTTTTTTTTTAGTGATGTTCAATCACAATAGCCAAATCACAGGATTGCCCTAGGTGTCCATAAGGAATCAGTAGATAATGGAAGTATTGTATATATACAAAAAAGTCATTCAGTCATTATAGAACACATAGTCATGTTCTTTGTAGGAAAATTGATGGAACCAGAAATCATCATGTTAAACAAAATAAGTTGGCTTCAGAAAGACAAATATTGACTGTTTTTTTTTTTTCCAAATGTGGACTCTTGAAAAAAAGAGTGAAAGTAAGAAGACTGTTATGGAATACAGAGGAAGTCAACCAGAAGGGAAGACAACTCTGGTTTTAGGAGGATTTATTTAAAATAAATTGTATATATGAAAGTGTCATACTGAAACTGTTTTTTTTAAAATTAATATATACTAATAAAAGAGACTTAATTTAAAATAACAAAGTATTCACAAATTATACAGTAATCACTAAGTGTACACACAAAAAAGATTAAAACACAGGATCAAAGTCTGTGCTGTGTTTAATTTCCATGGGTTTCCAGAGTATGCATGCATATATGTGTGTGTGTATGTATGTATGTATGTATGTATGTATGTATGTATGTATGTATATATGTATATATGTATTGATTGATTGCTTAGAACAAAGCAATTTTGTTTAGGTTGTAGTATCTATAGGGTCTTCTAAAATAAAACAATGTAATGTTAGATTTATCTTCTTAAAAATAAAAGACTCATGATTTTTCCAACAAAATGATACATTTTTATAAATATATTAAAGAATTTAGGAGAATGCACTTTGCAAGTTGTTTAGATTCTCCTAGCTTTTAGGGTTCTATTATATAAATGTATGTCCTTATGAAAAATAGACATTCATATTTTCTAACAATATTTTAGGTAGCTTATTGGAATTAAGAATTGTTAATATTTTTAACCATTTTTCCATTCTTATTTGGGCTCCAAACAGGTTTATGACATCACAAATCAGCAGGAAGTCACTTGACTCATCCCCAGAAGGTGGGGAGGGTGTTCCCCCCTCCCCTTTTGGTCATTTGATGGATAATAGAAAATCTTGTTATTTAGGGGAAGAACTACAAGCTTTTAAATGGTCTTGTTAAATGGGTTTTGGAGGTTAGACCCAGGGACTTCTCTCTTTTACTTTTCTGTATCCTTCTTTCTCTTCTATGTAGGAGTGAACAGACTTGAGAAAAAATGGGACACAGACATAGTATAGGAAAGATCAAGAAAAAAGAACAGATTATTGAATATGCCCTTATATCTTTGTATTTTGATACAAAATTAATATTATATTTGGCTAAATTGGTATTGGTCATTGTATATTAATGCAAAATTAAGATTGTATTGAGCTACATCGGTATTGATCTTGTATATTGATACAAAAATAAGATTATATTTGGCCACAATGGTATTGAACCTTGTATATTGATGCAAAATTAAGATTTTATTGGTCTACATACATATTGATCTTTGTATATTGATACAAAATTAAGGGTAATGCTTTTTAAAGGTATTGTACCTAGTAATGCTTAAAAATGAAATGTAAAGTTTCGGCCTTTTGCTACCAACTGTCATAAACTGTTTAGGATAACCAAGAAATGCAAACTAATAGTCATTCAAACTTGTCATTTTGTTAGATACTACGACAGTCTATCACAATTATTTTCTAAGCTAATCAGAAATCAATTTCTTTAGCAACAAGCAACATTTGCTTATCTAAATATAAGAGACAGATAAGGCGTCTTCAAAAACCTCAAGAGATCTGCAGAATATGGCATTCAAAGACGTTTTCTTAACTTAAGATTTTTCGATATCGAGACATGTCAGCTCCTGACAGCACCCCCTATTCTACTCCAAGTAGAAGATGAGCATCGAAGAATCTCCAGTGGGAGATGGTTGAATTAGTGGCAAGCCTATCTCTGGGCAAGAAAAACCCCTCGCTTCAACTGTAGACAGAATGCTGTCCAAAAAGGATAAAACTTGGAAGCAGGTAAGTCAACAGCCTAGCTCTGCCAAGACAGGGTAGGTAAGTCCTTCATAATTCCTGCTCTACAATCAATGTCTGTCAGAGAAATGGGGCCAAATGGCTGAAGATTGATGCTGTAATGTATGGAGAGAAAATGGGAACTGTCCAGGCAGCCACTGGTATGTCATTTCTTAGTTTTGGAAGCTGCGGGCCCTGCACTTCCTATATAATCAGATATATTTATCCCTCTCAGGTCTCTGAGGTGGTTGAAGAATAGATAGCTAGAGTCTCATAATTAAATTTTGAGTTGTTTAGGAATCAAGAGGGTGTTCTGGATTTAAGAAGATGTTTTTAAAATTGTGACACAAGTTAGTATGAAAGCTGAGTTGGATATGGAACTTTAAACTCATGGAGATGGTTAGATAGTAGAATGTTAAAGTCAGATGCCAAATACATATGGACTGGACATTGGGAATGTATGCTAAGCCATATAACTCCCATAATTGTGGCCTATTTATTTCTGTTGTTTTGTATTGTATTTATTGTTATAAGAGAAAGAACCAGTTGTTGAAATGAAAGGGGGAGCTGTTGGGGGGAAAAAGATATACCTTAAACTTAAAAAAGGGTAGAGGATGGGGGGTTGAAGTGGAAGAGGGTGGGAGGGTGGAACTGGAGGGGGGAGTAGGGAGGGGATTGTGATTGAGATGTAACTTGAAGAAATAAAAAATAAATTATAAAAAAGAAAACAAAAAACAAATCAAAACAAAAAAGAATTGGAACAGTGTAGCTTAAAACAATCTAAATATTTTTGATTTATGTGTATGAGTGATTCCTGGCAGTCATGCATGTGCACCATGTGCTGGCATGAATATCTCTGCACTGGTGCCCAAGATGAGCAGAAGAGGGATTCAGATTCCCTGAACCTGGAGTTACAGATGGTTGTAAACAGTGAGGTGGGTTCTAGGGACTGATCCTGGATCCTCTACAAGTATAGTAAGTGTTCTTAACTGCTGAGCCATCTCTCCAGCCCCATCAGTGCAATCTTTAAGTTGTATTCATGACTAGAGATAAGAAATAAGATTAGAATTCATAGAAAACTCAACTCTCTTGTTTGTATACAATTTTTCCTTTTGGATAAATCTGCTAGAAAAGCTTTAAATTTTTTAATTAATTACATGTACTTAAAGTACTTTGAATTTAAAATCAAACAATTAGGAGAACATACTATTTAAGTTTGATAACAGTAATAATTCTTAAGATACTCATAAAGTGAATATACAAACAGAAAATGTAGAAAGTAAAAAATAAAGGGACCACAGAAAGAGAGACATTGTTCACATCAGAAAGCACATTAAACATGAGCAGGTCCATCAATTCAGCTCTTAACAAGGTAATTATGGCATTGACAAGCTAAATGAGAATTCAGAATGTATGAGACACTAGGCAAATTTCCCACTAGATTCTCAAAATTGCCAAAACCTCTGCATGCCAACTCCAGTAATTAAATGAGGCAAGGTTCATGGAGAATATTCAAAGGACTTCAGCATAACATGCTATAAACAATGAACACTTTAACAAATTAATAGTATTTATCTCAGAGAAGACATGGCATAGGAGGTAAGACAATCAAGTTGCCAGAAAATGAAACATCTGTTTTTCTTCTTAAAATATGTTAGTTAAGAGTTTCATATAATATATTTTGATCATATTCAACCTCTTTCCCTTTTTCCAGATCTACACCCCCTTTCCTACCCATTTATCTTTATCTATCTATCTATCTATCTATCTATCTATCTATCTATCTATCTAATTTTTCAAGACCAATTTGTGCTGGCCAAATTTGTGACTTTCCACTGGAGAATGGTCAACTTATCAGGGCTATTCTCAGAGAATACTGTCTGTCTCTCTCCTAGAAGCTTACAATTGCCAGTATCTTCAAAGCTAGGTTTGGGATTATGTTTCCAAATCCTCTCTCCACACTCGGATTTAGTCTGGCTGGGGCTTGTACAGGTCTTGTATATGTTGTAACTGCTGTGAGTTTATATGTGCAACTGCCCTACTGTGTCTAGAAGATAATGTTTCCTTGGTGACATCCACCATAGCTGGCTCTTACACTCTTTTTCTTAATGTTTATTTAGTACTTCAAGTTACATCTCCATCACAGGCCCCTCACTCCATCCCTCCCTGTTCCATCCTACCACCCTCTCCCCCTTCTTCCACCTATCCTACTCCTCCAATGTGGAGTGCCCTACATATCAGCCCTCATCAGTTCAGTAGTCATATGAGGGCAAAGAACTTTCTCTTGCACTGGTGGCCTACATGGCAGCTCCACTAGGGCAAAGTTTCCCACTAACAGGTAACAAAGTCTATGTTCCTGTTCCTTTCAGTCTGTTGATTGCAGGATGGTTATCCTATACTATATGGCTAAAATCCAGTTATATGTGAATAGATGCCATATGCATCTTTTTGGGTCTGGGTTAGCTCACTCAGGATGAGTTTTTCTAGATCCATCCATTTGGTGGCAAATTGCATGATTTCCTTGTTTCTGATAGCTGAGTAGTTATCTGTTGTGTATATGTATGGCAGTTTTTTTTTTTTATCCATTCATCAGTTGAGGGACATCTGGGCTGTTTCCAATTTCTAGATATTACAAATAAATTTGCTATGAGGAGATGGCCTTATGGTTTGTTGAGGAATCGTTTTGAGGTATACTTAGGAGTGGTATGACTGGGTCTTGAGGTAGAGCTATTCCAAGTTTTCTAAGATATCACTAGACTGATTGCCATTGTGGTTGTACAAGTTTACACTCCCACCAGCAATGGAGGAGTATTCCACTTTCTCCACAACCGTGCCAGCATGTACTGTCGTACTGTCATTTGAGTTCTTAATCTTAGCCATTCTGACAGATGTGAGATGGAATCTCAGAGTTGTCTTGAGTTGCATTTCTCTGATGATTAGGGATGATGAACATTTCTTTAAGTGTCTCTCGTTCATTAGAGATTCCTCTTTTGTGAATTCGCAGTTTAGCTCTGTTCCCCATTTTTTAAATTGGATTATTTGGTTTGTTGGTGTTTAGTTTCGTGAGTTCTTTATAAATTTTGGATATTAGCCCTGTCATATGTGGGGTTGGTAAAGATCTTTTCCCAATCTGTAGATGGTCTGTAGTGGCTCACCAAAGAGGGCACTAGACCACCAATGAGGGCGACCCAGGCTCTTACACTCTTTCTGTTTTCTCATTCATGATGATCCCTGAGGTTTGGGTGGAAGAAGTATGTTCTCTGTAGGGCTAAGAATCCTGTACTGTCTTATTCTCTGCACTTTGGCCAATCATGTGGACCATAGTGTTGATCACCATCTATTGTGAATAAAATCTTCTCAAATGAACGTTGAGAAATGCATTGATTTATGGGTATAATGGTAATAATATTCCCTTCTTTAGACAGATAAAGTGAAGCACCTTGATACTGGAAACAATCCTGCATTTCAGAGCCAAACAAGTGTGGAGCAAAATCCTGGCTTTTTTAGTAACCAATTGACTCCAGGGAAGTGAATTTAAGTTTCTTAATTGTTTCATATATAAAACTGGAATATAGTAAATGATATGATGTAAATGTAAATAAAATATCTAGCAAACACAGGTAGAGAAGAACAAAACAATTAAAGACAAATTTATATGGCAGAGACACACTTAGTCATGCTGAGGGCATTGCCCTTCTATTGATAGCCCTTCATTGTGATTGAGAAGCTAGTTTTGAATCTTTACTGCGTGAGATCAGATCCCTGCTACCTCAATTCCTTGTCTGTGACCACCAATTACTTATTCAGATTCTTTCACTTGTATTATCAGCTAAGCTGGGATTGCCACAAATTACATGGAGATTGTGTTAGTTAACACGAAAAATACCTATAACTGCCCCAAAGATTATTATTCATTTTTATGGTGCCTTTATTAGACACAGGGTCTTTCAATGGAGAACAGGCTTGACATGTCCTTCCAAGGACTGGAATGACAGGCATGTGCCACAGTGCTTAGCTCCAGAGACTATCTTTTGCTTTTTCTTCTACTTCCTTCATCTTTCTAAGAGTCTGCCTATACCACCTTTTACTCCTTTTTTTGCATTTTTTTCCTTTATTTTTTATCTTCAAGTGACATCTCTTATATTTTTGGTTGTGAGCCTAGCCTTTAACGGCTGAGCCATCTCTCCAGCCCTTCAAGTTACATCTCAATCGCAGTCCCCTCCCTATTCCCTCTTCCAGTCCCACCCTCAACCCCCATCCTCTTCCCTTTTTTTTTTTCTTTTAAGTTTAAGGTATATCTTATTTCCCCCTACAGTTTTCCCTTTCAGTCCAAAAAAGGGCTCTTTCTCTTACAATAATAAATACAATACAAAACAACAGAGGTAATTAGGCCACAGTTATGAGGGTTATATGGCTTAGCGTACATTCAGAATGTCCAGTCCATATGTATTTGGTACCTGACTTTAACATTCTACTATCTAACCATCTCCATGAGTTTAAAGTTTTTTATCTGACTCAACATTCATACTAACTTGCAACACAATTTTAAAAGTATCTTCTTAGATTTATAACACTCTCTTGACTCCTAAACAACTCAAAATTTAATTATGGGACTCTAGCTATCTGTTCTTCAAACACCTCAGAGACCTGAGAGGGATAAATATATCTGATTTTTTGGAAGTACAGGGCCTGCAGCTTCCCAAACTAAGAAATGACATACCAGTGGCTGCCTGGACAGTTCCCATTTTCTCTCCATACATTATAGCATGGATCTTCAGTCATTTGGCCCCATTTCTCTGACAGATATTGATTGTAGAGCAGGGGTTATGAAGGACTAACCTACCCTGTCTTGGCAGAGCTAGGCTGTCGACTTACCTGCTTCCAGGTTTTGTCCTTTTTGGACAGCATTCTGTCTGCAGTTGGAGCAAGGGGCTTTTCCTACCAAGAGATAGGCTTGCGACTAATTCAATCATCTCCCACTGGAGATTCTTCGATGCTCATCTTCTACTTGGAGGAGAATAGAAGGTGCTGTCGGGATATGTCTTGATATAAAAAAATCTAAAGTTATGTAAACATCTTTGAATGCCATATTCTGCAGATCTCTTGAGGTTTTTGAAGAGGCCCTATCTATCTCTTATATTAGGGTAAGCAGATGTTGCTTGTCTCTTAGCAGCTTTATTTCTGATTAGCTTAGGAAATAACTATAATAGGCTGTCATAGTACCTAACAGAATGAACAGCTTGCATAACCATTAGTTTGCATTTCTTAAATATCCTAAACAGTTTATGACAATTAGTAGTAAAACGCTGAAACATCACATTTCATTTTTTTTATTACCTCCTAACACATCTATCCCATTTCTCTGGGGTGGGGTGTCCTCATATAACAGTCCCTCATCTCAGTTGAGAGGTCGTATGAGGGCTAAGAGCCTCCTCATTCATTGGCCATCTATGAAGCAGTACCATCAGTGAAAAGTGTCTCGTTGCCTGGGAGAGAGAACTACTAAACAAGCACCAATAAGCAGACAAATAGATAAAAAAGACTAAAAAATAGAAAAATATATAAAAATATATAAAAAATAAATAAAAAATAAAAAGTCTATGTCCAAGCTCCCTTTTATGTGTTAGTTATAGTATCGATACCTTCTACTATATAGTTAAAATCCTACTATAAGTGAATAGATGCCATATGAGTCTTTCTGAGTCTGGGTTAGCTCACTCAGGATGAGCTTTTCTAGTTCCATCCATTTGGCTGCAAATTGCAGAATTTCATTGTTCCTGACATCTGAATAATATTCCATTGTGTAGATGTACCACAGTTTTTTAACCCATTCTTCAGTTGAGGAACATCTGGGTTGTTTCCTGTTTCTAGCTATTACAAATTTGGCTGCTATAAACATAGATGAGGAAACTTCCTTATGATTCCGTGGGAGGCATTTGGGTGTATACCCAGACGTGGTATGGCTGGGTCCTGAGGCAAAGCTATTCCAAGTTTTCTAAGATATCGCCAGAGTGACCTCCATAATGGTTGCACAAGCCTGCACTCCCACCAGCAATGGAGTAGGGTACCCCTTTCTCCACACCCTCAACAGCATGTGCTGTCATTTGAGCTTTTGATCTTAGACATTATGACAGGTGTGAGATGGAATCTCAGAGTCATCTTCAGTTGCATTTCTCTGATGATTAAAAAGGCTGAGCATTTCTTCAAGTGTTTCTCAGCCACTAGTGATTCCTCCTTTGTGAATTCTCTATTTAGCTCTGTCCCCCATTTTTTGATTGGATTATTTGGTTTCTTGGCATTTAATTTCTTGAGTTCTTTGTAGATTTTGGATATTAGCCCTCTGTCAGATGTAAGGTTGGTGAAGATTTTCTCCCAGTCTGAAGGCTGCCGTTTTGTTCGAATGACAGTGTCTTTTGCCTTACAGAAGCTTTTCAGTTTCATGAGGTCCCATTTTTTGATTGTTGATCTCAGGTCCTGAGCTGTTGGTGTTCTGTTCAGGAAGTTGTTGCCTGTGCCAATTAGTTCGAGCGTTTCTCCCACTTTTTCTCCTAGTAGATTTAGTGTGACCTGCATTATGTTAAGGTCTTTGATCCACTTGGACGTAAGTTTTGTACAAGGTGATAAGTATGGGTCTAATTTCATTCTTTTACAAGTGGATATCCAGTTGGACCAGCACCATTTGTTGAAGATGATGTCCTTCCATTGTGCTGTTTTGGCTTCTTTGTCAAAAATTTGATGGGCATAGGTGTGTGGGTCCATTTCTGGGTCTTCAATTCAATTCCATTAATCTACTTGTCTGTTTCTATACCAATACCATGCTGTTTTTTACAACTATTGCTCTGTAGTACAGCTTGAAATCTGGGATGGTGATACCTTCAGATGTTTTTTTTTTATTTTTATTTATTTTTTTTCATGCTTAGAGCTTTTATTGAAAGAATTCTTTGGAGGAAACTTCAAGCACATATAGCATGGGCCAGTGTATAAACATTTGTGGTAGGATATGCATTATAGGGTACTCTGCAGTGACTGACCTGTGCCTGATCACCTTAATGCAACAAGTGCTCTTCTTTCAAAGTATTATTCCTAACAACTATCACCCAAAAAGACAGACAACCATAAAATGCTGGGTAATTTCACAAGTCTTTTGTTTACGTTAATTCATAAGAACCTTTTGCTAATGACAGTAACTTGCCTACTGTGAGCATGGAAAACAGCTTTACTCTGTGCACATAATTTCTCTTGGTATCTTTAGAGGTTTCTGAAACACAATAAACTTATGGAATCCATTCATCTTTGTGAGCCAACATATTTTAAGGAATGGAAAGAGCCTGGGAAATTCCTTATGTCACATATGTATTTCTCGTGGCCTTTTATCATTTGATTTATCAAGTTCAGAGGTATTATTCTAATAAACCAACTGAACTTGGGAAAACAATGACTTTTTTCTTTACAAGTAAACTAGGTTTTGAAATTGAATCCACACTGGGAAAAAAATGTGAATAAAGCCATTCTCTTGGCAAGAAAAACCACTTGCTTCAACTGTAGACAGACTTCTGTCCAAAAAGGACAAAACTTGGAAGCAGGTAAGTCAACAGCCTAGCTCTGCCAAGA
>CAJQZJ010032044.1:1673062-1735025 GCA_907164525.1 Lophiomys imhausi | reverse complement strand
TGGAAGGGTGGGACTGGAGGGGGGAGTAGGGAGGGGATTGTGATTGAGATGTAACTTGAAGAAATAAAAAATAAATTATTAAAAAAAAAAAGAAATAGAAGTCAAAAATAACTAACAATGATACCTTTTTAAAATCACAGACCAAAGAAGCATATGTATTTCCCCTCTCAGATTTAAATTTTTTTTTTTTATTGTACAGGATTGTTTTAGCTATTCTGGGATTTTTGTTGTTCCATATGAAATTGAGACTAGCTCTTTCCAAGTCTATAAAAAATTGTGTTGGTATTTTGATAGGAATTGCATTGAATCTATATATTGCTTTTGGTAGGATGGCCATTTTTATTATGTTGATCCTACCTATCCATGAGCATGGGAGATCTTTCCATCTTCTAAAGGCTTCTTCAATTTCTTTCTTCAAGGGCTTGAAGTTCTTGTTTTTCAGGTCCTTTACTTGCTTGGTTAGAGTTACCCCCAGGTATTTTATATTGTTTGTGGCTATTGTGAAGGGAGTTGTTTCCCTTATTTCTTTCTCAGCCCATTTGTTTGTTGTATAAAGAAGGGCTTCTGATTTTTTTTGAATTAATTTTGTATCCAGCCACTTTGCTGAAGGTGTTCATCAGCTGTAAGAATTCTCTGGTGGAATTTTTGGGGTCTCTTATGTATACTATCATATCATCTGCAAATAGGGATAATTTGACTTCTTCATTTCCGATGTTTATCCCCTTCATCTCCTTTAGTTGTCTTATTGCTCTAGCAAGAACTTCAAGTATTATATTGAAGAGATATGGTGAAAGTGGGCATCCTTGTCTTGTCCCTGAGTTTAGAGGAAATGCTTCAAGTTTCTCTCCATTTAATTTGATGTTGGCCACTGGCCTGCTGTATATTGCCTTTATTATTTCTAGGTACAGTCCTTGTATGCCCCTTCTCTCCAGAAATTTTAGCATGAAGGGGTGTTGGATTTTGTCAAATGCTTTTTCTGCATCTAGCGAGATTATCATGTGGTTTTTTTCTTTCATCTTGTTTATATGGTGAATGACGTTGATAGACTTTTGTATGTTGAACCATCCCTGCATTCCTGGGATGAAGCCTACTTGATCATGGTGTATGATACTTTTGATGTGTTCTTGAATTCAGTTTGCTAGTATTTTATTAAGTATTTTTGCATCTATGTTCATGAGGGAGATTGGTCTGAAGTTCTCTTTCTTTGTTGGGTCTTTGTGTGGTTTAGGAATCAGGGTGACTGTGGCCTTATACAATGAGTTTGGTAATGTTCTTTCAGATTCCATTTTGTGAAAGAGTTTGAAAAGTATTGGTGTTAGCTCCTCTTTGAAGGTCCGGTAGAATTCCGTGCTAAAGCCATCTGTCCCTGCGTTTTTTTTGGATGGGAGATTTTTAATGACTGTTTCTATTTCCTTATGGGTTATAGGGCAGTTTATTCTGTTTATCTGATCTTTATTTAGTTGGTAGGTGGAATCTATCAAGAAAATTGTCTATTTCACTTAAGTGTTCAAATTTGGTGGAGTATAGATTCTTAAAGTAGGATCCAAATATTCTCTATATTTCCTCAATGTCTGTTGTATTTCACCCTTTTCATTTCTGATTTTGTTGATTTGTGTTTTCTCCCTCTGTCTTTTAGTTAATTTGGCTAAGGGTCTGTCTATTTTGTTGATTTTCTCGAAGAACCAACTCTTGGTTTCATTGATTCTTTGTATCATTCTTTTTGTTTCTAGGTTGTTGATTTCAGCCCTAAGTTTGAGGATCTCCTGCCTTCTGCTCCTCTTGGGAGTGTTTGCTTCTTTTTTTTCCCAATTCACCCAGTTTAGCTGTTAATTCGCTAATATGAGCTGTCACAATTTTCTTTTTGAAGGCACTTAGTGCTATGAACTTTCCTCGTAGCACAGCTTTCATTGTGTCCCATAGTTTTGGGTTTGTTGTGCCTTCCTTTTCGTTAGATTTTAAGAAGTCTTTGATTTCCTTCTTTATTTCTTCCCTGACCCAGTGGTCCTCTAGTAAAGAGTTGTTCAATTTCCATGTGAGTGTAGACTTTCTGTTGATTCTTTTGCTATTGATCCCACTTTATTCCATGGTGGTCTGATAAGATACAAGGGGTTATTTCAATTTTCTTGTATCTGTTGAGGCTATCTTTGTGTCCAACTATATGTTCGATTTTTGAGAAGGTTCCGTGAAGTGCTGAGAAGAAAGTGTATTCCTTTGTGTTTGGGTGAAAAGTTCTGTAGCTATCTGTTAGGTCCATTTGGATCATGATCTCTGTTTGACTCAATATTTCTCTGCTTGGCTTCAGTCTTGATGATCTGTCCATTGTTGTGAGTGCGGTGTTGAAGTCTCCCACTACTAATGTGTTGTGATCAACGTGCGATTTAAGTTTCAGAAGCGTTTCTTTTACAAATGTGGGTGCCTTTGTATTTGGGGCATAGATGTTCAATATTGAGATGTCCTCTTGATGAATATTCCCTTTAATGAGTGTGTAATGCCCTTCTCTGTCTTTTTTCATTAACTTCAGTTGGAAGCCTATTTTGTTTGATATTATTATGGCCACTCCAGCTTGCTTCCTGGGTCCATTTGCTTGGAAAACCTTTTCCCAGCCCTTTACTCTGAGGTAGTGTCTATCTTTGATAGTGAGATGTGTTTCTTGTATGCAGCAAAAAGATGAGTATTGCTTAAAAATCCAATCTGTAAGCCTGTGTCTTTTTATTGGGGAGTTGAGTCCATTGATGTTAATGGATATTAGTGACCTGGGGTTGTTATTTTCCATTAGTTTTTTATAGGTGATCGTCCCATGCCTCTTTTGGCTTAGTTGCTGTGGGGTTTTCTATTCCCTCTGTTTTCTTGGGTGTAGTGTTCTTCTCTGGGTTGGAATTTTCCTTCTAGGATTTTCTGTAGGGCTGGGTTTGTGGGTAGATATTGTTTAAATTTGATTTTGTCATGGAATATAGTGTTTCCTCCATCTTTGTTGATAGAGAGTTATGCTGGGTATAGTAGTCTGGCTGGGCACCTATGTTCTCTCATGGCTTGTAGGACATCTGTCCAGGCCCTTCTAGCTTTTAACGTTTCTGAGGAGAAGTCAGGTGTGATTCTGATGGGTCTGCCATTGTATGTGACTTGGCCTTTTACTCTTACAGCTTTTAGTATCCTTTCTTTGTTCTCTCTACAATTGGAGTTTCTATTATTATGTGGCGAGAGGAGTTTCTTTTCTGATCTAATCAGTTCAGTGTTCTGTAGGCCTCTTGGATTTTTACTGGCATCTCTTTCTTTAGGTTTGGGAAGTTTTCTTCTATGAATTTGTTGAAGATATTTCCTGGACCATGGAGTCGGGAGTCTTCTCTTTCCTCTATGCCTATAATTCTTAGGTTCCATCTCTTCATTGAGTCCTTGATTTCCTGGATGTTGTGGGTGAGAGATTTTTTAGCTTTCTCATTTTCTTTGGATGTTGTACTGATTTCCTCCATCAAATCTTCCATGCCTGAGATTCTGTCTTCCATCTCTTGCATCCTATTTTTGATACTCTCATCCGGAGTTACTGTTCTCTTCTCTTGATTCTCCATTTCCTCTTTTAACTCTGACTGTGTTTTCTTTATTGTTTCCATTTCTATTTTCATATCTTGAATGGTATTGTTCGTGTTGTACATTTCCTTCTCCAGTTTACTTGTTTTTGCCTGGAAATCTTTCATTGTTTTGTCCTTTTCCTGTTCCAGCTGAGTCACCTTGGCTTGGAGCTCTTTAATGGTGTTATTCGTTGTTTTGACTTGTAAAATTGTGGCTTCTTTGAATTCCTTCATAGATTTAAGTTCTTCTTGAAGGGACTCTATCACTTTCCATAATGTAGAATTGTCATCGTTTTCATGTGTTTCAGTTGTGATGAGGTGGTTCCAGCTGGACGGAATAGTGTTTCTTTCTTTTGTTGGAGACATTTTGCTCTGTATTTTTTTTTTTTTTTTTTGGTCTGGTGCTTCTGGCCATATGGAATTTTTTTTACTGTCTTCTGGACTTGGGTCCAAAGGGGGCGCTTTGGTATAGGATTCGAATTGCCTTACTCCACTCCTATCAGGTGAGTGCCCTGCCTCCCAGGTGTAGACTTAATTAATTCAGGTGGTAGAGCTGTGTACAAGTAAGCTCTGGTTCCCCACCGGAAGAGCCGTTACTGGTACAAAAGTTCGATATACGACAGTTTCAGATATCTTGCAGTTTGCCTGGGGTTGGTTCCTGTAGCAGGTAAATCTGCCGTTCAGCTCCAATAGCCTTGCCGCTCCCGCGACTTGTAAACTTGCCAGTTTCATCATAGACTGTGATTTGCAGTCTGAAGCCACTTTGCAGCTGAGCGCAACCTTTTGCCAGATAGTTGGATTGTCTGTGCGAGACCTGGGTGTGCCCAGCAGGGTGGGGATTGTCTCTGCGTGGGATCTGAATCTGCCTGCTGGGTATTAGGTTGGAACTTACCCGGAGTCGGATCTGAATCTGCCTGCTGGGTATTAGGTTGGAACTTACCGGGAGTCTCTCCTGGTGGGGGATGGGTGATCCCAATTCCCGGGTCCACCGGCTTCCTTGCATGTCCGAGAGCGGGAAGGAGTGTCTTGCCCAGGGATCCTCCATGGTCTCTGGGTATCTGGGTGAGATTTAGAAGGAGTCATGCCCTTTGTACAATGTCCTGTCCTGCAACACTTGCTCCCTTGTGACTATTAACCCCGAAATCAAAATACGTCTGCGCAGGCCGCCGCCATCTTGGATCCCCCTTTTACTCCTTTTTTAAAAAAAAATTATTTATTTATTGCTTCAGGTTACATCTCCATCATAGTGTCCTCTTTCCACCCCTCCCAGTCCTTCCCTCCCACCTTCTACCCCCTAACCTTTCCATCCCACTCCTCTGGAATGGAGTGTCCCTACATAACAGTCCCCCACCCCAGTTCAGCAGTCAGATGAGGGCCAAGAGCCTCCTCATACACTGGCAGCACTACAAGGCAGCACCATTAGGGAAAGGCATCTCATTAAGAGGGAGAAAAAGAAAAAGTCTATGTCCATGTTCACTTTGGTGCATTGGTTGTGGTATAGATATCATGTACTATATAGCTAAGATCCGACTATAAGTGAATAGATGCCATGCGCATCCTTCAGAGTCTGGTTTAGCTCACTCACTATGAGCTTCTCTAGTTCCATCCAATGGGCTGCAAATTGCATAATTTCATTGTTTCTGAGAGCTGAGTAGTAGTATTCCATTGTGTAGATGTACCACAGTTTTTTAATCCATTCTTCAGTTGAGGGACATCTGGGTTGTTTCCAGTTTCTAGCTATTACAAATAAGGCTGCTATGAACATAGATGAGGAAACTTCCTTGTGATTTGGTGAGGAGTCATTTGGATGTATAACCAGAAGTGGTATGGCTAGGTCCCGAGGCAGAGCTATTCCAAGTTTTCTAAGATATCACCAGACTGATCTCCATAGTGGTTGCACAAGCCTGCACTCCCACCAGCAATGGAGGAAGGTTTCCCTTTCTTCACACCCTCACCAGCATGTGTTGTCATTTGAGCTTTTGATATTAGCCATTCTGACAGGTGTGAGATGGAATCTTAGAGTTGTCTTGAGTTGCATTTCTCTGATGATTAAGGATGTTGAGCATTTCTTCAAGTGTCTCTCAGCCATTAGGGATTCCTCCTTTGTGAATTCTCTGTTTAGCTCTTTTCCCCGTTTTTTGATTGGATTATTTGGTTTCTTGGCATTTATTTTCTTGAGTTCTTTGTAAATTTTGGATATTAGCCCTCTGTCAGATGTGGGTCTGGTGAAGATTTTTTCCCAATCTGTAGGCAGCTGGTTTGTTCGAATGATAATGTCTTTTGCCTTGAAGAAACTTTTCAGTTTCATGAGGTCCCATTTATTGATTGTTGGTCTTTGGTCCTGAGCTGTTGGTGTTCTGTTCAGGAAGTTGTGCCAATGCAGATACAAGAAAATTGAAATAACCCCTTGTATCTTATCAGACCACCATGGAATAAAGCTGGTCTTCAACAACAACAGAAACAACAGAAAGCCTACACACACATGGAAACTGAACAACTCTTTACTGGATGATTACTGGGTCAGGGAAGAAATAAAGAAGGAAATCAAAGACTTCTTAAAATCCAACAAAAATGAAGGCATAACATACCCAAACCTATTGGACACAATGAAAGCTGTGCTATGAGGAAAGTTCATAGCACTAAGTGCCTTCAAAAAGAAAATTGTGACAGCTCATATTAGCGAATTAACAGCTAAACTGGGTGAATTGGAAAAAAAAAAGGAAGCAAACACTCCTAAGAGGAGCAGAAGGCAGGAAATCATCAAATTTAGAGCTGAAATCAACAACTTAGAAACAAAAAGAACTATACAAAGAATCAATGAAACCAAGAGTTGGTTCTTCGAGAAAATCAACAAAATAGACAGACCCTTAGCCAAATTAACTAAAAGGCAGAGGGAAAAAAACCCAAATCAGCAAATCAGAAATGAAAAGGGTGAAATAACAGACATTGATGAAATCCAGAGAATATTTGGGTCCTACTTTAAGAATCTATACTCCACCAAATTTGAAAACTTAAGTGAAATAGACAATTTTCTTGATAGATTCCACCTACTGAAGCTAAATCAAGATCGGGTTAACAGATTAAACAGCCCTATTACCCCTAAGGAAATAGAAACAGTCATTAAAAATCTCCCAACCGAAAAAAAGCCCAAGGCCAGATGGTTTCAGCACAGAATTCTACCAGACCTTCAAAGAAGAGCTCATGCCAATATTCTTCAAACTCTTTCACAAAATAGAATCAGAAAGAATACTGCCAAACTCATTCTATGAGGCCACAGTCACCCTGATTCCTAAACCATACAAAGATCCAACAAAGAAAGAGAACTTCAGACCAATCTCCCTCATGAACATAGATGCAAAAATACTTAATAAAACACCTTTTACTCCTTATCCTTACATTTACATCTGATTCAAAAGGAACACCTTGTAATCTGATTTGTAATTGTTGATAATGAATCACTACAAATTATGATTCATTAATGATTTACGTATATGGCAAGACTTTCTGTCTTTCCTTTCACTCAACACTTTCTAATAACCTGGGCTTGACAATCTTCATCTACAATATGTTTTTGTAGAGAATATAATTGTTTACAATTTCCATCACTATTCTACCACTAAGACCATCATAACAAAATGTATACATGTACTATGCTTGAGTGTTGTACTAGGTTAAGAAATTGTTCTTGTTCATCCAGCTATGAATGGTAGACCTGGCATTTAAAACTTCGTTGTTCATCAGCCAAGATTGCACATAATGTCATTTGTCATTTTTAAGAAGCTCGGTAAGTGGTGCAGTAACATGAAGTGCTTTAGTATTTTCATTTCATTGATTTCAGAATCCTCTCATCATGATAAATTCTTGTCCTAAATAAATTCATTGATTTTGACAATAAATGCTAAGTAGGAGAAAGAGTCCATCAAAAAGGGACACAACTGTTAGATCTAGACATTTCTTAAGTGAAAAGTTTTTCTAAGAATGTGCATGTTCTAAGAAGTACTGAATGCCAAATAAATATTAAAATATGGCGAATGTCACAAACATTTAATGAAGTGTTTATTATAGTAACTCTGAAATAATCAGATTGATACTGTAAATGATAGAAAATTGTCAAAATCTTGTGGAATTGCACAGTATTATTTACATATAATTAAACTATTAATCAGATAATGGGTGTTGAGGTGCATGCCTGAAATCCCAGTTTTCAGGAGGATAAAACAGGCAGATTGCTGTAAGTTCTAAGGTAGGCTGAGTGAAATAGTATATACCAGATCTGTCAGAGATGATACATAGTGAGGACTTGTCTTTAAACAAATATTCATTGTTATTTTGAGAATAATTAGACACATAGTAAGTTTGAAAAATATTTCAGTATTACAATTTACCTCACATGCTTGGAGAAGCTCTTGTATATGTGCAATAATGAGGAACTATATCAATTGTCTAACAGTTTTCTTTGTACAGTCAATAATTTAGGTTCAATTAATGAAATGCAGATATACTACTATGGTATATTTAAAAGGTAGGATTTTCATACAAGGTTCAAGATAAAGAATTCAGTATAAGTATTAACACCTGGAAGGATCTTGAAATTTTAAGAAAAATTTTAAATTTTAGAATGCTATGCAGTAATATAATTTTTGTAAGTGTAAAAGTAATATGTATGTATAGTTAATAGTTACAGACATGTGTTGGAAGATAAAATTTAAACTGCTTATATGGTGAACTTGAGATAGAGTTTATTTTGGAGGAAAGAAGAAAATGCAATATAAACAGAACCTGTCAGAGAAAAAGGGTAATTTAACAATTTGCCCTATATTTTATTTTCCCACACAATAATAAAAACCATCTAAGCTGTTATGGGATGAATATAAAATATCCCTCAAAGACTCATGTTTTACTTTTGGTCCTTAGATGTAGAAGCTTTAATACTCCATTTGGGAATGATACATTCTTGTATTTTTACATGGTTATGTTTACTTATTTCTTTAAAGATGCAATATACCAAAATGACCAGTACAAGCAGGTCATTCACCAGTGACCAGATCTTTGGGGATAGGGGCCAGAGGATCAGAGACAAAGTGAGTTCAGAAAGCCTTGCCGATCTATATCTCATACCAGGTAGGTTTATTAAGAAATACAGCATCTTGTATATTGGGATGGTGTCATCAAAAATCATTATAAAATGGGGTGAAGTCAGTTGGATGTTAATTAAACAATTTTGCACAAGGAGAGCATAATATATCTCAAGAGTGTCATAGACTGAGTACACAATGGCCTTGTGACTGATAACCACATCACCTTAGGGTGAGAAAAAAATGGATTCTAAGAATCTGAAACTTCAGTTCCAAGCAGGCCCTGGTTACAGGTCATTCCGGTTCTGCCAAGCATATTCCTGGTTTTAGAGAAGAAGCCATGATTCTTCTCCATGCATCAGGGCCTCAGGGATAGCCTATGTTCAATTTAGCCCTCAGAACAAAAGGAAAAAATTTGTAATTTTTAAAATTATTTACCTTTCTAAATGAGATATTAACCTAAGTCTAACTGTTTAAGTAGACTATAGCTATGTATTCAATTTTTAAACAAACTTCATGAAATTGTGGACATAGCTATGCCTTATATTGACAAACCAGGGAATTTCATTTTTATTTAATTTTTTTCTTTCTCATTAAATGTGGGGAGAACATAATTCATCAATGGTTCTTAAACCTGGTTGATCTTCTAAGTTACCTGGGAGTCCCTCTAGACACACAAAAGTCTGAATGTTGGCCCAGGTTATGGAATGCGTTATCTGGGGGGGTAGTTCCCAAATACTTGTTCTCTTTGTTGCTGAAGACTTTGGTAACTCCCAGTGGATTTAGTAATTCTATCTTGGAAACCTATCACCAAATGCTTTCACAAGTCTCCTTCTTCCTGATTGTTTTATTTTAGAGGTTAATTGGTTCAGAATGGGACAAGAACTACATTCTTTCTCAGAGAGGGATAGAAAGAGGGTGGCAGAGAAGGCTTCACAAATTGGAAGCCCACAGTGCTAAAAGCATAGGTATGTTCATTTCTTCTTTTTTATAATTTATTTTTTATTTCTTCAAGTTACATCTCAATCACAATCCCCTCCCTACTCCCCTCCAGTCCCACCCTTCCACCCTCCTCCCCCTCAACCCCCCATCCTCTTCTCCCCCCCTTTTTTTAGTTTAAGGTATTTCTTTTTCCCCCCAACAGCTCTCCCTTTCAGTCCAACAAATGGTTCTTTCTCTTATAACTATAAATACAATACAAAACAACAGAAATAAATTGGCCACAATTATGAGAGTTATATGGCTTAGCATACATTCTCAATGTCCAGTCCATATGTATTTGGCACCTGACTTTAACATTCTACTATCTATCCATCTCCATGAGTTTAACGTTCTATATCTAACTCAGCTTTCATACTAACTTGCCTCACAATTTTAAAAATATCGTCTTAGATCCAGAACACCCTCTTGATTCCTAAACAACTCAAAATTTAACTATGAGACTCTAACTATCTATTCTTCAACAACCTCAGAGACCTGAGAGGGATAAATATATCTGATTATATAGGAAGTGCAGGGCCTGCAGCTTCCAAAACTAAGAAATGACATACCAGTGGCTGCCTGGACAGGTATGTTCATTTCTATGCAACACACCCAATGCTCCCAGCACTCTGTTGAGTATTGTGATTTATTTTCCTCCTTTAATCTTTAAGAATGGTACAGGCAGTTGAATGTCAGGAAGAGCTTCTGATTTCAGCTGTCAGCAAAACAAACACATTGCCATTTTGTTTGATAACGCTTCTGTGTCTACAGAACAGTTACCAATATGCAGAGATCTTTGCTTTTGAAACACAGTATTTCTTGTCTTTCATTTGTAGTAGAATATTACAAAAGAAAAAGAAAAGGAGGATAATTTGTGTCCCCAACATGTGTCTCTGTGAGACTAGCCTCACTACAAATTCTTCTAAGTGTGCTGGAGGAATCATGTATCTCAGGTGTTTGTGCCTATAAATATCGATGTCATTCCAGGAGTGTCTCATGGCAACTTCTCATCTACATCTGTCATGCAGCATTCTTCTGGCCACTAGAATAAGGAGAGCAACATAAGAGAAAATATCAGTGATGATGTTTCCTTGTAGTGAAATTTGATGCCAGTAAAGACTGGGTCTGAGGAAGCAGCCCTAATGTAAATGCATGTGCTTAAATAATTCTTGTATTAATTCGTCAACACAAAATGATAGATGTGGTATAGGCAAACACAAGGGGTGGACATCTCAGTGACTACAGTGACAAGAGGATGAAAAGATGTGACAGCAGAGAAAAGTTTATTAGCTGCAGCAGGTAAGGAAGTTATTTCCCAAGGAGGACCATCCTACTTGAACAAAGGGAACCTGGACACATTTTTGGGAATACTTAACTAAAGATCATGAATGGAATCCATATTTGAAGATAAAAATTGAAGACAAGAATGCCTGCCTTCCTCTACATTCTCTGGTCTCCAGACTTATTCCTTATGTATGTATGTTACTGTGTACAGGTACACCTGTGTGGATAGTTGCATGTTCTCATGGTGTCCATATATGTGAAGGCAAGAGGATAGCCTTTGTGTTGTTTCTCACATGACATCCTCATTTTTAGACAAGGTCTCTCACTGAACAAAAACTTACTAACTAGGCTAAGTTAGCTGGCCAGCAAAATCCAGAGGTTTTCTTGTCTCCTTTACCTCCCAGTACTGACACAAACCACCTACTACCATGCATGGTATTTTATCCATGGGCCCTTATGCCGGTGAAGCAAGAGAGCCATCACCCAAGTCCTTGCCTTTCCTTTCCATAGCTGAACACTTGACTTGGAAGTACATTATGGTTCAAACTTCATCTTCAGCCTCAAATCTACTGCTAGCCTCGGGCTTGTCCCACTTAATACTTCTGTTTCTGGATCCTACTTTTTTTACACAACATTGCTGCTCTTACAATTAGAAAAAAAGTAGATACCATGCTGTATCTATCATAAGGACTGATGTTCTTGGGTCCTAGTTTGGTCTGAAGATAAAAGAAAGAGTTCATATCAGTTTTCTAGTACAATGGGAATGTGTGGTTGAATATAATCAGTAAACACTTGTCATATGTGTTCATGGTTTCCCTTGTATTCCTCTGGTCTTGCATAACTGGAGTATTTTTTTTAAAAACCACATTTTAATTATTCTAAATATATGTCGTACATGAAAAGAACTAAAATTTCATTGAGTGAATCCATTTTAAATCTACACAGGCTTATTCATTATAAGAACACTTTTTCTTGCCTTAAATATTCCATTTGTTATCTATCTTATTCATAGCATGTGCTACTAAGTTAAGGGAAAACATGTAACAGAACTAATTCCCTCTTTCCCAAGACTGGCAATATGAGATTTAAAAATTCATTTGCTATATAATGCAGAGGAATTTCCTAACAAAGATAGTAGAACAAGTTTCCAATAATGGTAGAATTCCTGGAAGTATGTGATTTTTTAAGAGTTTATAATGTTTGTTTGTTTTAGAGATTTTCAGTATCAATTGGGATGCCCACATGATTATTAAATGTGTGATCTTTTTTTGTTTTGTTTTAAACCATCATTTACTCAATAGCATATTGTAAGCACACAGTATGTACTTTATCTGGCAGTATGTAATGTAGTGTTATGAACAAAAGAAGGCGCAAACATTTAGCCACAGATGTCATCAAATGAAAGAAAGTTTGTAATAGTCCTTGTAATTTAACATCTGGCTTTAATAGATGTCTTTTTTAAAATTATTATTACTTCAGGTTACATCTCCATCTTAGTATCCTCTTTCCACCCCTCCCAGTCCCGCTCTCCCACCCTCTACCCCCATCCCTTCCATCCCACTCCTCTGTAGTGGAGTGTCCCTATATAACAGTCTCCCACCCCAGGTCAGCAGTCATATGAGGGCCAAGTGTCTCCTCATACACTGGGGGCCTACAAGGCAGCACCACTAGGGCAAAGTGTCTCACTGACAGGAAAAAAAGTCTATGTCCATGTTCCCTTTGGTGCATTGGTTGTAGTATAGTTATCCTGTACTATATGGCTAAAATCCAACTATAAGTTAATAGATGCCATGTGCATCCTTCTGGGTCTGGGTTAGCTCACTCAGGATGAGCTTCTCTAGTTCCATCCATTTGGCTGCAAGTAGCATGATTTTGTTGTTTCTGATAGTTGAGTAATATTCCATTGTGTAGATGTACCATAGTTTTTTAATCCATTCCCTGGTTGAGGGACATCTGGGTTGTTTCCAGTTTCTAGCTATTACAAATAAGGCTGCTATGAACATAGATGAGGAAACTTCCTTGTGATTCGGTGAGGAATCATTTGGATGTATCCCCAGAAGTGGTATGGCTGGGTCCAGAGGCAGAGCTATTCCAAGTTTTCTAAGATATCACCAGACTGATCTCCATAGTGGTTGCATCAGCCTGCACTCCCTCCATCAATAGAGGAGGGTTCCCCTTTCTCCACACCCTTGCCAGTATGTGCTGTCATATGAGCTTTTGATCTTAGCCATTCTGACAGGTGTGAGATGGAATCTTAGAGTCATCTTGAGTTGCATTTCTCTGATAATGAAGGATGCTGAGCATTTCTTCAAGTGTCTCTCAGCCATTAGGAATTCCTCCTTTGTGAATTCTCTGTTTAGCCCTGTTCCTCATTTTTTGATTGGATTATTTGATTTCTTGAGTTCTTTGTAAATTATGGATATTAGCTCTCTGTGAGATGTAGGTTTGGTAAAGATTTTTTCCCAATCTGTAGGCTGCCATTTTGTTCAAATGACAGTGTCTTTTGCCTTACAGAAAGCTTTTCAGTTTCATGAAGTCCCATTTATTGATAGATGTGTGATCTTCACTGGAGAGTAATTAACTTACCAGGAGCTACATTCTTAGAAATCCTCCCTCCCTCCTTCACTCCTTCCCTCTCTCCCTGCATCTGACAATTGTCAGTAGCTCCAGAGATTGGAGGTGGAAGTGTGTGTCCAGTTTTTCTCTCCTTGATGGAACTTAGTCTAGCTTGGTTTGCACAGGTTTTGTATATACTGTTGGAACCACTGTGACTTCATTATGAACAGTGTGGTGATTTGAATAGATTTGGCCCCCATAGACTCATATGTTTGAATGCTTAGCCCATAGAGAGGGGCACTATTAGGTGGTGAGGACTTATTGTAGAAGGTGTGGCCTTGTTAGAAGAAGTGTGTCACTATGGAAGCAGGGATTTGAGGTCTTAAATGCTCTAGCTCCACCCAGTGTAAAATAAATCCACTCTCCTCCTGGCTGCCTTCAGATCAAGATGTAGAACTCTCAGCTCCTCTAGCAACATGTCTACCCTCAGGCTGCCATGCTTCTGGCCATGATGATAATGGAATAAATCTCTGTACTGTAAGCCAGCCCTAATTAAATATTTTTCTTTATAAGAGTTGCCTTGGTCATGGTGTCTCTTCACAACAATGGAAACCCTAACTAGGACAGAGTTGGTACCAGGGAGTAGGGTATTGCTGTGATAGGTCTGACCATGCTTTCATTTGGAGGGATGTGCATTTGGGGATTTTCAATTAAGAAAGCAGTGGAATGTTTTACATGGGGCTTAATGGGCCATACTAGTAGAAGATTGGAAAACAGTGGTGTTGAGGGTGATTTGAACTGTGGGGCCCTGACTAAAGAGGTTTCAGAGGAGAAGAATTTTAGTATGTTGCCTAGAGATAATTCTTGTGATATTTTGGTGAAGAATGTGGCTGCTTTTTGCACTTGATTGAAGAGTCTCCCTCCCTGTGGTTAAAGTGAGGAGATCCAGACTAACTGCATTGGTGAAGGAAATCTCAAAACTGCTTAGTATAGACTCAGTCCTGTGAGTCATGCTTATGAAGAGTGTTTTGACCAAACAGAGCAAACTGAGAAAGGAAAAATACAAAATGGTTCAAGGTTTAAAGGGACATTAGCAAGTGGAATGGACTAAATCCTGTGTTCAAGAAAATAAACAGATTAAAAATATTAAATTGAAATAAGGGAGTGGTGACCCTAGGGCAAAATCCAACCCAGGAAAAAATATGTTCCCCCAGAGACATTGCCACCTATTTTAAGTTTTCCATGTGTTTGTGGTTGTACAAGGTATGGTTACATTACATTAGACATTATTATGATGTGGTTATTGCTTATGTGCTTTCAGTTGTAGGATGGATGGTTATATCATATTAGGTGTTATTATGACATGATTTGCTTTCATTCTTGGTTATCAACTTGAATATATCTGTGATGCACTAAAATCCAGAAATGGTAGGTGCACCTGATCTGGATCTGGAGGCAGGAACACAACATACCTTTGATCTGGATCTTGAGGCTGAAAGACACAGAATTTTGATCTAGATCTTGAGGCAAGATAACACATGGGTTTGATCCAGATCAAAACAAGAAAGCCTTTAATCCATATCATGAGGCACAATTGCCATGCACATAAAGATCTATAAAGAAAAGAAATTAAACTAAAGTTTAGATCCAAGCCTGGTAGTACATACCTTTAATCCCAGTGATCAGGCTACAGATGCATGCAGATCTCTAGTTCAAGGTCAGCCTGGTCTACAGTGGAAATTCCAGAACAGCCACGCTGAAATAGTGAAGGAAATCATGGAAAACAGAAAACTGGTTAAGATGTACTTGAACAAGGGGGCCATGTTCCAGTCCCAGCAAGCACCAGAACTTGGCAGCGTCAGCCATGTGGTTCTGACTTTAGAATCAAGGATGGAATTTCCCTCTGAGACTAAGGAAAGCCACTGACACCAGGTGTGTGACAGGGTTGTTCCTGCATGGAGGCCCAGAAAGGCCATTGTTTGAGGCAGTCAAGGTTGAACCTTGTGCTGGCAGCCAGATTTGGTAATGTGTAAGAGTCACCCAGGTGATACTGGTTTTGAAGGCAAGGAGTCATGGAGATCAGCTGAGACTTGGCACTGTGAGAGGCTGGGTGAGGCCATTGGTGAAGATGCAACCTCAGTGTCAGTTGGAGGCCCAGGACAAAGAGGTCATGCGAAGAAGTTGAAACTTGGCACCATGAAGAGAGCCTATTAGAGGCTATCGGTGAAAGTGAAACCCAATTGCAGCAGAAGACCCATGGTTTGGAGATGCCAGTACCATGAGAGCAAACAACAGCAGCAGAAGTTGTGTTCCAGAAACTGTGAAGGTGAAGCCTGGTTTGACTTGGAGACCCCCAAAGAATAGCTGCTAACCGGCAGAGGAATCACCCCAAGAGAAAGAAGTGTGTTGCAGTCAACAAAGCTGGAAGGAGTTGGAGATCTGAAGAGCATTTTGTCTTCAGACATGGAGATGCAGAGTTTGGAGTTTGTCCAGCTGGTTTTCAGTCTTGCTTTGGTCCAGTATTTCCTCACTGTATCACCTTCCCCATGTTTTTAGTATAGTAATATATATCCTGTGTTGTTATATGTTGGAAGATCTGCATATATATGTGATCTGCTTTTTGATTTTGATTTTAAACATTGTTGAGACTGTAATAGACTATGGGGACTTTTGAAGTTGGAGTGAATACATTTTGCATTATGGCAACAAACCTATAGGAGGTACAGAATGGAATGTGGGTGTCTGAATAGTTTTGGGCCCCATAAACTAATGTGTTTGAATGCTTGGCCCATAGGGAGTGGCACTATTAGGTTATGTAGCCTTGGAGTAGGTGTGGCCTTGTTGGAGGAAGTGTCACTGTTGAGGCAGGATTTTGAAGTCTTAAATGTTCAAGCTCCATACAGTGTAAAACAAATCCAGTCTCCTCCTGGATGCTTTCAGATCAAGATGTAGAAGTCTCAGGTCTTCCAGCACCATGTCTGCCTGTACACTGCCATGCTTCCTGTCACTATAATGGACTGAACCTCTGAAACTGTAAGCCAGTCCCTATTAAATATTACCCTTTATAAGAGTTGCTTTGGTCATGGTGTCTCTTCACAGAAATAGAAAACCTAACTAAGACAAGCAGGTACCCTGTTATGTCCAGCAGACTTCTGTAGTTATCCACTGACTCTTACACTCTTTCTGCCTCTTTTTCACCAATGATCCCTTTGGCTTGGGAATGAGATTGTGCTGTATATTTTACTGTCAGGACTGTGCATTCTGAATTTTTATTCTTTGCATCTTGATTAGTTGTGTGTTATTGTCTTGAACATCATCTACTGCAAATCAATGCTTCTCGGATGAGGAAAGGGAGATGCATTGACCTAGGGGTGTAACAATAAGCCATTAAGAGTCAGTTTAATACTATGGCCATTTAGCAGTATAATAGTAGTTTCTCTCTTAAGGACTATGACCTTTCCAGCCACAAGTTCTTAGCCCAATAATAGTGTCAGGTATGGGTTTCATCCTACATAATTTGGGAGTAGATCAAATAAGGATAAAGTGGAAGGTTGTTACCACCTGTTGGTACTTTCAGTGATAAGTGAAGAGACCAGAGTAACAACAACATTTCCTTCTTTAGTTTAGTTCACTGAGCAAAAGAGTCCCTCCCCACCCATAAATAGATTGATAATATCAAAAGAAAAACAGCCACAAGGCCTCAAAGAAAGGAGGACTTAGAGGCAAAGATAATTTAAACACAGAATATCAAATAAAACAGGTCATAAAATATCTTCAGACACTATGTGGGGCCTCTTTCCTCAACAAGCATGCTCTTTCTTGGAAAGAGCACAATGGAATTAGCATCCTGTACAAAGGCAACACTTGTGAAATTGCTGATGCCTTTACTACTGCTCATTTCATTAATGTGGAGAGAAGATTCAAGTTCCCATTTTGGTATGTGCCTAATGTTGGAGAAGTGGGAATTGAGGCTCAGATCAGCATGTAACATTAAAAACAGTATACAACAGGCTGCAGAGGTGTTATGTAATTAACAGCAAGCACATGCTGCACTTCCAGGGGACCTAGGCTTGGTTCACAGTACCCACGTGGTGACTCATAACCTATCTGCAACTTCAGTTTCAGGGGATCTGATGCCCTCTTCTGTCTTC
The DNA here is from genome assembly GCA_907164525.1 of Lophiomys imhausi. Classification (NCBI taxonomy): domain Eukaryota; kingdom Metazoa; phylum Chordata; class Mammalia; order Rodentia; family Muridae; genus Lophiomys; species Lophiomys imhausi. The sequence continues at coordinate 1,717,415 of CAJQZJ010032044.1, read as the reverse complement.
TGGTAGCATCAGGCACACACTTGGCACACATACATACATGTATGAAAACACTCTTATACATAAAATAAAAGTAAAAATATACACAAGTGCTCTGATGTTGGGATGGCTCTGAGATATGTCTAAGAAACTTTCAACCTATTTAAGGTGACTTCACTGATGTTGATGAAGTGCTCACTGGTGAAACCACACCCACGGACTGGCCATGCACCAGAGGACATTAGACAGTGTGGAAGGAGACTCATCATACATCAGCAAGCAGGCACTTGAAATCCCTGCACACATGCTGTGTTTCTGTTCTGCACAAATGACTTGGGTGGGCTAACATTTGTAATGACAGCATGCTTCACACTCACTGTTCATCTCCTGCCCCATTTCTCCTCTCAGCCTATATTTCCTTTTTGGGAACTACACTTCCTTCATATGTAGTATTGATAAGTCAAGATCTCTTGGAAAAATTGGGTCAGAAAATCCATGCAAGGAAATTCAAGCATTCACCTTCAGAACTAAAACGTACAGCAAAGTAATATAAGGACATACAATCATGAGAAATGATTATTATAATTGAAGAATTGAATGACAAACAAAAAGAGCTACACTCCCACTCACTATCAAACCAATCTGAAGCCACCAATGGACAATGCTTACAAATTAGCAGATCTCAGGGGGCGTTAAGATAAATGAGACTTTTCATAAACCATTCAGAATAGTTTCTGTATGATGAGGCTGTTTCTTGCTATGTTGCTCTAGTTCAGAAAATAACAAAGCCTTTTAAATAAATAACTGTACTTTAAACATGGGTATATATATATATATGTATATATATATATGTATATATATATACATATATATATATATATATACATATATATATATATATACAGCATAAAACCTGGAATCAGGAGTCATTGTCACACTTTCTATAAATACATTGATTAAAATGCAAATATAAAGCATATGCACATGAACACATGAGACATTCGAAGAATCGTGTGTTCCTGACTACTTATTTATCTGACCCCTTTCACTATGTTACAGATTGTCTTGAGATTCTACCTGATCATAGTGTGCAAACCTCTTGAGCGTCTGTGAATCCATAAAGGCTCCTCCACATGGTGGCGCTGTTGCTGTGCCTTTAAGGAAACTGCTTGCCTTTTTTTCCCCCTTTTTAGAAAAATGGTTGTTCAAAGTATGAAGAAGAAGATGATGATAATAATGGTAATAAATAGATTCATTTCTCACTCGACTCTGATTCTTGAGAAAACAAAAATCTTCTCTCTCCCTTCTCCTTGTGTCATTTGCCTTCTGCAGAGGTTCTTTATTTTTGTTGATGGATTTGCAGCCAACCAGCATGCGAAAGTGAAGGGCTGGCAAAGCCTGCCTCACTCTGAACAATAGGAAGATGGTTTAATGACATTCCTGATGTCTTTTTGCTACTGCTCCTTTGTTGCACATTCAGGAACCTTGCCCAGGGAATTCTTGGCTCTTCCTTTTCATTGCTTCCCAACAACCTAAAATAAGATGTGTTAATGTAACACAAGGGAGAATGGATGGACCCATGAGAGGAGAGGATATTTAAACTTTAAATCTCCACAACATATATTGGAGTAGAATGGAGAACTAGATTAATCCCCTCCCCCCCGAGGGAATTTGTCTAACAGTAGAGGAAGAGTCTAGCTTATGGACACATGGAGAAAAGCTTGGTTATTTCTAACAGAATGTTCGGAGAAAGTGTTTGCCTGTCAGTGGCCACCAGGACCCTTCATGCTGTGAATAGGGTTAATATATCACCTGGATCATGTAAAGTACGTTGTTCAAGGTGTATTTTTTTTTCAAGTAAAACATAAACCTTTTAATTTCTCTGTGACTTTCTCTAGTGAAAGTGTTTCAGATTCCCACTGTGGTATAGCAGGATTTGTGAATTTAATCACTTAGTAATTACTCATGTATTAGTTTGTAGACCATAGATTGCATAGGTCAGCAGGGTATGCATGGTAGATTCAGGAGGCTGTATGTAGTACTGAAGATTCAGTGTTGAATATCCCAAGATTGAAATCAACATGCTTCCTAGCTCAATGGGTGTTGAGAATATTCCTTCCTTGGGGATCACAGGGCTGTCACAGGACTGAGCTCCACAGGTTTTTTTTCTGGCTGTCAGTCTATAATCAGTCTGTCCTTTATTGCCCACTTCCAGTTTAGTCCCATGTGGCACCCAATAGATTATTTACTGAATGGTCTGCTTTTCTCAGAACCAGCCTAAGGAGTTTGTCTGACTTCTATGTTTAGCCTGAGTAAAAAAAGCCTGGCTTCCCTCCCCCCAACATTTATGTACTTCTTCAAGTTACATCTCAATCATAGTCCCTTTGCTCCTCCCCCTCCAGGTTCCACCTTCCTACCCTTTTCCCCTTACCTTCCTATCTGCTTCTTTTTAAAATCTAAGGTGTATCTTTTTCCCTAACATCTCCCCCTTTTAGTCCAATAAAAGTTTCCTTTTCTTATAACAAAAAACACAATACAAAACTGTTGAGGGAAGGTCTAATATTGTTTCTGATACATTGAATTCAATGCTGAGATCTGGTTACCGCCCCTTCTGAGGCATTCTCTTGATTGGTTAATAAAAGTTGCTTATGGCCAATTAGCTGGGCAGAAAGAGTATAGGAAGGTGGGACTTCCTCAGATCACAGCAGAAATTCTGCATACACAGAGACTTGCTCTTTTTCTGCCAGGAGACACAGAAGGAGACAGACGTCTGGAGAAGTCTGAAAGGTACTCACAGGCACATGTTGGTTGGTTTGGGGTTAACTTAGAGTAGCTAATTGAGAGTCTGCCCAGCTAAGGGCTAAGCATTAAATCATTAAAAGGTCTTAGTGTGTTTAATTATTGGGGAAAAGGCTGTAGCGGCTTATATGCCTCAGTCCAAGCAGTCCCGGGCTGTTGGATTCCCAGACTCCCCTTGAGCCCAGGCGAATCTCCCGCCAAGCCGCCGGTAATTCTACTGGCCTAATATAACAACTTATATTAATTAACAGAGTTTATATTAATTAACAGAGTTTAGGTTATAGGGTGTAGGCCACCTTTGGTCCCGGGGCTCTTTCTCCAGGATAAGTTAGGCAACCAGTTAAGGCACTCAGGCCAGGCTGCCTGCTCCTCTGACAAGCTGCCGGCTACTCCGCCGACTACTCTGCCAGCCTAATATTACAGTTTATATTACTAATAACTACATTAAATAATTAATTTACAGTTTTCATAAAACAATAAGAACAATTAGGACACAATTATGAAAATTATAAGGTAAAACACATGCCCAATATCCAGTCCATAAATATTTGGCAACTGATAATAATATTCTATTGTCTATATATCTCGATGAGTTTTAAGCTCTATACTCAACTCAGTTGCAATCCTAACTTTAATTACCAACTTAAAAATCTCTTCTTAGACCTAGAACATTTTTTTAATTCCTAAACAACTTAAAACTTAACTGTGAGACTATAACTATCTAGTCTTCAACTATATCAAAGACTTGAGAAGGATACAGGAAGTTGCAGAGCAAGCAGCTTCCAAAACTAAGAAATAGCTGATGACTGGCTGCCTGGACAGTCCCCAACTTCTCTCATTACACTGGAGCATTTATCTTCAGACTTTTGGCCTAGTATCTCTGACAGACATTAATTGTAAAGCAGGAGTTATGAAGCCTTGCCTACCCTGTCTTGGCAGAGCTAGACTGTCGAGTTACCTGCTTCCACGTTTAGTCTTTTTCAGACAGCATTCTGTCTACAGTTGAAGCAAAGGCATTTTCTTGCTCAGTGGCTAGCTTGCCACTAATGCAGACATCTCCAAATGGAGATTCTTTGATGCTCATCATCTGCTTGGAGTAGAATGGGGGAAGCTGTTAGGATCTGACATATCTCAATGTCAAAAAATCTTAAGTAAAGAAAACATCTTTGAATGTCATACTCTCCAGATCTCTTGAGGTTTTTGAAGACCACCTATCTATCTCTGTATATTTGTATAAGCAAATGTTTCCTGTCTCTTAGCAACTTGATTTCTTATTAACTTAGAAAACATCTGTGATACACTATGCTAATACCTAACAAAATGACATGTTTGAATGACTATTAGTTTGCATTTCGTAATTATCCTAAACAGTTTGTGACAGTTGCTATAAAAAGGCCAAAACTTCACACTGTATTTTTAAGCATTACATAGCTACAAAACCTGAAAAAGAGTTAACCTTAATTTTGTATCAATATGCAAAGATCTATAACAATGTAACTAAATATAACCTTAATTTTATATCAATATACAAAGATATATGAACATATTCAATAATTTCCCTTTTCTTTATCATTCCTATATCAGGTCTACATTCCATTTTTTTCAAGTCTTTCTCTCCTACATAGGAGAGAAAGAAGAACAGAGGAAAGAGAAAGAGAGAAATCCCTGGATCTAACCTCCTAAAACTTGTTTAACAAAACCATGTAACAACTTGTAAGCAATCCCCCTAAGTAACAACAAATATCTATAACCCATCAAATGACCAAAAAAAAAAAAAAAAATCACCCACCCCATCCTCTGGGAACAGGACTTGGCTCTCTTAAATTTGCTTCCTGATGATTTGAAAACCCGAGCTTTTAAATGGCCCCTATAGTTGATTTTGTCAGACACACCTGATAATCTGTTTCTTAAAATCAACTTATGAGGGTCCTTGGCTGTATCTACAAAAACTCGTCACCCCAGAACCCAAGTTCATGTTCTAATGAATGATTAGGGAGAAAGTGAGTGCATATTGGAATCAAGCATGCAATCTCGTAATAGATGCTTTCTCACAATTTCAGCCTTTCACCATGTTTTGATGTCAGCATATTGTAAAGCTGAGGAAATTGTTTGCTTTGTGGGGGGTGTTAAAATATTAATTAATTAATCTGTTTATGCATGTAATTATATGGTATAAGTTTGGAGGTTGGAATTGATAACTTCTCTGTACCATGAGATTTACAGGGGTTGAATTCCAGTCACCAGGCTTTGCAGCAAGTGCCCTTACCAACTGAGACATTTCACTGGTCTACTCTTGTTAATTCGAAGGGAGGACTTGCTATGCAGTTCTGGATAGCTTTATCAAAATCACATATCCCAGGATACCTTTACACTTGTAATCCCCCTGCTTCTGCATTCTCAGTGTTGGGATCTTAAGAATGTACCTTAACACTCGATAGGCTATTATTTTCTATCACAGGTGCCTTACTTGTCTGCGTCAGTCTGAGCTAGAGAAGGGAACACAATTTTATAGTGCTGAAGATCCGAGGAGGGGAGATGAGATTCAGAAACAGCAAGAGATCCCCCAGTGAGAGGCTTCCAGTGTCTAGGACCTGGGACTTCCAGACAGGCTTCACTGATCCATGCCCTCAGATTTTCACTAGGACAAAGTGAAAATAAGAATAGGAATGAATTAACAAATTTGTAATAGCATTACATTTTATATAAGTCTTTTGTTAATAAGATTATAATACTCTCTACCCCTTACTTAAGCACAACTGGGTGCTAGACTAGCAGCATGGATAGAAAATTTGTGTGTTTATGCACAACTCACCTTTAAAAAAGATTTGTATATGTTTTCTGCTTGATTTTTTTGCACACATGCATGCCTGTGTACTGCATGCATGTGGTACTTAGCCAGAAAAGGGTATTGGGTACCCTGAAACTGGAGTTGTAGCCTGCCATGTTCTAGTGGAAACTTAATGCAGGTCCTCTGAAAGCACAACACATATTCTTTGCCACTGAACAGTCTCTCTGTTCCTAGAACTCACTTTCTAAGACAGAATGTAAAACAGGTCTTTTGATATCCAGATCAGGACTTGGCTGATAATTATGACATCATCATTCTCTGGCTGTGAGGAAGACCCTTCCAGAGGAGAAAAAAAGTCTCCATGATGAGAATATCAGACTCCAACTTACTCAAATGTTTACTCCACTTTCTAGTTACTTTTGCTGTTGTTATTAAGAACATTCATTGTGTTTTAAACTTACAAGTTAGTTTATGCCCTTCATATCCTGGCTTCCGGGAGTAATGAGATTCATGGCTTAGAAGAATCAGATGTTAGAGGCCAGGAAGCTTCTGGTTTCCTTTTCTAGTCCTTCCTCCTCAGTTCTGGCATGTGCAGAATGCCTTATGAACATGATAATTATTCCCTTATGGAATTAGAATCTGTATCTGAAAGGATTATTAATATTTAGTTATTGGATAAAAATGAATAAATGTATATAAAAGAATATCAGTTGGCCATTTTTACTATGTACCACAAGGTAGTTTCATTTATATTCTCTAATTAATTCATCAGCCAGCAAGACAGATATTAATTCTTGGCTTTACATGTGGACAATTATCAGAGTTGAAGTTACATAGTCAAGAAGTGTAATTTGGTATCAGGATTCTATAGTTTGAGTTTATTTTGTTAAACTATAAGTTACCATCAACCATTGTGATCCTTTTAGTCCTATCCAGAATAATAATTATATACTGGGGCTGCCAAGATGGCTCAGTGAGTCAAAATGTGGTGGCATATGCCTGACTACTTGAGTTTTATCCCTGGTACCCACAGTAGAAGGAGAGATTTACCCCTGAAAGTTATCTTCTGACTGCCAAAAACACACTATGTCATGCCAGAACACACACACACACACACACACACACACACACACACACACACTCACATGCACATGCATACACACACATGAACCCACACCACATCACACACACACATACACACACACACACACACATATGCAACACACATACCTCATAGAAATAAGTGAATAGATGATACATAGATACAGGTGATAGGTGATGATGATATATAGATAGAAAAATAGATAGATAGGTAGATAGATGATATATGATCAAAATTGTATTCTGAACTAGTTGCTTTTGTGCAGTGACCAAAATACATGAGAGGAGACTATAAAAGAAGAAAGATTTGTTTGGTAGTTGTGTGCTTTTTCTTGTGAACACCCCAAATAGGACCCTGAGACAGACCAGAGAAATTACTTCATTTACCTCTAGATTAGTGGAGTAGTGAGTTTGTTGGAATTGTTTACAGAAGCATAGATGACTCATTGCACTGCTGATTTGTCCACCCCAACATGGGCAATGGATGACTCATAAGAGGCCTGAATCCCTAGCATTCTCTGCACAACCTGCTGTCAGCTCAGCTGGCCAGAGTCTCATCTCCCCAGCAGCTGTTACTGTGTATAACATTGGGGAGCAGCCTTGTTAATCTTGTAAATTCTGGGAGTTTCCTGTGACTTTGGACTTTACTTTCTGAGTCTTATGAGTGCCCCTTCTCTCTCTAGTAGGGAATATTTCAATGTAGAAGAAATGGCCATACAATATTAGCTTATGAATTGTGAAGTTTCATATTGCTGAAGGAAGAAGATGTTGGAACAGGGATATTCAATTCATAGAAACCAGAAAGGAAGCAAAGAGAGGACAAAGAACCATGTATAACCTCTGCATGTACCTCTGCTGGGACATTCCTCCTCTAACTAGTTCCCATAGCCTATCATTTTCAGAACCTTCCAAAATAATACTACCATATGAGACCAAGACTTTAATACATGAGCCTGTGGGGGACTTGCTATATAAATCAAATCACGGCATGTTCTGAGATGAGGCATCTATCATGCTAGAAACCCTAGAGCTGAAATTGGAGATGGTGACCCAAACTTGATATTGTCAGTCTTGACAGTGGATCGGAATGTCATTTGTTATGTTTTTTTAAGCGTCTGTTTCCTGATGCATAAGGCCAAATGATAGACCGTAGTGATTCTTACTGGTGACTCAGACTGGGTAGCTGGCTTCTTTAAATCCCATGTGGCTTGTCTTCATTCCCTCCCTGACTTCATTTTTTCTTTATTCTGTGACACAACTGTAAAAAAAAAAATAATTAAATTATGTTGGGCGCCATTTGTAGAAATAATTAATTAAATTATTTACCAGTTCTTATATTATATTTAATTGGCTCGGTGGCTGTTAATTCTTAACCCACCATTATAAATGAACACACAGAGACCATGTGGATTTTAACAAGCCTTGGCCTGAATTGAGCAATCTTGTCCCATCTAAGCTAGCTCTTAATTCTGTTACCCAAATATGACCCCATATATACATACATCCCCTTGGACTGCCATTCTCCATGATATGCTGATATTCCTGGCCACGTGGAATGAGGTTCTTTTTTCTAACCCATGGTGTGCATCCTCTTTCCTGCTGTTCCTGGCTCGAATGAATTAATCCTCTGTCTAAATCGCAGGCTTCCTGTTCTAATCTCAGGAAGTCCCACCTTTCTCTGTCTTTGCCCAATCTCAGGCCTGAACATTTTATTTAACCAATCAGAGTCAATGAAAGTAACAGACAGCAAGCAGGACCAATTAACATTTAGAATGCTTAACCCTAACCCATCACACAACAGTCATTGGTGACACCAGCACAGTCATGAGTATTGACCTACACTACTACACATATTCAGTCATACCTACTGTATTGCTAATGCATCCAGCATTAACACTGACATAATAACTGTGCAAGTTGTTACCTGATTTCCAAAGCTTCTATAATAATTATTGTCTCTGTCTACATGTGAGAAAGAAAATGCTTGGATAAAGGTTTAAAATACCTAATTTCCAAAGTTTCTATAATAGTTATTATCTCCATTTACACATGAGAAAGAAACTGCTTGGATAAAGGTTTAAAATCTAACTAAAGGGAATGGAGAGAGAGAGCACAGCATAGAAATGCACACTATACCTGGCACATATGCTGAGTAAAGTTCCTATCACCCGTGTCATGTTGCACATAACTACCTATAGCTCCATCTACAGGGTGATCAGAAATGTCTGGCTTCTATGGGTACCTACACTCATATGCACATAACCACCAACACTCATACAACTATGCATAATTAAAAATAGAACAAATCTTAAAAAAAGAACTTATTTGAAGTTCAGTCTCTAGCTTGTAGTAGGTAGGAAACTTAAACCATCATCAAATCCAAGGCACTTCATGAGGACATGACATTCCTTGGGTTCTTTTTACAGTGTTTACTGCCATCAAAAGTGATCTTTCTGAAGCATAAGAGAATTTAAATGAACCCTTTCCAAGAAGATAGGAAGCTGTGGTATAATATGACTGCTCATGCTATCTGCTGTCCAAGTACATGATCCTATGTGTAGCTGCATACATTTTAGATACTGAGCCGAAGGATCCGATGCTGGGTTTTCACTGACTGTCAGGCTCACTGTGTTCTCTTACATGGTGAGTGCTTTTGCTAGGCACTGTGAATACAAAGATGCATCACATACAATCCATACCCTGGGCCAGGGAGAAAATAGACTTAGTTTTTCAGTTTCTGCTCCATTTGCTTTCCAGAGTGAGAGAAGGAATTGAGAAGGCCACCATAGACAGTGTCCTGTGAAGAAAGGCCCCAAGGGCTCTCTGTGCCCCTGCCCTGCGCATCTGGAGATGATGTGAAAACCAAGGTTCCTAAGTGAGGAAAATCTTGATGGTGCCCAGTTTGTGATTGGGGAGTTTTCCCTTTGAAATGGAGACATTTAGCTTTGGGAGCTGTGGTGGGAAAAAGCAGTAGAGGAAGCAACGAGTGAGCTTTCCCCAAGGGACTGAAAAAGGAGCGGTGGAGGACTGAGCTTTCCCAGAGGCACGGAAGAGAGGCAGGCAGAAAATGATTATTTTCAGTAGTGAAAATGAGGCTGAGCTCAGAAACCTGACCTAAAACAGCTACAGGAAGACAGATAGCTCTTCTCAATATGTGTGTGAACATGCATAGGTGTGCAGGATGTGCATGACTGAGCCTCTGTTGGTGTATGTGTGTGTGTGTGTGTGTGTGTGTGTGTGTGTGTGTGTGTGTGTAAGCAGGATGCTTGTGGTCATGTGTACACATAGATGTCACTGTGTCCTAAAGGTCATGTTGGTGTATGAGTGTACATTTGTGCATGCATGTACACATGTCAGGATCCCTGTGGGTGCATTTCTGGACATATGTGTGCTTGTTGGTACACATGTGTATATATGTTTTGTATCTCCTTGTACTTCTCTATGTGTTTCATTAGTTTAACCTTGCAACTATATTTTGTGTGCTCATGTCTGTGTACATGTGTATGCTGATGAACATATTTGGATGTGTATCAGTATGCCTCTGTATTTTTCTATTCTCTAAGTGACAGTGTGCAATCGTCTAGCTATGTACATGTTGATACAGCTGAGTATGGCTCTTCGCGCATGTCTGTACACTTTGTTTTTGTGTCGGCCTGTATATCTGTGTATCATGTGTGTGTTTGTGTGTGTCTGGATGTGTGCTTTTCTGGATGTGTCTGAGGGTATACTTCTGTGTACATATATGAAAGTATGCTTATGCAGGTTGTATACATGTATGCAAGTGTGAATGTGTCTCCTTGAACATGCATGTTCCCTGTGTTCTTGGGCATGCATGTGTCTGTGTATTACATGCCTACCTGCTTGTGAATATATGTATGTGACTCTGCATATGCACCAAGGAAGGAATCCAGCAGAGTGAATTCTTCCTGATGTTGGGGCTATAATTACTGGATTTTATTTTAGAACGAAGTGTTACTGAAAAATCTATAAATGCATATAGCTGAAACCTAAATTAAAATATTAACAATAAGTTAGTTATTGTCTGATTCCAAGGTCAACTTACAAAGCTGGTCATTTTAGTCCCAGGGCCACACACTGTGTACCAGGTGGTGTTGGAGTGGAAAAGGTCCCTTCTCTGCTGAGATGGATGGTTTCTGTAAGCTCTCCTGTCCCTTTCCTCAGGCTTCTACTTGCCAAAGAAACCTCTTCCTTTGTCTGCAGTTGTTTGCAGCAGACGCCTTATTACATCCTCAATTTTAATTGTCCTATGAACACTGCAAACAAAGCAAAGGGACAGAAACCCACAGTAAAAAAAAAAAAAAAAAAAGAAAGAAAAGAAAAAGAAAAAATTAAAAGAAAAAGAAAAAAAGCATTTATTCAGTTTCAAACAGAGCTGATGAAATGATAAATATATTTCATAATCCTTTCATTTTGATAAGGAACCTGGAGACCTGACTCTTCCCAGGGGTTTAAGTCTCTGGAGCAGGGATAATTAAGTATTTGTGTTCATTATACACACAGAGCTCTGCTACCTGTCCCTCTAGTATTTGATTTCTATGCAATTGGGCTTCTGCTCAAACACAGATTTTGTGGCGAGGTCTGGATGTAAGGTGTTTTTTGTGGTCATGGTTGTGTGTGTGTCTTTCTCTATGTGTGTCTGTCATATGTGTGTTTGTGTACATATATGTGTGTGTTTATGTGTGTGTTTGTGTGTTTTGTGCATGTGTTTATGTGTCTGTGTGAGGTCCGTATATGTGTCTCTGTGTGTGTGTGTGTGTGTGTGTCATATGTACTTGTGCTTGTGATGTATATGTTCGTATGTCTATATATGTATGGAGTGAGTCTAATGCCAATCCTGAGTATCATTCCTTGATACCTCTTCACCTTCAATTTTTTTGAGACTGTCTGATAGTGAACCTGTGGTGTATCAGTTTGGCTAGTCTACCTGTCTCCTCCCCAAGGCCAGGCCTGGGGTTCCAGGCATGCTCACGGTGCCTGGCTTTTTGTGTGGTTTCTGAGGATCGGAATTCAAGCCTTTATGCCCATGACAGGCACTATATCAAATGAGCCATCTCACCAGCCCTCAGACACAGCTTGAAAACTTACCTTAGAAGCTGAGTTTAATATTTTTTATCTAAAATAAAACATGGATTTTGCAGGTTTTCATGTAATAAAAATGAAATTCCAGGCCTAGGATATAAGATACTTTGTAAATGGAGTTTATTTTCACCTGTTCATTATAGTATGTCTTAAATAGAGAATAGAATACTTAATATTTCTTAACAGCTGATTATAAAAGGAAATAACTAAATATAAATCCAAAGTCAGATATTTTCAAGCTTGAATGTCTGGTTTTTAAAATCACCTCTGGAACTTAGAAGACTGTCTTTGTCCAAACCTTTGACAGGCCTTGGAAAAGATACAAAGCAATTGTATGATATACCCAGGCTATGGTGTCTACTCCAGTGGCAAGATACAGCTTTTCTGGGTCAGAAATGCCTCTTTTTGTCACTTAATGAGGAACTGGGAGAACTTAGTAGGAATACCTCCCACATTGACTTCACCTTTGTGACAGTGCACCATAGTGTGTCACATTTATGTTACAGTAAGTCACATTTATCACAAGACTGTGCTTGAAATCAATCAACTGCAAAGAGGGAAAGATGGCAAAAATATTCTTACTTGTGGGTGCTATGCTTGCACTGTATCTCTTGCAAAGTCTGCAATACACTAGTATTAACCAACTGTGCAGCAGTGGAAGTGTACTGACCTACTGGAACAGAACTTGTGAGTGATGGTAGGTGCCTGAGGACGGTCTGAATGCAGGCACAGAAGTACATACAGGATGGAAGGTATTGAGGGAGGCCGGGGAACTCTCTTTAAAGCAATATTGAGTGTTGAGTATGGAGCATGATGAGAGCAAATTAAAACTTCAGAGAAGTATTTAAAATGAAGATTCTTCACAGAACGGACACTGTCACAAAGGCAAGTGCAGAGAGAGTCATTTAAAATTTCTATCAGTGACCCTGAAACTCTTTACCTCTGTCTGGGTGGAACATTCTCTGCCAGGGTTCCCTTATGACCACAGGTGAGTTAGATGGGAAGGGACAGGACATTCACAGGAAACGGCTATTAGACAGTGCTCAGACCAATCTAGGAGCAAGAAGATTTCAGTGCGAAGCCAACTCATCCTGTACTCATGAGAATTCATCAAAGGTAACTGTTGTCTTCCCACTGGACAGACATGGTGGGGGCTCTGTGACACATTGCCTAAGCCTAGAAGTCATCTCTCCTGGGCATGTGTAACATAAACTCTTGGATATGGAGTCATGGTATTCCTGAATGTTAGAGTTGGAAGAAGCTTTGTGTATGAAACATTAAACCTTTTAAGTCCTCCTTAAATTTCTTATGTTAAAGCAGTTTTAACAAGGGTTAGCTAACATTCACACTGCTGAGCAGGAGCAGAGCTGTGTGATAAGGGTTCTCCTAGAAGTTGACTAGTTTTTTTTTTTTAACTTATCAACAAATTTGATTAGTTTTAAGTAGGTAATACACTTAATACAAATTCCAAACATGAACAGAAAGTACTCTTGTCTTATGTACCTGCTTTCCCCCCACCAATACATTTCATTCATTCTCACCATCCATTATTGGGGGATAGCCTCTTCACTATAAGACTGAATCAATTATACCATGCTTTAAAAAAATACCACAGGAATGATGGTTAATTTAAAGAAAACACAAACCAAGAGGTGGTCTCATATTGACATTGTGGGCCAATTATTGACATTGGGTGCCAAATATAACTAGATTGTCTTCAGACCACCAGCTTCTAAATAACAACATGGAGACCTCTTATTATTAATGTTTAACCTTAGCTTAGTTTTGTTTCCTAACTTGCTCTTAGCTTCAATTTTCTTGTTTATACTAATCTACTTTCTGCCACATGGCACATTATCTCTCAATCTTAGTCCCTGCAATGTTTCTTCTTCCAGGTCTGCCTGGTGACATCTCCTGCCTTAGATTACTTCCCAGAGTTCCTGTCTCTCCAAAAGTTCTGGTTGTCTTTCCTGCCTTTGCTATAGGCTGTTCTGCTCTTTATTAAACCAATTAGAAGTTGCTGGAGTGAGTGTATGCAAAATATGATGCTGCCAAAAATAACAATACCAAAGTCCAGCCTTTATTCAGCTCTCTGCTGGTACAGAAATCAGCATTTGAATAATACAAAAGCAATCTTTACACAATGGACCAAATGATCACCCCAACAGTCACACAGGAAGAGACTCATCTAATGTCTTCTCTTAACTCTTATTCTGAGACATTCAACCATGACTTTTCACAAATTAAGACATTTTTATTTTATTCATTTGATATACTGCCAAACAATGTGCTTAAGTGAGCTTCAGAGATGCAGTTCCAACCTCTACCCATGACACCCAAATGCACAGACCAGTGATGACAGTCATTCTTCTATAGTCACCAAAGCGGATAAATCCCACATGGTGGTAAGTGCTATGGTGACAGGTCAACTACATCTGCAATGATACCTTTCATTTGTGTAATTTTAACATATTAACACCTCATGGACTACTAAAGGGCCAGCTAGAAGGATTAGGGATAAATAAACAACCGTCCACTGGCACCAAAAACTGTCACTATTGTCCTTGTTTATGTGTCTTCCGCTGTTTAGTTGTCTAACCTAGCTTTTCTGTTTCCTAATTTCAAAGACTCTAAAAACAGTTATATAAGCCAACCAGATTCACAGTCCTTAGAGTCACCACTGTCCTTGTACTGTGAAGTGTCTCTGCTGTTCAAAAGCCACTGCTTCATCTTCTCTTGCACATGACTCAACTCATCAACTATGAGAGTGTTTGTAATTAATGCTGCTTCAAGTCAGAGTTCAGCACAGAACACTGCTGTTTTACCTGTCTTAGTCAGTTTTCAGTTCTAAACCAATTACTCAGGTCCAAGAAGGATGCCCTTAAGGAATAATGTAGCAACACTCTTGAAAAATAATACAAGAATAATTTTCCTCATCTTTCACCAAAGGTACTATCAGTCATTTTCCTAGAGAGAAGAAACTCTTAATATTTTGCTGCTTCTGATAATTAGATGCTACTTCTGACCTGCCATTCAGAAGTCAAACAGTCCAAGACAGACTGTTTGACTTCTGAATAGCTTTACCTCAAGACCCAGCCATACCATTTCTGGGTATATATCCAAATGATTCCTCGCCAAATCACAAAGAAGTTTCCTCATCTATGTTCGTAGCAGCCTTATTTGTAATAGCTGGAAACTGAAAACAACCCAGATGTACCTCAACTGAGGAATGGATTAAAAAACTATGGTATATCTACACAATGGAGTACTACTCAGCCAAAAGAAACAACGAAATCCTGCAATTTGCAGCCAAATGGATGGAACTAGAGAAGCTCATCCTGAGTGAGCTAACCCAGACTCAGAGGATGCATATGTCATCTATTCACTTATAATCAGATTTTAGTCATATAGTAAAGAATAACTATAGTACAACCAATGCATGAAAGGGAACATGAACATAGACTTTTTCCATGTCAATGAGACACTTTGCTCTAGTGGTGCTGCCTTGTAGGCCCCCAGTGTATGAGGAGGCTCTTGGCCCTCATATGACTGCTGAACTAGGGCAGGGGACTTTTATGTAGGGACACTCCACTCCAGAGGAGTGGGATGGAAGGGATAGGGGGCAGAGGGTGGGAGGGCAGGACTGGGAGGGGTGGAAAGAGGACACTGAGATGGAAATGTAACCTGAATTAATAAATAAACATTAAAAAGAAGTCAAACGGTCCAAACTGACTTCATATTTCAAATATAAGAGATCAATGGATACACAAAGACCTGGCCCAGGTATCTCTGATAATGGATTCATCAAGTTCATGGGCATACTCTGTGGTCACACATTTCCTGAATGTATAATTGATATGTCCCTGCCTGTCATTGCAAGGAGACAATAATAATGTTTCTCAAGCCATTTGACTCACAGCTCTTCATTGATATTGCATGCTCCTGAACATGCATCAGGTAACTCCTCGACTTTCTGATCTGTTTCCACTGAGTACACACTACGCAATACTTCATGTTCCTTGAATTAAGATATTGTCATCAATATCCTAAAATAATGTGATATTCTTCATAATATCAAATTGATGAAGAATCAGGAGAATTATAACATGACAAAGAATATCAGGCTTCCCCAACCTGTGGAATGGTAGTCATTATTATAGAAAATGTTATTGGAGTTTCTTACCATTGTCTTACCACTCACCAATCCCCAGCCCAACCAAAATGGAAATTATAATACAGGAGGTATGGTAGAGTTTAAACCTGCCTTGGTCTAATCTTGTTGCTACAAGTAGTGATTTGAATGATAATGCCCATCACCCCCAGAGGCTCATGATTTTAAATATTTGGTTTCCAGTTGTTGACACTATTTTGGGAGGTTTAGGAGATGTGGCCTTGCTGAAGTAAGTATGTCACTGACGGGGGGGATTTTGAAAGCCTAAGGTGTAATCTTACTCCCAATTCACTCTTTCTGTTTCCTGGCTATGGTTCAATATTTAATGTGTAGGTTTGCTGCTCCAACTACCATGCGTGTTACCTTGACTGCCTCTTCTTGTTATATTAATGGGCACTAGAAACATTCTATTTCTCTAGAAACATAAACCCAAATAAACTCTCTGTTCTATATGTTGTCTTTACAATGGTGGCTTATACAGCATTAGATAAATAACTAATACACCACATATGGTATAAACGGGGTTGCTTATAAACAGTAAATTTTAATTTCTCTAGTTCTGAGGACTGTGAATTCCAACCCTGAGGTGAAACAGCACATCCTATGTCTGACCAGACCTGGTTTCTCACAGCAGTGTCTGACTCCTACATCTGTACAAGATGGATCAGACAAAGTTTATCCAAGTACTCAGAAGGCTGAGGAAAGAGCACTGAAAATTTGAGGCCAGCCTGGAAGGCAGAGAACATGAACAAATTGATACAAATCAAATGCTGCTAGCATACTGCCTGGTCCTAGTAGGGATGTTGGATTTTGGGATATAAAGTTACTATATTGCCAATATGTCTCATCAAGAAATGGGTTTTGTCATAACAGCCAAGTAAGAAGGATGGTCAGGTAAAATAACAATCTGTCTCTGTGATGGAATTGGCAAATTTGGGGTTGGATTTAGTAGGTTCTGAGGGCATCATTGGGTATCATGAAGGTGTGCTTTAGATTCCCATGCCAGCCATTTCTTTTACACTCTCCTTTCCCCTGCTTGCAACTGACAGTATAACCTCATGGAGGGGAAGGTGTATTCTCTGTCATGTAATGAAATAAAAAGCCCACAAGTGGTTTGGAAAGGAATTGGCTATGCATGTTAATGGAGCAGATAATGGACTGTCACCCTTAAAGCGTAAGGGTCAAAACAGGAGACACTGTATTGGCTGGAGTAATTGAATCAGATTACTCCTGGGAGCTGATACTGATAACAGACATTTGCTACTAGAAATTCCTCTGCAATTGGGGAAGCCCACAGTGTATGTCTTCGTGTATCAAAACATGGTGATAAAAGCAAATGGGCATTGTCAACCACCATGTCCAACAAGGTTAAAGCAACTAAAAGGTATGTCCTTTAGAAAAAAAATATTTGAGTTTTTCCCATCAAATAAGCAATGCAAATTCAAAGAAACTGAATGAGTCCTGAGGAGGAAGATAAGTTAATGAAGTGTGTTAAGTTGCAATAGCTGAGAGTAATATTATATAGTAAGTCAATTGTACATACTTCAGGCAATCATCATTGTGATGGGCCTTTGGTTTGTCCAATGTGAGAAGCTAGTAGGTCTCTGCAGTATAAGGGGGAGGTCATTCTAGGATTCACTTGGTCTGGATCAGATCCTTGCTGGGCATCTTTGGCCCCAGTTACTATGGTGACACTTGCATGTCTTGAGTCAGAGTTTAGGAGCTCATGGATAAACACTTCTTTTTGCACTGAAGTGGAGAAGCACCTGAACAGACTGAGCTCAGGAAGCTCCCACAGGAGCAAGCTTGATATAGTCCCACTTTTATTACTTCCATTCTGTTTCTTAGGCTCAGCTTCCAAAATGCATCAATTCAAAGTTTTTCTTTGATCTTAGCATTGCTGAGTCACACTGACAATAGATGCTGTCTAATATAACTTCATCTTCTCTGTGTATCCTCTCCTTGCCACGGTGGATGGCCCATGCATTTCATATTCATATATTTTTATCATTACTGTGCTCAGACTCTCCAGTGTTAGATTCGTATCATGCTCTCTTCCTTTGAGTTTTACTTCAGTCTGTTTGCAGTTGTATTCTCTACCCCATGACTCATGTCTTTCCATCATTCACTCAAATGCTGGATACAGATATCTATGTAAATTGTAGACCCATTTGTGAAGGCAAAATAAAAAAACATTACCATACTTTCCCTTCACTATCCACTCCCAGATATCAACAGAAAATGCATAGTCTTTTAAAAAGAAATGTGTGTGTGTATACACAAGTATACACCTAAATATTTTATAATTTAATTTATAATATTCTAATAAATATATAGGTAATGTGAGAATCTTAATTGAGCACTAATTTGAATAGTCATCTTACCCTTGCTTCAATGTGATCACTTGAGTTTCATAGAAACAGCCCGATTATCCATAAATAATTGTGCTGAATTGATTGTTCAGGAAGATTTTATATTATTCTAGACAAATTTGCATTCATTCTAAATCAGTGACTAGCAATTCAAAAGAGCTACTACTTGATTTTCATTTTCAATTAGAGTTCATAAAATCAAAGCACTATGTTCAATGTCACTTTTGGTGCTGATTAATAAGGTAATAACATCACTTACATAGTATGCCAAAGAAAGAAAAGCTTATTCCCCCATTTCTCATTTATCTGTACACACTGAAATGCTGAAATTTTTTACAAGAATATAAGTCAATTAGAGTGACTCATGTTCAGATTTCAAGTAGAAAATTGAAGAAACAAATCACAAAATGAGCCTCAAAGAGATGCTCTAGGAGGAGGTTTTAAGGCAACATAGGCAGAGATGAGTTCATTACCAGAGTTATTGAAGGCACACCATGCTGTATTTTACCATGTTAGTCTGTCCATGATAAAGAAAACATGTGGTTATTCGTTCAATAAATTTAAACTCCAAAACATTTATAGCACCAAAAGAAGAGGTTCTTAGACTTGTGGTTCTTAACCTGTGGGTCACGACCCCTTTGGGGATGAACTACTCTTTCTCAGGGTTCGCCTAAGATCATTAGAAAACACAGATATTCACATTACAATTTACAACAGTAGCAAAAATACAGTCAGGAAGTAGCAACAGAAACCCTTTTATGATTGGGAGTCACCACATCATGAGGAATTGTATTAAAAGGTAACATTAAGAATGTTGAAAACCATTGCCTTATACACGTCTGTTAAATATAAATTTGTTTCACAAAGAAAATTATGCAACTAAGTACTAAAATTTATCATACTCCATATTTTTATCTGATAAGTTTAAGTCAGATATTTGAAATCTTTTTCTAAAATCTTATTTCGATCACAGACACTTTCCATGAACATGGACATCATATTTTATGAGTATCAACTAGTTTTATATCTTTCAACTAATAAATTTCTGTGTGCCTGACTTTACCTCTATAATCACAATCACACATTGCTCATAAAAATAAAACAACTTTTAAAAAATTTATTTATTTTTTGCTTCAGGTTACATCTCCATCATATTTTCCTCCGTCCCAGCCCCTCCCTCCCACCCTCTACCCCCTAACCCTTCCATCCCACTCCTCTGGAGTGGAGTGTCCCTACATAACAGTTCCCCGCCCCAGTTCAGAAGTCATATGAGGACCAAAAGCCTCCTCATACACTGGGGGCCTACAATGCAGTACCACAAGTGAAAAGGGTCTCATTGCCAGGGAGAGAAAACTACCCCCCACACACACACAAACAAAAAGTCTATGATGTTCCCTTTGGTGAGTTGGTTGTAGTATAGATATCCTATACTATATAGCTAAAATCCGACTATAAGTGAATAGATGCATCCTTCTCAGTCTGGGTTAGCTCATTCAGGATGAGTTTCTCTAGTTCCATCCATTTGGCTGCAAATTGCATAATTTCATTGTTTCTGATAGCTGAGTAGTATTCCATTGTGTAGATGTACCACAGTTTTTTTAATCCATTTTTCAGTTGAGGGACATCTGGGTTGTTTTCAGTTTCTAGCTATTACAAATAAGGCTTCTATGAACATAGATGAGGCAGCTTCCTTGTGATTCGGTGTGGATTCATTTGGATGTATACCCAGAAGTGGTATGGCTGGGTCCTGAGGCAGAGCTATTCCAAGTTTTCTAAGATATCGCCAGACTGACCTTCATAGTGATTGCACAAGCCTGCACTCCCACCAGCAATGGAGGAGGGTTCCCCTTTCTCCATACTCTGGCCAGCATGTGGTGTCATTTGAGCTTTTGACCTTAGCCATTCTAAGAGGTGTGAGATGGAATCTCAGAGTCATCTTGAGTTGTATTTCTCTGATGATTAAGGATGCTGAGCATTTCTTCAAGTGTCTCTCGGCCTTTAGGAATTCTTCCTTTGTGAATTCTCTGTTTAGCTCTTTCCCCCATTTTTTAATTGGATTATTTGTTTTCTTGGCATTTAATTTCTTGAGCTCTTGATAAATTTTGGATACTAGCCCTTTGACAGGTTTGGGGTTGGTGAAGATTTTTTCCCAATCTGTAGGTTGCCGTTTTGCTCGAATGACAGTGTCTTTTGCCTTACAGAATCTTTTCAGTTTCATGACGTCCCATTTATTGATTGTTGGTCTTAGGTCCTGAGCTGTTGGTGTTCTGTTCAGGAAGTTGTCACCTGTGCCAATGAGTTCAAGGGTTTTTCCCACTTTTTCTTCTAGTAGATTTAGTGTGACCTGCCTTATGTTAAGGTCTTGATCCACTTGGATTTAAGTTTTGTACAAGGTGATAAGTATGGGTCTAATTTCATTCTTTTACAAGTGAACACCCAATTGGACTCAACCATTTGTTGAAGATGCTGTCCTTTTTCCATTGTGTGGTTTTGGCTTCTTTGTCAAAAATTAGGTGGGCATAGGTGTGTGGGACCATTTCTGGGTCTTCAATTCAATTCTATTGATCTACTGGTCTGTTTTTATACCAGTACCATGCTGTTTTTACTACTATTGCTCTGTAGTACAGCTTGAAATCTGGGATGGTGATACCTCCAGATATTTTTTTATTGTACAAGAATGATTTAGCTATTCTAAATCAATAATTTTTTTGTTGTTCCATATGAAATTGAGAATACCTTTTTCCAGGTCTATAAAGAATTTTGTTGGTATTTTGATAGAATTGCATTGTATCTATATATTGCTTTTGGTAGGATGCACATTTTTATTATGTTGATCCTACTTATCCATGAGCATGGGAGATCTTTCCATCTTCTAAAGGCTTCTTCAATTTCTTTCTTCAAGGGCTTGAAGTTCTTGTTGTTCAAGACCTTTACTTGCTTGGTTACAGTTAACCCCAGGTATTTTATATTGTTTGTGACTATTGTGAAGGGAGTTGTTTCCCTTATTTCTTTCTTAGCCCATTTGTTTGTTGTACAAAGAAGGGCTTCTGATTTTTTAAAATTAATTTTGTATCCAGCCACCTTGCTGAAGGTATTTTTAGCTGTAAGAGTTCTCTGGTGGAATTTTTGGGGTCACTTAAGTATACTATCATATCATGTGCAAATAGAGATAATTTGACTTCTTTGTTTCCAATTTGTATCCCCTTGATCTACTTTAGTTGTCTTATTGCTCTAGCGATAACTTCAAATACTGTATTGTAGAGATATGGTGAAAGTGGACATCCTTGTCTTGTCCCTGAGTTTAGAGGAAATGCTTCAAGTTTCTCTCCATTTAATTTGATGTTGACCAATGGCTTGCTGTATATTGCCTTTATTATTTCTAGGTTCGGTCCTTGTATGCCTGGTTCTCTACAGAACCTTTAGCATGAATGGGTGTTAGATTTTGTCAAATGCTTTTTTCGCATCTAGTGAGATTATTGTGTGGTTTTTTTCTTTCATCTTGTTTATATGATGAATTATGTTGATAGACTTTCATATGTTGAACCATCCCTACATTCCTGGGATGAAGCCTACTTGATCATGGTGTATGATACTTTTGATGTGTTCTTGAATTTGGTTTGCTAGTATTTTATTGTCTTTTTGCATCAATGTTCATGAGGGAGATTGGTCTGAAGTTCTCTTTCTTTGTTGGGTCTTTGTGTAGTTTAGGAATCAGGGTGACTCTGGCCTTATAGAATGAGTTTGGCAGTGTTCTTTGTGATTCTATTTGGTGGAAGAGTTTGAAGAGTATTGGTGTTAGCTCCTCTTTGAAAGTCCAGTCGAAATCCGTGCTAAAGAGATCTGGCCGTGGGCTTTTTTTTGGTTGGGAGATACTTAATGACTGTTTCTAATTCCTTAGGAGTTATTGGGCTGTTTAATCTGTTAATCTGATCTTGATTTAGTTTTGGTAGGTGGAATCTATCGAGAAAATTGTCCATTTTGCTTAGGTTTTCAAATTTGGTGAAGTATAGCTTTTTAAAGTAGGACCCAAATATTCTCTGGATCTCCTCAATGTCTGCTGTTATTTCTCCCCTCTTATTTCTGATTTTGTTGATTTGGGTTTTTTCCCTCTGCGTTTTAGTTAATTTTGCTAGTGGTCTGTCTATTTTGTTGAAGAACCAACTCTTGGTTTCATTGATTCCTTGTACAGTTCTTTTTGTTTCTAAGTTGTTGATTTCAGGCCTAAGTTTGATGATTTCCTGCCTTCTGCTCCTCTTGGGAGTGTTTGCTTATTTTTTTTTCCAGTTCACCCAGATTAGCTGTTAATTTGCTAATATGAGCTGTCACAATTTTCTTTTTGAAGACACTTAGTGCTACGAACTTTCCTCGCACCACAGCTTTCATTGTGTCCCATAGATTTGGGTATATTGTGCCTTCATTGTCGTTGGATTTTATGAAGTCCTTGATTTCCTTCTTTATTTCTTCCCTGACCCAGTAGTCATCCAGTAAAGAGTTGTTCAATTTCCATGTGTGTGTATGCTTTCTGTTGATTCTTTTGCTGTTGAAGACCAGCTTTATTCCAAGGTGGTCTGATAGGATAAAAGGGGTTATTTCAATTTTCTTATATCTGTTGAGACTATTTTTGTGTCCAACTATATGGTCGATTTTGCAGAAGGTTCCGTGAGGTGCTGAGAAGAAGGTGTATTCTTTTGTGTTTGGGTGAAACGTTCTGTAGGTATCTGTTAGGTCCATTTGGTTCATGATCTCTGTTAGACTCAATATTTCTCTGTTTGGCTTCTGTCTTGATGATCTGTCCATTGTTGTGAGTGGGGTGTTGAAGTCTCCCACTACTAATGTGTTGTGATCGACGTGCGATTTAAGTTTTAGAAGCGTTTCTTTTACAAATGTAGGTGCCTTTGTATTTGGGGCATAAATGTTCAATATTGAGATATCCTCTTGATCAATATTCCCTTTAACGAGTATGTAATGCCCTTCTCTGTCTTTTTTTATTAACTTCAGTTGGAAGTCTATTTTGTTTGATATTAGGATGGCTACTCCAGCTGCTTCCTGGGTCCATTTGCTTGGAAAACCTTTTCCCAGCCCTTTACTCTGAGATAGTGTCTACCTTTGATAGTGAGATGTGTTTCTTGTATGCAGCAAAAGGGCGGGTCTTGTTTATGGATCCAATCTGTAAGCCTCTGTCTTTTTTATTCGGGAATTGAGTCTATTATTGTTGATGGATATTAGTGATCAGGGGTTGTTATTTCCCATTAGTTTGGTGTAGGTGATCGTCCTGTGCCTCTTTTGCTTTAGTTGCTGTGGAGTTTTCTATTTCCTCTGTTTTCTTGGGTGTAGTTATCTTCTATGAGTTGGAATTTTCCTTCTAGGATCTTATGTAGGGCTGGGTTTGTGGGTAGATATTGTTTCAATTTGATTTTGTCGTGGAATATCTTGTTTTCTCCATCTACGTCGATAGAGAGTTTTGCTGGGTATAGTAGTCTGGCTGGGCACCTATGTTCTCTCATGGCTTGTAGGACATCTGTCCAGGCCCTTCTAGCTTTTAAAGTTTCTGAGGAGAAGTCAGGTGTGATTCTGATGGGTCTGCCATTGTATGTGACTTGACCTTTTTCTCTTACAGCTTTTAATATTCTTCCTTTGTTCTGTACTTTTGGTGTTTCAATTATTATGTGGCGAGAGGAGTTTCTCTTCTGATCTAATCTGTTTGGTGTTCTGTAAGCCTTTTGGATTTTTATTGGCATCTCTTGCTTCAGGTTTGGGAAGTTTTCTTCTATGATTTTGTTGAAGATATTTCCTGGACCTTGGAGTCGGGAGTCTTCTCTTTCCTCTATGCCTATAATTCTAAGTTTCCATCTTTTCATTGAGTCCTTGATTTCTTGGATGTTGTGGGTGAGAGATTTTTTAGCTTTCTCATTTTTTGGATTTTGTACTGATTTCTCCATCGAATCTTCCATGCCTGAGATCCTGTCTTCCATCTCTTGTATCCTATTTTTGATACTCACATCCGTACGTCCTGTTCTCGTCCCTTGATTCTCCATTTCCACTTTTAACTTTGACTGTGTTTTCTTTATTGTTTCCATTTTCATGGCTTGAATGGTTTTATTCGTTTTGTACATTTCCTGCTCCAGTTTAGTTGTCTTTGCCTTGAAATCTTTCATTGCCCTGTCCTTTTCCTGTTCAAGTTGAGCCACTTTGGCTTGGAGCTCTTTAATGGTGTTATGCGTTGTTTTCGATTGTCACTTCTTTGAATTCCTTCATAGATTTAAGTTCTTTTTGAAGGGACTCTATCACTTTCCATAATGTAGAGTTGTCATCGTTTTCATGTGCTTCTGCTGTTGTGAGGTCATCAGAATTGCATGAACTAGAATCGTTTTGCGTTGTTGGAGTCATATTTCCTTGATTTCTTGGACGTTTGGCCATATGGATGTGTTTAGCTGTCTGCTCTCATTGTCTTCTGGGCTTGGAGCAACAGGGGGCGCTTTGGTGTAGCAGTCGAATTGCTTGGCGATCTGTCGTTGCTTACAGGGGGATCTCAGGGTCACTGTGCTTCTAATAGCCTGAAGCACTGTGAGCTGGTGCAGCCTAGTCCCAGTTAATGAGGAATGGTCTGGGATTGTTTCACTGCTCCTAAGTCAGACCTCTCTATGTTGCACACTGCGTGTTCTGCCTGCATTGTCTCTGGTGGTATGGTCCTTTTTGCCCAGGCATAGATTCTGTGGACTCTGGATGTCCCCAAGGAGTCTGAGAGGGCCCGACTCCATGCCTGATGTACCTGGGCTTTCCAGATTACAGCTGTGGTCTCCCTGGCTTCTGGCCTCCATGTTTTGGAACCCTCTGCCTCTACGCGCTTCCGCAGCCGAGTATCGATTTTTTAAAGTATTTGGATATTATGGGTGAGATCTTTTTTGGCTTTCTCATTTTCTTTGGATGTTGTACTGATTTCTTCCATAAAATCTTCCATGCCTGAGATCCTGTCTTCCATCTCTTGTATCCTATTTGTGATACTCATGTCTGTAGTTCCTGTTCTTTTCCCTTGATTCTCCACTTCCACTCTTAACTCTGACTGTGTTTTCTTTATTGTTTCCATTTCCATTTTCATGACTTGAATAATTTTATTTGTTTTGTAAATTTCCTGCTCCAATTTGCTTGTCTTTGCCTGGAAATCTTTCATTGCCCTGTCTCTTTCCTGTTCAAGTTGAGCCACTTTGGCTTGGAGCTCTCTAATAGTATTATCTGCTGCTTTTGCTTGTGAAATTTTGGATTCTTTGAATTCCTTCATAGATTTAAATTCTTCCTGAAAGGACTCTATCACTTTCCATAATGTAGAATTGTCATCATTTTTATGTGTTTCAGCTGTAGTGAGGTGGTCAGAGCTTGCTGTACTAGGATGGTTTGTTGGAATCATATCTCCCTGACTTCTGTTGTTTCTGTTTTTTCTCTGACCTTTAGCCATTTGGTTGTTCTTAGCTGTTTGTTCCTGGTGCCTTCTGGGTTTGGTTTGGGGGTGGGGCGCTGTGGTGTAGCAGTTTTATCGCTTGGTGATCTGTCACTTTCCACTGACTGGATGGGGCCTTGTGTGGAGGCTCTCAGTGTGTCTCCCAGAGCTCACCCCTTCCTGTTTTGTTTCAATTGGGGACTCAGGTGAGGGGATGTGGTGGGATGTGTTCCTGTAGGTTCCTGGGATCCAACTGGTTTTTGTGCAGCTGATAGTGCAGGTTGGTAGGCCACAGTCTGTTGGGTGGGGTTGTAGCTCCCTTGCAGCTTATGAGTCAGGACTGTGTTTGTGATCCTCCCCAGCCGTTCTCAGGGGGTTCTCAGGGTCAATGTGCATCTAATAGCCAGGAGCACTGTGAGATGGTGCAGCCCACTCCCAGGCAAGGAGGAATGGCCCAGGGTTGTTTCACTGCTCACAAGTTAGAGCCCTCTATGTTGCACACCGAGTATTCAGCCTGCAGCAACTCTGTTGTTGTGGTCCTGTGTGCCCAGGCACAGATTCTGTGAGTTCTGGAAGTCCCAAGTTTGGGTGTTGAGGCCACTTCCTGGAGTCTTGAAAGGACCCAACTCCACACCCTTAAGGTCAGTCCCTCAGCAGTGTCCCCCTGGCCAAAACTTCACTGATCTAGAGGTGGTGCTAAATATGTGTAAGCTCTGGTTTCCCACCGGAAGGGCCAGAACTTGTAAAAGAGTCTAAAATAACCCCACAATTTTCCCAGGCTTGGACCCTGTAAAGACCAGATCTGCCTTCCAACCAGGCTACCCACCTTTCTGGCACTCTCACAGCTCCATCTATGTCTGTATGGAGCTGACTTTGGAGACTGGCAATTTGGGGTCACTCTTTTCCCAGTTCTGGTATGCTGCAGCTCTGCTGGAAGTGTATCCCACTGCTCAGACAAGCTGCAGTGTTTTTTCCCTGTGTCCGTAAATCCAATTGAGGGAGACTGTATGTATGTCCAACACCCCTCTGGGGGAAGCAAAAATTTGCTTGAGCTTTCCAAAATGCAACTGTGAACCTGTCCAGGCAGTCCCGATCTGGACCCTCTGGGCTGTCGCACTGTGGATCCCCGCAAGCTGATGCTCCACGCCACCGTTGTGCTGTGGTTTCGCTAAGAGTGTATTCCACTCCCCCCGGGTCTGGACCCTTCGTTAAATATTCGGGACACCTGTGTAGAATCTGGGGGCCCAGGAGGCTTGTGAGTAACCCTGTCTGGAGTTTGGATCTGCCTGCAGGGTAATTGATTAGCTCTTACCCTGAGGCTCTCCTGGTGATGATTCCTGATTCCCGGATTCAGAGGATTCTGCTGGTCTGTTTTGCTGAGAGTCCAAGAGAAGGGAGGAGAATCCTGCCCATGGACTTTTAATAATCCCTGGGTAGCTGCGTGAAACCCAGCGCATTCAAATCACTCAAATTGTTGCTCAGCGTCTTATAACCTGTGGCTTTATAGCTGTTTTCCCTGCCTTCAAAATGCATCTGCACTGGCTGCTGTCATATTGGATCAAAACAACTTTTTATTATGTTGGTCCTACCTATCCATGAGCATGGAAGATCTTTCCATTTTCTGATATCCTCTTCAAATTCTTTCTTCAAGGACTTGAAGTTCGTGTTGTAAAGGTCTTTCCCATGGTTGGCTAGTGTTACCCCCAGGTATTTTATATTATTTGTGGCTATTGTGAAAGGTGTTGTTCCCCTAATTTCTTTCTAGGCCCACTTATCTTTTGTATAAAGAAGAGATAATGATTTTTTTGAATTAATTTTGTATCCAACCACCTTGCTGAAAGAGTTTATTAGCTTATTCTCTGGCAGAATTTTTGGAGTCATTTATGTATACTATAATATCATCTACATATAGGGATAATTTGACTTCTTCCTTTCCAATTTCTATCCAGTTGTCTTATTGCTCTAGCTAGAAATTCATGTACTATGTTGAAGAGATATGGAAGAGTTGGTATCCTTGCCTTGTCCATGATTTTAGAGGAAATTTTTTAAGTTTCTCTCCATTTAATGTGATGTTGGCTACTGGATTGCTGTATATTACCTTTATTATTTCTAGGTATGGTCCTTGTATGCCAGCTTTCTCAAAGACTTTTAGCATGAAGAGGTGTTAGATTTTGTCAAATGCTTTTTCAGCATCTAATGATATGATCATTTGTGTTTTTTTTCTTTTAGCTTGTTTATATTGCAGATTACATTAATGGATGTTCAATTTGTAACCAAGTGGATGGAACTAGAAAAGCTCATTTTGAGTGAGCTAACCCAGATCCAGAAAGATACACATGGCATGTACTCACTTATAACTGGATTTTAGCATATGGTATAGGATAACTATCCTACAATCAACAGACCCAAAGGAACAGGAAGATGATCATTGTTACCTGTTAGTGGGACACTTAACTCTAGTGGAGCTGCCATGTTAGCCCCCAGTGCAAGGGGAAGTTCTTAGCCCTCATGTGTCTGATGAACTGAGGGGGGTTGATATGTGGAAGCACCCCACACTGGAGTATTGGGATCGGTGGAAGTGGGGGTAGAGGATGGAGGGTAAGACTGGGAGAGGTGGAAAGAGAATGCTGTGATGGAGATGTAACTTAAAGTAATAGATAAATGCTTAAATTAAAAAAAAACAACTAAAATAAATTGAACAGTTTCAGTTAAAGGGAACATTTCTTACCTCTTACTAACACTGTAAAGTGATTTAATATTCTCAGTTTTTGAAATGTCCTTACTTTCTAATTTTTCAAATATTGTTCAGTATCAACTCCCTATATTATTTAAATGCCAAGAAAACTTCAAAAATACATATGTATTGCCCATATATGAAAACTATGATCTTTTGGTAGAATTTTATATTTCTAATTTTTTTACATTTATTAATTACTTCAAGTTATATCTGCATCACAATCCCCTCCCTCCACCCTTCTCTGTCCCGCCCTTCCATCTTCTACCTTCTCTCCCACCTATCCTACTCCTCTGGTGTGGGGTGCCCCCCACATCTCAGCTCACCTATTTTGTCAGTCATATGAAGACTAAGAACTGCCTCTTGCACTAGGAGTCTATATGGTAGCTGCACTAGGGCAAAGTGTCCCACTAACAGGAAATAGTCCATGTTCCTGTTCCTTTGGGTCTTAGGTTGTAGGATAGTGATCCTGTACTATATGGCTAAAATCCAGTTATAAGTGAATAGATGTCATGTGCATCTTTCTGGGTCTGGGTTAGCTTACTCAGAATGAGCTTTTCTAGTTCCATCCATTTGGCTGCAAACTGTATGATTTCGTTGTTTCTGATGGCTGAGTAGTATTCCATTGTGTAAATGTACCACCGTTCTTTTATCCATTCCTCAGTTGAAGGACATCTGGGTTGTTTCCAGTTTCTAACTATTAAAAATAAGGCTGCTATGAACATAGTTGAGGTGATGTCCTTGTAGTTTGGTGAGGAATCTTCTGGATCTATGCCCAGGAGTGTTATGGTTGGGTCTTGAGGCAGAGCTATTCCAAGTTTTCTAAGGTATCGCCAGAATGATTTCCATGGTGGTTGCACAGGTGTTAATTTCCTCAGCAGAACATTAATACCTCAGGCTCTAAGACCAACAATCAATAAATGGAATTTATGAAATTGAAAAGCTTCTATAAGGCAAAGGACACTGTCATTAGAATAAAAAGGCAACTTACAGATTGGGAAAAGATATTTACTAACCCCATATCTGACAGAGGGCTAATATCCAAAATTTATAAAGAAATCAAGAAATTAAGGGCCAAGAAACTAAATAACCCAATTAAAAAATGGGGTACAGAGCTAAACCAAGAATTCACAAAAGAGGAATCCCTAATGGCTGAGAGACACTTGAAGAAATGCTCAACATCCTTAATCATCAGAGAAATGCAACTCAAGATGACTCTGAGATTCCATGTCACACCTGTCAGAATGGTTAAGATCAAAAACTCAAATGACAGAACATGCTGGATCGATTGAGGAGAAAGGGGAACACAACCCCATTGCTGGTGGGAGTGCAAACGTGTACAACCAGTGAGGAAATTTCTAATTCTTTAAAATCTGAGAAAGATTTGTAAAGCATAATAAAACAAAAATTGTTTCCATTATATTCTTCTAACTGAATTAGTAGAGCCTTTAAGAGAAATAGAATGAAACATTAGTTGTTTGCATGCTTATCTCCAGGTGAACCTGAACTTTGTGAGCACTTCAAAGACAACTTGCCAGTGTCCCAACACTCAGCCCAGGCCTGATGTAGAGTACAGTTTAATGAATGCAGTTAGAATAAAGGAAAACACACATACACATAATATTACAGAGATTTTCCCATATTTGCTCTATTTCTACTTAAGGAAAATTATTTAATTCTGGAATGTTCCCTCCAAATATGTAATTTCCTGTCTAGCTTCTGTGAGCACTTCATTGACTGAAGGACACAGTACCATGTTGCCTACATACACAGAATTATCAAGAATTTACAAACCAGTCTGTCTCCATGTAACTTGAAAGTGCATGGAAATTATAGATAAGAAATCAGACATGGTCAGGAAGTGCTCCTGGGGAAGACTGTGTCCAGGCAGCTCTGGTACAATCTCAGCACTTGGGAGGTAGAAGTGAGGGACTAAAATTTCAAGTCATTGTTAGCTACATAGCAAGTTGGAAGGGAGCCTGTGCTATATGAAACCATGTCTCAAAGGCAAAAATAATCACCCCAAAGAGGGTGAATTATTCCAAAGTTTCTGTATCTGTCTAGTCCTCCATCAACAGAAGGAACGAGTTCAATTATAAAGTCACTTGCTGATGTTCAAGTAAAGGAGATAGAAGACATAAATAGGATAAAGAAGAAAACCATAAACAGACTTTTGGATACTTTATTGGGTTCTTTTCCTACCTCCCTACACCACCCCTATCCTTTCCATCCCCCAACACTAGGTAAGAGGGAAAGAAGGTTAGAGGGGAAAGAGGGCATCAATATCATCAGATTACTTCCTGCTGATTAGGGGCATTGAGTTCCTTGGGGAAAGTTTGATCTTCATCATAAGGATATCTCCAACCAGCATTCCAGAAAACATCACCCAGCACCCAGCAACAGCATCAGGACCAACCAGGGGCAGCAGAGGCATGAGCACCAGCAGGGGACACAGCAGCCGCTTCCTCTCTTGGAGTTCTGACACTTATATACTGTCTGAAGAGACCTCAGAATTCCAAACATAAATGATCTGCAGCTAGCAAAATCATTCCCCTTCCAGAGCATGAGACAAATCATAGCTGCTGTGGACAGTCTGAAGCAGCCCCATATCGTACACCTGGGATTAAAACAAAAACATATGCCCATAACATTTCTGTGTCTTTACAGGACCCGAAATTCTCACTACAGAAAACCACATCAACACAAAAGAAAACACTCAGGAAGGAATGAAGGAAATACCAAGCTGCAGAAAGGAGTGTGAGAAGAGTGGGGCAGTCAGTAGGCCAGTAGCAGGGTAGCATGTGCTCCTTACTCCCAAGGGCATTGTGAAGCAGTATAGCAACTCTGGTGGGGCTGCAGGTGTGCAGATGGCTTGCTGTACCTCATGGCAAGCATTTAGAGAGAACGGAACTCAGTTCCATTCATTACATTGGCTCAAAGTGCATCAATATTCAAATAGTGCCACAGCTAAGGCAACTCAGCATCTGTCTGATGTCTGTTCACCGTCGTTCAGAGGAAACTTGCCCATAGTAGAGTAGACAGCTGATGGCTGTGCTGCAGCAGACTGCAATCAGGTGACATAGACCCCAACCCATCCTAGGATTCAAAACGTCTCCAGCTGCAGGCAAGCGCTTCTCATATTTAACAGCACCGAGAAGACAGCAAAGGATTTTTTGTGCAAGTGTTGTGATTGAGCTGTGTGAGACAAATTAGCCAAGTAGGTGTACCTATTTAAAAGGAAAAAGAAAGCAAATAAACAAAACTAAAACAAAAAAGCAAAGCAAAACAAAAAACCAAAGCTAGTAATCCACAACTTTTCAGCTTTTTTTTTCTTTTGAAAATAAATTCTTGTATACTTGTCATTCTTTAATTTTTTTTAAAAGCTGATTAAATTGTCCCATTTTGGCCAAGTTGCTAAATCCTAAACTAGCAGAGGCCAGTAGACCAAATGCCTGAGGGGATAAGAAGAGTAAGGAAACCTTGAGTGGTATTGAATATGCAAATATTTTAGGATATATATATATATATATATATATATATATGAAAGTTCCATTGTCTAGAGTCTCCCTGAGTCACCATATCTAAACTGCTCACCAATGGTAAATTCTTTCCCAGAGGCCCACAGACAGGATTTTGTCAATTCCCTTCACCTGGGGCTAGATCTGCAGATTTGTGTGGAAAGCCCGGTAAATTGTCAAACTTCTAAGTACATCCTGTGCTCTGATTAGTAAGTAATTATGTGCCTTAGTAATTATCAATTATTATGAATATCAGACTACTCTGTAAGTATCCCTGTTCCATTTATTAGTGAGTTAAGTAGAAATTAAAGGTTATTATAAAATGGGAACTTTCAACTCATAAACAGTTTCTTTTCACCCACCATCATCAGGTCCTGCACTCAAAATCCTAACAGGCTTTTTATTAGGCCAGGGTTTCATTGTTGTATACTTACTTCAGTATTTGCTATAGCATCACCAATGCTCTACAAAATAGTAGCTGGTACCCAGAAGAGATGCAGCCATAATAACAGCAAACATCAATCACATTATGCAAAGGAAATACATTCCACTGGCTTGCTTTAAAAAAAAAAAAAAAAGGTAGCATCCAGGAAGAGATGGCAGTTTTAGAAAATGGTGAGGCAAGTATGATGTAACTGTGCCTCTGTTTTCCAGACTCTAAGAAACAGATGACCTGTAAAAAGAAATTGATGCATTGGATAAGTGAAGAAAAGGTAACATGAACAAGCCAGAGATCTCAGGATGTTTTTAATATCAGAAGATTAACATTGATACTTTTGGGATGGTAAGGTCACCTTGACAACTTGAGTTTTATCTCCATGGCTCACATAGTGGAAGGAGAGAACCTGCTCCAGCCTGCAAGTTGTTCTGTTACCTCTGTTTGCCATGACTCATGTGTACATGCACAGACACACACACACACACACACACACACACACACACACACAGTCACACACCTCTCATGGAGACATCAGTTAAGAGCACTTCCTGCTCTTGCAGAGGACCTTCACCACTACCAATTCCAATCACCCACTTGGTGTCTCACAACCTTCCATAGCTTCAGTTCTGGGAAAGAAGACTCCTAATTCTGATCTCCTCAGGCACCAAGTACATGATATACATACATACATATATATGTATATATATATATATATATATATATATATATATATATTAAAGGATTTACACACATAAAATGAAAATAAATGACTTTTAAATTGTGGAATGGGGAGCTACACTCCAGAGCCAAAAGCACCTCAAGAAGAATGGCTAGATAACTGAATGCTTTTATAACACTTGCATCCCAGGATTTCAGAATTACTCTGAATCACAGATTGTTGTGCATCTCCTATTTCCCTTCTTTGAGATGAGGGTTTGCTTGCCCTGTTGACATGCTGACAGAGGAAGAGGAAGAGCATGGGACAAATGGCTTATTTTCTTGCTAGTAGATTTTGAACTGAAGTACCATGGGTGAGTAAGTTTTGATATGTTTTTTTGGACAGGAATACTTTACAGCAATGGAGAATACCAATGGTTGAATATATCAGGGTAATTTCATTTCACCAACATGATACTATCATGTCTAAAAAAAATCTCCAGAGTACACAAGCTAAATTTATCAAACTCAGAAGAGTTTTCCTTGGGGTATGATGGACCCCCAAGGGTGAAATAAACAAGAGAGTGGCTGTTAGATACATGTTTAGATGCATTGTGGTACCTATATCTATATGTAGGAACAATTCAGTTGCTTAACATGTATCATCTAACCAAACCTCTAAGGGCTTTGTTGTTGGCACTGTTTACATTAGCTCTTCTGATGTGCCAAGTGAAGTTCATGGCTTTTAATTGTGTCTCATCTGTAACTGATGCCAAATAACTTCTGTGCTTATTGTTCACCAGAACATCATTTAAATGAAATATCTTTGTATACCATCCACCCACATTTTAACAGAAATGTTTGACTGTTGATGTTTTCCTCCATTTTTATTGTGTGAAAATTTCATACATGCATGCAACATGTTTTGACTAAATCATCCCATTCCTTCACTATGATTCCTTCACGGTTCTCCTGATCATGACTTTTCCTTCCCATGTTGTTTTCATGTGGTTTGTTTTCTTTTTGAAACCCACTGAGTTGATTTAGCTCTTTCTTTATGTGAATAGGTGTCTGGGACCTACTATTAGAGCATGGGTCTTTAAAGACATGAATATTCTTGTTCTCCTGTCCTTTTAAGCCTCTGACTCTCTGAAAGAATCTCGAGATTTTTAGGCTCTAAAGAATTTTTAAATGCTAGACTGTAGCATTGTGGTTGGCATTTCCATCGTGTACTCCTCTCTATTTTATAAGAGACTTAGTCCTAACACTACTGCTATGGCCTCTGGCTCTTGTAGAAGACCCGAGTTCAGTTCCAAATGCCCACATGATGGTTCACAACCTTCAGTAACTCCATTTACAAAATATCAGATGCCCACTTCTGTTCTCCTTAGTCACCAGGCACATGGCGTACATGCATATACATAGGCAAACATGCATACAGATTTTTTTTTTTTTTTTGGTTTTTCGAGACAGGGTTTCTCTGTTTAACAGCTCTGGCTGTCCTGGACTCGCTTTGTAGACCAGGCTGGCCTCGAACTCACAAAGATTCGCCTGCCTCTGTCTCCCAAGTGCTGGGATTAAAGGCGTGCGCCACCACCGCCGGCTGCATACAGATATTTATTACACCTCTTCAGGTTTAAATATCTTTTCTTTACTCATGAGAGTTTTTTTTTGTTTGAACTATGCTTTTCTCTCAGCAATAATTTTTTTTTTTACATTACCACGGACTTCTATGTGCTTTTTGTGAGTTTCCCCATGAATTCATTCACTTTTCCAGTTGCCATCATTGGCTTTTATTTGATGTGTAGATGTATGTCTTCAAAGCTCTGACATGGAACTGTTCTTATAGGGTATCCTCATAGTGTGGCAGGATCATGCCCTAGTGAAGATCAATGAGGGGGTGGTATCTTAGAATCAGTATCAGGAACCATAGCCACTTTCCTACTGTCTGCTGCATAGTTGAATGAGTGTGATGTGGAAATGGAGCCCATCCTTAGTGCCACTTTAAAGAAGAATTCTGGGGATGCCAGTAGATGGCGTACATACATATACATAGGCAAACATACATACAGATGTATTTACACCTCTTCAGGTTTAAATATCTTCTCTTTACTCATGAGAGGTTTTAGGTTTGAACTATGTTTTCCTCTCAGCAATAATTCTGACTTACCATGGACACCTCAGTGGTAGTACACCTCAGTGGTAGGGGACTTGCTTAGAATGTTCGTAACTTTGAGTTTTATTTTCAGCACAGGAAAACAAGGAAACAATAGCAACCGGAATGGGATGCTGTCCCATGACAGAGTGCTTGCAAATCATGTGTGAGACCCTGGGTTTGGTACCTAACAAAAACCCAAACTGAGCACTCTAAGTATTCTGAGTTGGACAGAAATGACATCTTCACTACAGAGTCATTAGACCCCAGCCCAAGAGGCTCTATCTGAGCTCTAGCACTTGATGCGAAAATGGAAGCCTGCTATCTAGCAGGACAGTAGCCATGGAATTCTTTGTTCTTGTTCTTCTTTCAGCTCTAATACCCATATCCCTTATTGGGTGGAGATGCATTCTGGAATATCCAGGACTTCTAAGTGGCTGGAGAACTTCATGGTCTGTCAGGCAGTGTTTTATCACACTTTTCATGCAGATAAAAGTTGTGATGGTGATTTGAATATATTTAGAAACTTTAGGCAAAGGCCACACAGAGAAGCTACATATTCTTCTGTACTCTAATTTAACTGTGTCTGTTACACAGGTAAGTTAGGGCATAAAAGCCTTTTTGTAGCCTCTCTCATGTTATTTCTTCACAGAATTGTGGGTAACACTTTTAGTAACCTAAACATCATAATAAGATGTACTAGAATTAACCTCTGCTTTTAACCATTATAAGCAAGTTGACCCCTTTTAAAAGATTTACTTCATTTTTAATGAAGTGCATGTGTGCATGTCTACATTGGATTTGTACATGTGAGTGCAGGTGTCCACAGAGTCAGGAAGAGGACATCAGATTCATCTCAGAGATCAAGTTATGGATGGTTGTCAGCATTCTGAGATGGGTGTTGGAAATTAGACTTGAATCCCTGTAAAAGCAGTACAGGACCTTAACTGCTGAACCATCTACAGCCCCAAGCTGAATGATCTTAAAGAATTTAATGCCTCAGACTTCCAGGTTCTTTATTATAAAATAATATATATTATCATCAATGCATAAACAAACATTAAGAGAAATAATTTCAGTGTTGTGCTTAGTAAGTAATTGCTATTATTCATGCTTTTCCATGAAATATAAGTTTCTTTCCTCTTTTTCTTTTACTTTCCCATGCCCACTTTTCCATCTTTCTTTCAAGTCTTAGCTTATATATGTACGTTAATAACAGTTTTCAAGTAATACACATTAGCTCTTGGCTAAATTTTCTTAGTATTTAACACATTTTGTGCTGGAGTCCACATCATCCTTTCTGTGTATGGTATATGTGCATGTGTATGCTCACCTGGGTACATGTGAGTATATGGGTGCAGTTTTGTCTTAATTCTCGTTGTCTTGTTGATTATCTGACTTGGTATTATGTCCATATTCCCTGTGGTCCCTTGAATACTGTCTAGATAGTAATTTAACACTCTAAAAGTCAATGCCTGGCTCTAGTTACCAATAAGTAGGATAGCATTTCTACTTCTTTCCTCTTCATATGCCAATCTGCCTTCAGAACTTTGAACATTACACATCCTTGACTTTGCCTGATATTTAGAGTATCTTTTTACTATCAACCAACCTTTCAGATAAGTTTTCCTCTAGGGATCTACCTTATCTCAGCTGTCTAATTTAGTGAATTCAACTCTACCATCTAAAAAATTGAAGATGCCTGTGGATTCATCTCTTTGGAAATTCTACTATTACCTCAAAAGATAATTTGTTAACCTGTTTTCTATAACCTAAAATATTATTTTCCTGACTTTTCCATGACCAATGGGACTGTAGGGGTTAGATAAATTAGATTTAGAAAATATATAGGAGTTTCTGATACTGTCTCTTAATTCGGGGCATGAACAGCATTATCAGCATGAAGTCAGCAAAAACAGGAAAGACTTAATAGACTGAAAAACAAGGTTGAAGTCAGGAAAAACAGGAAAGACTCAATAGACTTGAAGAAACAAAGTATCTGGCCTGACATTGTTTTCAGCTGCTAAGTGGGCGGAGCCCAAATTAAGCTGAAACAAAGTTCCTCCTATTTAAGGACAGTGCATGGAGCCCAGAAAGAAGAGGCCCCTGATGGTAGAGAGCTCCAAGAGTCCTGCTGAAAAAAGCTGAAGCAGAAAGAAGCTGGTGAGCAAAGAAAGCCTGAGCAAGACACCAAAAGGCCAAGAACTAAACCCTGTGGCTCAGCTTTTGCCTAGAGGGGTTTGATCTGTCCGAACAGTGGCCTAAAGGAAACTGTGCCTGGCTTTAAGGACTGAGACAGAGCAGCTGAGATCCTGATTCAAAAGAAATAAGTTGGCCTGCAGATGGCTGTGGTCTCCCACAGAGAAGAAAGCATGAAGCCTTATTTAAGGTGAGACTGCAATAACCAACTTACCCTGACGAACCTGCATCTGAGAGATCCAGAAAAAGGACTGCTAAGTGCGTTAAAGAATCTACAACAAAGACTGTGTTCCTGATGACTGAGGACCTGCCCCAGAGACTGTATCATTCTAAAAGGTTATGAAAGTAGTTGTTATAATTATCAATAGGTTTAGTGGATAGGTTAAAGGGGTTGTAGGAATTTATAGGATTAATAATTAAGAAATTGTTGGTGTTTGTTATAAGTGAATTTAGTAATAAA
Organism: Lophiomys imhausi; assembly: GCA_907164525.1. Taxonomy (NCBI): domain Eukaryota; kingdom Metazoa; phylum Chordata; class Mammalia; order Rodentia; family Muridae; genus Lophiomys; species Lophiomys imhausi. The sequence goes on along the minus strand of CAJQZJ010032044.1, from coordinate 1,679,514 downwards.
TAAATAAGTGTTAAATAATAATTTAAAAGTTCGGTTACATGGGACCATATTTCACCTAGGCCAATAGAGGTGAAAAATAGAGATATTGTTGAAATTTCCACATCCATGAGCTTTGTGTCCTATTCCCCACACATTGTTGCATCCTTTGTCCAAATGAATGTTAATATATCTCCTTCATACATCATGCTCATCCAGTCTTTACCAAGACAATGCCATTTTTATATTATTATAATGGCTTTAAATGGAATAACATTTACAAAAACAAATATAGGTCTGATATTACTGTAAAAGTAAATACAGATGATTGAAGAGTCATACAAAAAGTTTGTTATGCCACCTTCAGAACAGAAGTCTTAAATGTTTAAATTCAGGAGAAAAAACTAAAATAAATTCAATTTAATATTATCTAGGTACCATCTAATGACTGTCCAATTTAATTAGAGGTGAAGATCTAGTTCTTAGAAATCTTGATCCAATATTATTATAATGAGTGAGAAAACTAGCAATCAGCATTATTCTTTATGAGTCTAGTTCCCAGTAGGTGCATGGTAAAATATGGCTAGAGACTAAGGAGGTGTATAAAGGGTGGGCTTCTCATGGATGGTAGCAATTTGCAGGAAGATGAGAGTGAAAATAAAGAAAAACAATCTATTTTGATCACTTTAAGGGTAACATATGTTTACCGTTAACACATGGAGCAAGGATGCAATTTTATTATATACATTTTATCCTCGCAACAATCTCAGGATATAGCTTTCTCATGTTCCAAGTACATCTAAGTCTCCTCTCTGACTCCATTAGCACTACACTGGACAAGACTTGCATTATTTTTCCTACCTACCTTTGCCTCATAATCTTTCCCTACCCTAATGTTTGCCTTTCCCAATCTCTAAAAACTGTAGTATTCAGACAGATCTTTTAAAAATGTCACATTATAATGGATCCAAGATGATCGAAGCCAGCAAGGACACATTTTGAGCTCCGGGAATATAGCTACAACACTGCAGAAATATAAACAAGCTGAGCAACAGCCTGAGAAGCGCAAGCCCACAGGGTTTCACCTGGCAAACACAGGGATTAGTAGGGGCTAGTCCCTGGGCTGGGCCCTCAGACACTCAAAAAAAAAAAAAAAACAGACCCACCAGCCACAGTGCCAGCCATGGAACCAAGGACTGAGTGTGGCCCCTGCTACTGAACCCTGGACTGAGGCTGTGGGGGCCCACCATGGAAGTGGGCACGAGCCACTCACATACCAAGCTAGTGGCTCCAAACCCCAGACAGGGGTACTCCCCAGCCTCCAGAGCACCCAACTTCCACACCTGTGTTCCAGCACCAAAAAGAAGATGAGCAGAGCTACGGGAACAGGTATATTCTTAGCGGATCCATTATGACAGTGATCCACAGCACATTCTGAGCTACAGGAGAACTGAGGGACCACCTCGATTTTTCTGCAGTGGAGCGAGTGTCTGGGAGGTGAAGGCATATCTGGACATACCCAGAAAGGTGTTGGACATATAGGTCCCTCTACTGAATATACAGTCACGTGGAAGAACATTTCACCCAGACAGGGCAGAGGGATGTTCTTTGTGTGCCGGTGCAGTGTGCAGTGTTTCACAGGTCTGATCACTGAAGAGCCTTGGCAGGCAGCCCCAGATGTCAGATAGAGGTACCTCCCAACTTCCTGAGCACCCAGTTTCCACAAGGTCTCGACAGCACCCAAAAGAGGAGTAGCAGTCCTACTGAAATGGTAAAATCAGAGCAGGCTGAAAGGCGGGTGGTCAAGTTAAAAGGCTTTGAAACTCCACTGAGTCCAAGCCCAGTGGGATGGATTGTGGTGTTCATATTCAAGACAGTGTACCTTGCCACTTCAGCAGTGGGATATCCTGTCCTCAGCCTCTACAGCCCCAGTGCAGGAGCAGTGAGTTCTTGGCCTTTGTACACTACCTGAGTGATTCAGACTACAAGGGCTTATTGCTTAGGGCTGAGAGGCACAGAGGTGCTCTGGAGTCCACCTAGAAGAAGACATCTGGAGGGACCACGACCAGAGACCTGACCCTCTGACAAGACACATGAGTGGCAGGAGATCTGCTATTCTAGCCTATAATCCGTGGTCCTCCAAGCCTCACAGACATCACTAGGATGACCTGCTAGAACACAAGACTCTGCAAGCCGTAATAGCGCATTCCATTCAATCCCAGACCTGAGTTCCCAACTGGGACACAATGGGAAGGGGTAATATTAGGGGGGGGGGTCCACTGAGACCCAACCCCCATCTCAAGACCCCATCTATCTTGTGTTGAGCTACAGACCACCAAGATTATACAGACTCTACATCAAAGCTCCCTCCTTGGCACCATGTCAAGAACACATCAGGAAACAATCAGCTAAGGACAACCAGATGGCTAAATGTCAGTGAAAGAACAAAACTGACAAATATCAGAGATATATGACTCCAACAAAATTCAGCAAGGTTAACACAGCAAGCCCTGAACATCCCACCACCGCTAAAACATATGAAAATGATGATAAATCTATACTTAATAAAATGATGGAGTCCTTACAAGAAGAAATTAAATCAACTAAAGAATATAAAGAATCTTCAGTTTTACAAATGAAAGCAATGGAGAATACCATTAGAGACCTCCAACACAGGTCAACAAAACGGGAAAGAGACAAGGCAATGAAAGATTTGAAAGATTTGTAGACAAAGTCAAGCAAACTAGAACAGGAAACACATAAAACGAATAAAATAGTTCAAGACTTGAAATTGGAAGTGGAAGCAATAAAGAAAACTCAAGCACAGATAATCCTGGAGGTGAAAAATCAAGGGACAAGAACAAGAACTACAGACAAGAGTATCAAAAATAGGATACAAGAGATGGAAGACAGAATCTCAGGCATGGAAGATTCAATTAAAGAAATCACTACAATAACCAAATAAAATGATATATCTAAAAAAGTTCTCATCCACAACATTCAAGAAATCAAGGACTCAATGAAAATATGCAACCTAAGAATTATAGGCATAGATGAAAGAGAAGACTCCCAACTCCAAGGTCCAGGAAACATCTTCAACAAAATCATAGAAGAAAACTTACCAAACTTAAAGAGATGCCAATAACATTCCAAGAGGCATACATAACTCCAAACAGATTACACTAGAAAAAGAAATTCCTCTCTCTACATAATAATTGAAATTCCAAATGTACAGAGCAAAGAAAGAATATTAAAAGCTGTAAGAGAAAAAGGTCAAGTAACATATAATGGCAGACTCATCACAATTAAACCTGACCTCTCCTCAGAACCTTTAAAAGAGAGAAGGGACTGGGCAGACATCCTACAAGCCCTGAGAGAACATAGGTGCCCAGCCAGACTACTATACCCAGCAAAACTCTCTATCACTATAGATGGAGAAAACAAGATATTCCATGACAAAACCAAATTTAAACAGTATATACCCACAAATCCAGCTCTACTGAAGTTCCTAGAAGGAAAAATCCAACCCAGAGAAGATAACTACACCCCCAAAATAAAAACAAAACAAAACAAAAAAAAACAGAGGAAGCAAAAAACTCCACCACAGCTAAACCAAAAGAAACACACAACCAACACCTACCTCAAAGTAACAGGAAATAACAACCTTCAGTCATTGATATCCATCAACATCAATGGACTTAACTCCCCAATAAAAAGATACAGGCTTACAGAATGGATCTGTTACCAAGACTCATCATTTTGCTGCATACAAGAAATGCATCTCACTAACAAAGATAGATGTGCACCTCAGAGTAAAGGGCTAGGAAAAGGTTTTCTAAGCAAATGGTCCCAGGAAGCAAGCTGGAGTAGCCATCCTAATATCAAATAAAATAAACTTTCAACTGATGTTAATCAAAAAAAAAATAGGAGAGGGCACTACATACTCGTTAAAGGAAAAATTCATCAGGATGACACCTCAAAACTGAATATCTTTGCCCCAAACACAAGGGCACCCTCATTTGTAAAATAAACTCTTCCTAAAGCTTAAACCACACATTAGTAGTGGGAGACTTCAATATCGCACTCACACCAATGGACAGGTGTGACAGAAACCAAACAGAGAAATAATGAATGTAACAAAGGTCATGAACCAAATGGACCTAACACATATCCACAGAACATTTCACCCAAACACAAAAGAATACACTTTTCAGAACTGCATTGAACCTTCTCCAAAATTGATCATATAGTTGGACACAAAGCATGCCTGGACAGATACAAGAAAATTGAAATAACCCCTTGTATCTTATCAGACCACCATGGAATAAAGCTGGACTTCAACAACAACAGAAATAACAGTTAGCCAACACATTCAAGGAAACTGAAGAACTATTCACTGGATGACTACTGGGTCAGGGAAGAAATAAAGAAGGAAATCAAAGACTTCTTAAAATCCAACAAAAAATGAAGGCACAACATACTAAAACCTATGGGACACAATGAAAGCTGTGCTACGAGGAAAGTTCATAGCACTAAGCGCCTTCAAAAAGAAAATTGTGATAACTCATATTAACAAATTAACAGCAGAACTGGAAGAATGGGAAAAAAGAGGGAAACACTCCCAAGAGGAGCAGAAGACAGGAAATCATCCAACTTAGGGCTGAAATTAACAACTTAGAAACAAAAAGAACAATACAAAGAATCAATGAAACCAAGAGTTGGTTCTTTGAGAAAATCAACATAATAGACAAACTTTTAGACAAATTAACTAAAAGGCAAAGGGAAAAACAAAAATCAACAACAACAACAACAACAACAACAACAACAAAAGAAATGAAAAGGGAAAAATAACAACAGACATTGAGGTAATCCAGAGACTCTTTAGGTCCTACTTTAAAAAATCTACTCAACCATATTTGAAAAGCTAAGCATAATGGACAAATTTTGTAGGGAGTTAGATTAATTAAATTAGATTTAGAAAATATCTAGGGGTTTCTGATACAGTCTCTTAATTCGGGGCATGAAGATCAACTTGACTGTGAGCGATTAGCTTATCAGCTTGTGGAAAAACAAGGATGAAGTCAGGTGAAAACAGGAAACCAACAGGAGATTTAATGGACTGAAAAACAAGGTTGAAGCCAAGAAAAACCAGAAAGGCTAATGGACTAGAAACAAAGTATTTGGCCTGGCATTGTTTTCAGCTGCTAAGTGGGTGGAGCCCAAATTAATCTGAAACAGGTGGAACAAGGGGGGAGCTCCTATTTAAGAACAAGTTCATGGAGCCAAATAGCCCCCCATGCTAGAGAGCTCAGATGCTGTCGAGTCCTGATGGAGAAAGTGCTGGTGAACTGATGGCCAGATCTCTCTGAGGCAGAAAGAAGCTGGTGAGCAAAGAAAGCCTCAGCAATACAGCAAAAGGCCAAGGACTAAACCCTGTGGCTCAACTTCTGCCTAGAGGAGTTTGACCTGTCCAAACAGTGACCTAAACGAAACTGTGGCTGGCTTTTAGGACTGAGGCAGAGCAGCAGACTTGCTGATACAAAGAAACAAGTTGGCCTACAGACGGCTGAGGTCTCCCAGAGAGAAGAAATCCTCAAGCCTTATTTAAGGTGAGACTGCCATAGCCAATTTACCCTGATGAATCCACATCTGAGATATTCCAGAAAAAAGACTACTAAGTGCATTAAAGGGTCTACCACAGACACTGTGTTCCTGATGACTTAGGACCTGCCCCAGAGACTATATCCTTCTAAAAGGTTAGATAATTGTAATAGTTATCAATAGGTTTAGTGGCTAGGTTAAAGGGGTTGTAGGAATTTATAGGGTTAATAGTTAAGAAATTGTTGGAATTTATTATAAGTGAATGGTTATCAATAAATAAATACTTAGATCCAGCCTGCACTCAAGCCGCACCACAAGAGCAAAGGTAAGTGAGATTATTTTTTTCTGGAGTTTCCAACATGGTGGCACAGTGTGCACTGTAGCGGAGAGGCAGAGACCTAACCCAGTCACAGCAAAGCAATTAGGAGCCAAGACTGCCTGCAAACAAAGCCCACAACAGTGTGTTCTCCCCAAATACTGGGGCGGGTGGGTCACTCACCCTAGCACCCAAGCATCTGAGGCAGTCAGCAACAGGCACACTGAGGCCAGCATCTGTTGTGGGTGGAGCTCCCTGCCTGCATAGTCAGCCTAGCTGGGGAGCCAGAAGGACTGGGTCAGTGAGAGGAGAACACAGACCCAACCACAGCTCTACCTGCCTTTCTGAGGAGACCTGTCAACTCCCAGGTCCTCAGAGGCTAGCCCTCTCCCTACTCCAATCTCCTCTATATTGGTCCAATTGGGTCACAAGCAGTTGAGGAGAGCGGCAGCCACCCTCCTCTCGGAGAGACAGTCAGTCTATTACAGGAAACTGCCGGCCATCTGGAGGTAAAACACCAGGATCTCAGGATCAGCCAATCCCCAGGGCAGGGAGTTTT
>CAJQZJ010032044.1:1621059-1663062 GCA_907164525.1 Lophiomys imhausi | reverse complement strand
ACACAGAGGTAACAACCATTCCCATTTCCTGCTTTCCATTTTCTGTCTACATATGTGCTCTTTAAATATGCTTGGATCACAACAAACAGATAACTGGTGTTACTGGGTCTTTCATTTACCAACTTGTTGCATATCATCCTCCAGCTCTCGGCTCGGTTCATATGGGGGAGGTTTGGGGCACTGGTGACAGAAGAAATGGCACCTAAACACTTTCTGTTATGTAGACTTGGTGGTTTCAGGCTCAGGTGTTGTAATACTTAGTCCTTTGTTGGTGGCACTGTTTTCAGAGGCCATGAAACCATTAGAAGGTGGAGCCTGGCTGGAGGAAGTACATCACTAGTGGCAGGCTTTGAGCCTCACTCTACCTCCTGCTCTGACTCTGGTTCCTGTATGTGCAGGAAAATGTGACAAGCCACCTTCCTGCTCCTGTTTCCACTACATGTCTTCCCTGCCATTATGGATTCTATCCCTCTTGAATACATATACTCTTTGTAGCTTTTGTTCATGAGATTTTATCACAGAAAAATAAAGTAGTTAATACACTAAGTTATGCATTCAGAAAGTATTTACTAAACTTCATATTTGCCTGCAGCTATTCCAGACATGAAAGCTGCGTCTTATCATGACTGTCTTCTGCTCTTATCAGAAACAGAAGTCATCAAAATCCATTTTGTGTATTTTGATTCAGAAAAAATAGACACATGCCTGGTCTGCACATGATTTACTCAGCACTTATCTCATTGAATATGCTAAAATTCTTTGAATAATGAGAGATTTTACTCACTCCAATCTGAGGTCACAATCATTTAAATACCTTGCAGTGAACATATGCTTGTAAACCGATGGCAGCTGAATTAATGAGAATATAAATGTGTCTGTTGATGGAGAAGAAAAAAAGGACCGAAGGAAATCAGAGAATGAATTCAGTATTTCTCTTCCTTACAGATTCCAAAGTGTGGGATGGAAGATAAAGACCATGTGGGAGATTGTCAATGATATCAATAATACTATAATAAACACAAACAGATTTTTTCCTGTTTCTTGCTTCAAGTCCCCAATGGCTTCTTCTGTGTGTGAGTGTGTTAGGGAAGTGGCTTTCCTGTTGGCAGATGCTAGTGTTAGCAAGCTGAATGGAGCCAAAATGTGGTTCCAGGTAGAGGTCCAGAAAAAGGCAGGTCCTGGCAAGGGAATGGTAGAGTGTGGTAGAGTGAAACAGAAAGTAAATGCCTGAAATTGGCATTGAATCTTTAAAGCGGAGTTTGAGGCAAGAGTGGCCAGTCTTCATTGTTAAAAGCTTGGTACCAGCTGGTGGTGCTGTTGCACTATTGCAAAGTGGTTGGAAAAGTTTTCTCCTAGTTGTGCAGCTAGGGAATGCTCTAGTGATGTCTCCTCTTCCTCTTTCCTTCCTCCCTCCTTCCCTCCCTCACCCACCCTTCCTTCTTCCCTTCCCCAGTCCCTCTCTCCCTGAGGTGAGACACAAAGCTCCCCACACTTGACACTTGCACCATCTCAACCATGATGTTCTGGCCCACCATGGGCCCAGAAACAATGGAGCCAAGTGAGGGTGGATGGAAGCTCATGAAACCATGAGCTGAATAAACCTTATGTCCTTTCGGTTGATTTTACTTAGGTGTTTTATATGTGCCAGTGAAAGCCAAGCACACTGAATCCCTGGTAACTTGCATTTCATCTCTCTTTCCCTGATGGTCGCAGAGCCAGAGATGGGGCCTATGCTGCAAGTGGATTGTCTGTGGAAGTCAGTTTAGTAGGAAGCTTAAGATGGCTAGACTTCTCCACAGTATGAAATCCAGGAACCAGTAAGAGGGTGGGAAAATCACGGCCCTTGTGTAACCACACTTCCTTAGATCCTCTGATAGTACAAGGACCTACTATTTGGCTTTCCTTTTATCACCATCTGTCACTGTGCTCTACCAAGTGTGAATTTGTCCCTCTACCATTCTTTCTACTTTTGTTTTAGGTTCAAATGAGAATTAGATTAAAATATTTTGGTGGCAGAGATCATTCTTTGCATCTCAGTATTAATGCCAAACACAAGTTGATAACCTTTGCCGGTTATGAAGAAATTTAGATAATTTTATATTCCCCTTGTTTGCCTTAACTAGGTCAGATGGATGGAATAGAAAAGATATTTTGAGGGATCCAAGATGGCGGCAGCCAGCGCGGACATATTTTGATTTCGGGGTCAACAGTCACAAGGCAGCAAGTGTTGCAGGACGCTGTACAAAGGGCACGACTCCTTCTAAATCTCACCCAGTTACACAGGGACCATGGAAGATGCCTGGGCAGGACGCCCCTTCCAACTCTCGGACACGCTAGGAAGCCTCTGGACCCGGGAATCAGGATAACCCATCCCCCCAAAAGGAGAAATACCCGGTAAGTTCCAAACTAATACCCAGCTGGCAGATTCAGAAACCACACAGAGATAATCCCCACCCTGCTGGGCACTCCCAGGTCTCACACAGATGATCCAATTATTGGGGAAAGGTTGCAACCCTTGGAAGTGAAGTAGCTCCACTGCAAAGTGCTTTCAGATCCCAGTCTGTGACATCACAGGCCAGCTTCCAAGCCTCGGGAGCAGCAAGGCTATTGGAGCTGAACTGCTGATTTATCCCCTACAGGAACCAACCCCGGGCAAACTGTGAGATCTTTGAAACTGTCCTATATTGAACTTTTGTACTAGTAAGGGCCCTTCCTGTTGGGAATCAGAGCTTACTTGTGCACAGCTCCGCCACCTGAATTAATTAGGTCCCCACCTGGGAGGCGGGACTAAATGACTCTCCTTATAGGGGTGGAGTAAGGCAACTCCTACACCACAGTGCCCCTTTGGACCCAAGTCCAGAAGACAGCAAAAAAAAAAAAAAAAAAAAAAAATTCCTCATGGCCAGAGACCAGAGACAAAAAAAAAAAAAAAACAAAAAACAAAACAAAACAAAACAAAAACAGAGCGCAATGTCTCCAACAAAAGAAAGCAACGCTATTCCGTCCAGCCCGAACCACCTCACCACAACTGAAATACATGAAAACGATGGCAATTCTACATTATGGAAAGTGATAAAGTCCCTTCAAGAAGAACTTAAAACTATGAAGGAATTCAAAGAAGCCACAATTCTACAAGTCAAAACAATGAATAACATCATTAAAGAGCTCCAAGCCAAGGTGACCCAGCTTGAACAGGAAAAGGATAAAGCAATGAAAGATCTCCAGACAAAAACAAGCAAACTGGAGAAGGAAATGTACAAAACGAACATTACCATTCAAGACATGAAAATAGAAATGGAAACAATAAAGAAAACACAGTCAGAGTTAAAAGAGGAAATGGAGAATCAAGAGAACAAGAACTACGGATATGAGTATGAAAAATAGGATGCAAGAGATGGAAGACAGGATCTCAGGCATGGAAGATTCGATGGAAGAAATCAGTACAACATCCAAATAAAATGAGAAGGCTAAAAAATCTCTCACCCACAACATCCAAGAAATCAAGGACTCAATGAAAAGACGGAACATAAGAATTATAGGCATAGAGGAAAGAGAAGACTCCCGACTCCAAGGTCCAGGAAATATCTTCAACAAAATCATAGAAGAAAACTTCCCAAACCTAAAGAAAGAGATGCCAGTAAAAATCCAAGAGGCTTACAGAACACCAAACAGATTAGATCAGAAAAGAAACTCCTCTTGCCACATAATAATAGAAACCCCAAATGTAGAGAACAAAGAAAGTATATTAAAAGCTGTAAGAGAAAAAGGCCAAGTCACATACAATGGCAGACCCATCAGAATCACACCTGACTTCTCCTCAGAAACTTTAAAAGCTAGAAGGGCCTGGATGGATGTCCTACAAGCCCTGAGATAACAGAGGTGCCCAGCCAGACTACTATACCCAGCAAAACTCTCTATCAACATAGAAGGAGAAAACAAGATATTCCATGACAAAATCAAATTCAAACAATATCTCCTCACAAACCCAGCCCTACAGAAGATCCTAGAAGGAAAATTCCAACACAGAGAAGATAACTACACCCAAGAAAACAGAGGAAATAGAAACCTCCACAGCAACTAAACAAAAGAGAAACACAAGACAGCCAGCTATACCAAAATAATGGGAAATAACAACCCCTGGTCACTAATATCCATCAACATCAATGGACTCAACTCACCAATAAAAAGACACAGACTTACAGACTGGATCCGTAAACAAGACCCATCTTTTTGCTGTATACAAGAAACACATCTCACTATTGAAGATAAACACTACCTCAGAGTAAAGGGCTGGGAAAAGGTCTTCCAAGCAAATGGACCCAGGAAACAAGCTGGAGTAGCCACCCTAATATAAAACAAAATAGACTTCCAATTGAAGTTAATAAAAAAAGACAGAGATGGGCATTACATACTCATTAAAGGAAATATACACCAAGAGGTCATCTCAATATTGAACATCTATGCCCCAAATACAAAGGCACATACATTTATAAAAGAAACGCTTCTAAAACTTAAATCGCACATCGATCCAAACACTTTAATAGTGGGAGACTTCAACACCCCACTCACAACTATGGACAAATCAAGACAGAAGCAAAACAGAGAAATAATGAGTCTAACAGAGATCATGAACCAAATGGACCTAACAGATATCTACAGAACGTTTCACCCAAACACAAAAGAATACACCTTCTTCTCAGCACTTCACGGAACCTTCTCCAAAATTGATCATATAGTTGGACACAAAGATAGCCTCAACAGATACAAGAAAATTGAAATAACCGCTTGTATCTTATCAGACCACCATGGAATAAAGCTGACTTCAATAGCAAAAGAATCAACAGAAAGTCTACACTCACATGGAAATTGAACAACTATTTACTAGAGGACCACTGGGTCAGGGAAGAAATAAAGAAGGAAATCAAAGACTTCTTAAAATCCAACGAAATTGAAGACACAACATACCCAAACCTATGGGACACAATGAAAGCTGTGCTACGAGGAAAGTTCATAGCATTAAGTGCCTTCAAAAAGAAAATTGTGACAGCTCATGTTAGCGAATTAACAGCTAAACTGGGTGAATTGGAAAAAAAAGAAGCAAACACTCCCAAGAGGAGCAGAAGGCAGGAGATCATCAAACTTAGGGCTGAAATCAACAGCTTAGAAACAAAAAGAACTATACAAAGAATCAAAGAAACCAAGAGTTGGTTCTTCGAGAAAATCAACAAAATAGACAGACCCTTAGCCAAATTAACTAAAAGACAGAAGGAGAAAACACAAATCAACAAAATCGGAAATGAAAAGGGTGAAATAACAGACATTGAGGAAATCCAGAGAATATTTGGATCCTACTTTAAAAATCTATACTCCACTAAATTTGAACACTTAAGTGAAATGGACAATTTTCTTGATAGATTCCACCTACCGAAGCTAAATCAAGATCAGATAAACAGATTAAACAGCTCTATAACACCTAAGGAAATAGAAACAGTCATTAAAAATCTCCCAACCAAAAAAAGCCCAGGGCCAGATGGCTTTAGCACAGAATTCTACCGGACCTTCAAAGAGGAGCTAACACCAATACTTTTCAAACTCTTTCACCAAATAGAATCTGAAAGAACATTGCCAAACTCATTCTATGAGGCCACAGTCAGACTGATTCCTAAACCACACAAAGACCCAACAAAGAAAGAAAACTTCAGACCAATCTCCCTCATGAACATAGATGCAAAAATACTTAATAAAATACTAGCAAACTGAATTCAAGAACACATCAAAAGGATCATACACCATGATCAAGTAGGCTTCATCCCAGGGATGCAGGGATTGTTCAACATATGAAAATCTATCAATGTCATTCACCATCTACACAAGATGAAAGAAAAAAACCACATGATAATCTCGCTAGATGCCGAAAAAGCATTTGACAAAATCCAACAACCCTTCATGCTAAAAGTTCTGGAGAGAACGGGCGTACAAGGGCCGTACCTAGAAATAATAAAGGCAATATACAGCAGGCCAGTGGCCAACATCAAAATAAATGGTGAGAAACTTGAAGCATTTCCTCTAAACTCAGGGAGAAGACAAGGATGTCCACTTTTACCATATCTCTTCAATATAGTACTTGAAGTTCTTGCTAGAGCAATAAGAAAACTAAAGGAGATCAAGGGGATAAACACTGGAAACGAAGAAGTCAAATTATCCCTATTTGCAGATGATATGATAGTATACATAAGTGACCCCAAAAATTCCACCAGAGAACTCTTACAGCTGATAAACACCTTCAGCAAAGTGGCTGGATACAAAATTAATTCAAAAAATCAGAAGCCTTCTTTATACAACAAACAAAAGGGCTGAGAAAGAAATACGAGAAACAACCCCCTTCACAATAGCCACAAACAACATAAAATACCTGGGGGTAACTCTAACCAAGCAAGTAAAGGACCTGTACAACAAGAACTTCAAGCCCTTGAAGAAAGAAATGGAAGAGGCCTTTAGAAGATGGAAAGATCTCCCATGCTCATGGATAGGTAGGATCAACATAATAAAAATGGCCATCCTACCAAAAGCAATATATAGATTCAATGCAATTCCTATCAAAATACCAACACAATTTTTTATAGACTTGGAAAGAGCTAGTCTCAATTTCATATGGAAGAACAAAAAGCCCAGAATAGCTAAATCAATCCTGTACAATTAAAAAAAAAAAAACATCTGGAGGTATTACCATCCCAGATTTCAAGCTGTACTACAGAGCAATAGTTGTAAAAACAGCATGGTATTGGTATAGAAACAGACCAGTAGATCAATGGAATGGAATTGAAGATCCAGAAATAGACCCACACACTTATGGCCACCTAATTTTTGACAAAGAAGCCAAAACGGCACAATGGAAGAAGGACAGCATCTTCAACAAATGGTGCTGGTCCAACTGGATGTCCATTTGTAAAAGAATGAAGGTAGACCCATACTTATCACCTTGTACAAAACTTAAGTCCAAGTGGATCAAAGACCTTAACATAAGGCTGGTCACACTAAATCTGCTAGAAGATAAACTGAAAAGCTTCTGTAAGGCAAAGGACACTGTCATTCGAACAAAACGGCAGCCTACAGACTGGGAGAAAATCTTCACCAACCCCATATCTGACAGAGGGCTAATATCCAAAATCTACAAAGAACTCAAGAAATTAAATTCCAAGAAACCAAATAATCCAATCAAAAAATGGGGGACAGAGCTAAATAGAGAATTCACAAAGGAGGAATCCCTAATGGCTGAGAGACACTTGAAGAAATGCTCAACATCCTTAATCATCAGAGAAATGCACCTCAAGACGACTCTGAGATTCCATCTCACACCTGTCAGAATGGCTAGGATCAAAAACTCAAATGACAGCACATGCTGGCAAGGGTGTGGAGAAAGGGGTACCCTACTCCATTGCTAGTGGGAGTGCAGGCTTGTGCAACTACTATGGAGGTCAGTCTGGCGATATCTTAGAAAACTTGGAATAGCTCTGCCTCAGGACCCAGCCATACCACTTCTGGGTATACACCCAAATGCCTCTTCACGGAATCATAAGGAAGTTTCCTCATCTATGTTTATAGCAGCCTTATTTGTAGTAGCTAGAAACTTGAAACAACCCATATGTCCCTCAACCGAAGAATGGGTTAAAAAACCGTGGTACATCTACACAATGGAATATTATTCAGCTATCAGAAACAATGAAATTATGCAATTTGCAGCCAAATGGATGGAACTAGAAAAGCTCATCCTGAGTGAACTAACCCAGACTCAGAAGGACACATATGGCATCTATTCACTTATAGTAGGATTTTAGCTATATAGTAGAAGGTATCAATACTACAACTAACACACCAAAGGGAACTTGGACATAGACTTCTTATTTTTATTTTTTATTTTTTATTTATTTTTTATATATTAGTTATATTTTTTTCTATTTTTTAGTGTTTTTTATCTATTGTATGCTTATTGATTTGTTTGTTTAGTAGTTCTCTCTCCCAGGCAAAGAGACACTTTTCACTGATGGTACTGCTTCATAGATCCCCAATGAATGAAGAGGCTCTTGGCCCTCATACGACCTCTCAGATGATATGAGGACACCCCACCTCAGAGAAATGGGATGGAAGGGTTAAGAGGTAAAGAAAAAAAAATGAAATGTGATGTTTCGGCCTTTTACTACTAACTGTCATGAACTTTTTAGGATAATTAAGAAATGCAAACTAATGGTTATGCAAGCCGGTCATTCTGTTAGGTACTATGACAGCCTATTATAGTTACTTGCTAAGCTAATCAGAAATAAACCTGCTAAGAGACAAGCAACATCTGCTTACCCTAATATAAGAGATAGATAGGGCCTCTTCAAAAACCTCAAGAGATCTGCAGAATATGGCATTCAAATATGTTTTCGTAACTTTGAATTTTTTTTATATCAAGACATATCAACTCCTGACAGCACCCCCTATTCTCCTCCAAGTAGAAGATGAGCATCGAAGAATCTCCAGTGGGAGATGATTGAATTAGTCGCAATCCTATCTCATGGTAGGAAAAGCCCCTTGCTCCAACTGTAGACAGAATGCTGTCCAAAAAGGGCAAAACCTGGAAGCAGGTAAGTCGACAGCCTAGCTCTGCCAAGACAGGGTAGGTAAGTCCTTCATTACCCCTGCTCTACAATCAATGTCTGTCAGAGAAGCGGGGCCAAACGACTGAAGCGCGATGCTGTAATGTATGGAGAGAAAATGGGAACTCTCCAGGCAGCCACTGGTATGTCATTTCTTAGTTTGGGAAGCTGCAGGCCCTGTACTTCCTATAAAATCAGATATATTTATCCCTCTCAGGTCTCTGAGGTGATTGAAGAACAGATAGATAAAGTCTCATAATTAAATTTTGAGTTGTTTAGGAGTGAAGAGAGTGTTATACATCTAAGAAGATACTTTTAAAATTGTGTTGCAATTAGTATGAATGTTGAGTCAGATATAGAACTTTAAACTCATGGAGGCGTTTAGATAGTAGAATGTTAAAGTCAGGTACCAAATACATATGTAGTGGTCATTGGAAAGTATGTTAAGCCATATAACCCTCATAACTGTGGCCTAATTACCTCTGTTGTACTGTATTGTATTTATTATTATAAGAGAAAGAGCCATTTGTTGGACTGAAAGGAGAAACTGTAGGGGGAAATAAGATATACCTTAAACTTAAAAGAAAAAAAAAAGGGAAGAGGATGGGGGGTTGAGGGTGGGAGGGTGGGACTGGAGGAGGAATAGGGAGGGGACTGCGATTGAGATGTAACTTGAAGCAATAAAAAATAAAGATATTTTATCCTTCCCAAATAGTTGAATACTTCCCACCCAATCCCAGAGTCTCCATCCTCAGCCAACTGCATGACATTATATTATTTGTATTAGCATTGTATACAACCCATGAGCCTGAAAACTGTGTTCTGTTGTCAGCTATTGTATTTTTTTCTTTAAGGCTTAATTTTTTTTTTTTTTTTAGTTTTTAAGACATTTTCATTCCATAGGCTAGGTTAGGCTTGACCTCTCTGTAATTCTCCTCCTCAGTCTTGCAAGTATGGGAATCAATGAAGTGAACCACCATACCTAGGATACTTTTCATTTGTTTGGATGTGTTATTTCATGTTGGTACAATTAACCATGAAAAGAAAAGTTGACAATCAATTATTTATTTCACCATTTATTCAGCGCATCCATTGAAATTCCTCCATCAGTATAAATAACTACATTTATTACAAACAGAAAGAGCATAATTGAAAGTGTCGGTTGTTTTATACCTGGCCATTTGTAAGTATGCCAAAGCCAGATGCCATCTGGGAAGTAGAAACCACTTTCCAGGGCAGTATTTTTAATTATGTCTTTTCACATGAGCTGCAGGGCACAAGTTCCATTTTCTCTCTGCTCATTATGAATAGAATCCACTAGCAAAGTACTTTCTAATTTCCTATTTTTAAGTGAATTTAACAAAGTATTCTGAAATGGCACTAGTATTGTAGTTAAGACAAGACCTCAGTTCTGAATTTTCTCTCTCCTTACAGATCTTTAGGTGTGACTCAGATTGACTGGTCGGTCTCCCATCATTTTGGAACACTTACCCAATCTTTGTGCTACTGCAAGTGTGTTCAATGTGTGATAATGATTTTATTTACATTTTAGAAGCATTTGAAGCTTTTGGAAAGTGTGTGTTTGGGTCCATTATTTTTGACTTTGTTATATGGCTCTGGCCACTCCACAGACTTGCAAGCAGCTTAGAATTAATTAACCTTAGCAAAATTGAATTCTCTAGCCTACATTCCTCAATATCCTCGCTAAGATGTTAAATAATAAATGAGTACCATGAGCCCGGGAGACGGGGGCTTTCTTGGAACAGAAGGAAGGATCAAGCCTCCCCTGTTTCTGTCTTCAATACACCACTGTTCCCCTCAGTATCTGGAGTCAGTCTCTCTGTTTCTTTTTTCCTGGCAACAGAATGAGAGGAATAGCAAGCCCACACCCACATAGTGCTGGAGTGAGAAAGAAAGAATGCCTAAAATGTGCTCTGAGAGCCTCAAGTAAAATACGCTATGCTTCATGTGGAAATTATTATTAGTTCATTTTTCATGCACTTTTAGTCCTTGCCCCCTAGGCTAGGACTGCCAGCCAAGACACCAATTACCTTAGATGGGGCTGTTGGTTCTTAGACGTGAACACCTGTCCTCAAGCAAATGAACTGAGATAATATACACCAATTTACCACGTGTGGATAGACCCTACAAATTGAATCTCCAAAATACAGTCTGCATTGAATAACAAATGACACTGGGTTTAAATGACAGGAAATAGACTGGATACAATAGCTCAAGCATCTGTGTCTAAACAGGTCTTTGTCCACCGGGTCTGATGCTGTCACACCAAGCCGGGCTTCCCTTTGCATTGTCAGGGCTGACTGAGGGGCCATTTTAGGCACTCATTTTCTCCCACCCCAGCACTACCCAGGTGTGGACCCTTCACACTCATGTATAAAGAAGCATGCATTTGGCAACTGGACATGCTGTCCATTGAAAAACAAATCATTTCCCTGGAATTTATAGAGGAGAAATTTTCAGAGTGAAAAGGGAAAAGGAGGGGGATGGTGCAGTGGTGGAGGGAATAAATGTTCAAGGACAGTGAGACATTGGAGGAAATCTTATCTCCACCTTGACAGTTATGTATCTGTTAGAAGATTATACCCCAAATGTCTGTGGATCCAGTCCCTTCACCACCAGCATTACACAATGGCAACAGTATGAATGATGGCTTTTCTGGCATCTGCTTGACCGGCTGGTGAAATGGTGGGCTTATATGTCAAGATGGCAGTGCTTTGTTGATCTGGTGTTCTCTGGGGGAAATTTTTTAGGTGAAGGAGAAAGAGTTTCCTTGGAATGTGGTTTGATTTTCTCAGTACCTCACTGGGAGGTTAAATATACTTAAGTTTGTTTTGTGTGGTGCAAAACTGTCCCTTCCCGATGCTTATAGTGTGCATTGTCAGGACTTGATATCTAACACATTTCACTTAATCTTACTTGTATGTGATTATGCATAAGTAGAATTTTACAGTGTTTCATTGATTTTGTTTGACCCTGAAGGATATAAAGTTACATAATACACCACCCATGGCTGTCTTTATTATATAGGCATAGTTAACTATAATTTTTTCCTCTCTTACTTTACAACTTAATCAGTCAGAACTCTGGGTACTATTTTCTGTTGTTACATCAATTTCAAACATTCCTCACAGATCAAAAAGAACAAAATGCAAAAGATTTTTCTGAGCTACACATCTAACAGAGGGATAATTTTCAAAATATATAAAGAACTCAAGAAACTAGGTATCAAGAAAACAAATAACCTAATTAAAAATGGGTTACAGATCTAAACAGAGAATTCTCAATAGAAGAAACTCAAATGGCTGAGAATCACTTAAAGAAGTATTCACCATCCTCTACCACCAAAGCACCAAAGGGAACATGGACATAGACTTTGTTGGTTTGTTTTTTAGTTTTCTCTCCCTGGCAATGAGACACTTTTCACTGGTGGTACTGCTTTGTAGGCCCCCAGTGCATGAGGAGGCTCTTGGCCCTCATATGACTTCTGAACTGGGGCGAGGGACTGTTATGTAGGGACACTCCCCTCCAGAGAAGTGGGATGGAAGTGTTAGGGGGTAGAGGGTGGGAGGGCGGGGCTGGGAAGGGGGGAAGGAGGACAATATGATGGAGACGTAACCTGAAGCAACAAATAAATAAACTTATTTATAAAAAAAAGTATTCACCATTCTTAG
Organism: Lophiomys imhausi; assembly: GCA_907164525.1. NCBI lineage: Eukaryota > Metazoa > Chordata > Mammalia > Rodentia > Muridae > Lophiomys > Lophiomys imhausi. The sequence goes on along the minus strand of CAJQZJ010032044.1, from coordinate 1,650,734 downwards.
CCATCAGGGAATTGTAAATCAAAACTGATTTATTTTTCTTTCTCTGACAGTGAAATGATCCAATCCAGGTCAAATTAGGTTATATATGGGTAGGTTTATTGGATATGAGAGTAGAAAAGAAAAACAGAATGGGCATGCAGAGAAAGAGAGGAGAGGGACAGAGACAGGGTGGGGGAAGGAGGCAGAGAGGGGAGAGACTCAGAGAGAGGAAGACAAGAGAGAGTGGGGGGAAGAAGGGAAGGGGGAGAGGAAGGAGAGAGAATGAGTCCCCAGAATGTCCAGGTTATATAAGTAAAGGCTTCTGGGGAAGGGGCATGCCCTGTAACAGGTAGAAATTGAGGCATTCTAGGAGAATCAGGAGATCAGACAGACCTAACAAAAATACTTAGGGATTCCATCTTCCATTTGTAAGGATGGCCAAGATCAACAGAATAAGTGACAATCATGCAAGTGTGGAGGTGGAGTAGGAGGAACACTCACCCATTTCTGGTGGGTGTAGTGCAAACTCATATAGCCACTGTTGGATTCAGTGTGTTGATTTGGAAATTGATCTACCTTAAAATCCAGCTACACCACTCTTGGGCATAATCCAAAGAACGCTTAATTCTACCTCAAGAAAACTTCCCCAGCCATGTTCATTCCTGTTCTATTCATAATAACCAAACATTGCAAACAACCTAGATATCCCTGGATAGAAGAATGGATAAAGAATGTGATATATTTACACAAAAGAATATTACTCAGGCATTAAAAAAATGACATCATGAAATTTGCAGACAAATGGATAGAACGAGAAAAAAAATCAACCCGAATGAGGTGTCCCAGATCAAGAATGACAAATATGGTATGTGTTTCCTTATATATGGATAATTAGCAGCTAAGTCAATATAACGACTTTACGATCCATAGAATCTCAAAGAGTAAGTATAGAGTGAAAGACTAGAGGGAATAGAAAGATCTCATTAGGCAAGGGAAAGAAAATAGATAGAAATGAATGAAAGAAGAGGTTGGAATGGGAGGATCAAGTGGGGAAGGAGAGGAAAAGGGGTTTGAGGTTAGGAATAGAGGGAGAGACAGCTAAAATTAAGGCACATTTGAAGGGTATTATAGAAACCTAATGTAGTAGAAACGTCCTAAAATATATACATCTATGAGGGTGATCAAAATAAAATCGTTAAGTAAATAAGGGAAACACAACTGGCCACTTCTTGTCACCCAACGAAACGTCCAGGATCTGTATTGAGTTATATGTAATTGAAATGTTAGTCACAAGGGTCCATTGGGAATCCCCAAACAACGCAGGATGTTGCCAAGACTATATATTGCTCTTCACAAGCTGAGAGCAAGTTCTCATTGCTGAAGACAACGCTTATATTGAACATGGAGATGCCAAGCTGGTGCCTATATCGAGCCTTTACTCCTATGTTCCACTATCTTTGGTTCCACTCTCCATGCTATGAATAATGTAAATAATAATCCAAACACAAACCCATTATCTACAATGGTGTCCTGCCTGCAGGAAAAGCTAGGACAATGGTGACACAAAGCTTGAGAGAGTAACCAACCAATAACTGATTTGACTTAGGCTTAATTAAGACCCACTCCATAAATTGTAACCTATACTGAACACTGCTTGTGTGACCAAGAACCTGAGATTAGATAGCCCAGGGACCTAGGGGAAAATCAAATAATACTGCTCTAAAAAAATAAATAGTAGAAGAAAGAAAGAATATAGTAACAACATAACGCTAAATGATGTTCTGCTACACTTACAGATCAATGCTTTGTTCAGCAACCATCAGAGAAGTTTCGTCTGCAGAAAATGGGAACAAATGTAGAGACCCACAGTCAGGCATTATGCAGAGAGTGAGAGACCTTGGAACACTCATCTGAGATGTCTCTATCAGTTCCCTTCCCTCAGAGCTCAGGGAACCCTGGGGGAGAGGAGGCAGAAAGGGTGTGAAAGCCAGAGGGAAAGAAGACCATGAGAATAATACCCTCTGAATCAACTAAGAAAAGCACACATGAACTCGCAGAGCCTGAAGCACCCAGCACATGGCCTGCATTCATCAGTACTAGGTCCTCAGCATATATGATATGCTTCCACTTTAGTGTATTTATGGGGTTCCTGAGTGAGCAAATACATTGATCTCTGATTTATGTACCTTCTCTTGGACTTTTTTACTTTTGTTGGTTTGTCTTGTCCAACTCCAAAGTGAAAGTTTTTGCTTTATCTTATTATATTTTATTTTGCTTTAAAAATGAATGAATGAATGAATGAATACCTAACCACAAGGGTAAAGTTTAACAACTGAACTGTCATTTATGCCTGATGGGAGAGGGGAAATCAATTTTCTCCAGCAGAGTGATAATGGCTATATCAACTACTTCAGGATAGGCTTCTTATTTAAGAGTAACTGACTAACACAGGATGGACTCCACAGCTTTTTTTTTTTTTAAATTATTTGTTTATTTTGTTTTGGTGTGTGTGTGTGTGTGTGTGTGTGTGTGTGTGTGTGTGTGTGTACTTTTATTCTGTTATAGTTACCTGGTGTTTGTTTGTTTTGTTTTTTAATGCGGTTTTATTTAGTTTTCTTGGTTTTGTCCTTATATTGGATATTTATTTATTGAGAAAGAACTTAAAGTTGGATGGGGGAGAACCTGGAGGGACTCCGGGGAGGGGATGAATGGGATCAAAGTATATATTATTTAAAATCTTGAAAAAAGCAAAACAGCAAAAAGAAGAGTGAGTGGAACATAAGAAAGACTGAAACAAAGTTTCCGAATAGGCAACTAGTACCAAAGTGTCTGTTGATTTAAAATGGCTTCCCATAATTCTATATCCTTATTCCAATGCCTTTTCTCAACAAAAACCTGTGCAACCTAAAGAGAAAAAGACATCAATTACTATTTTTCATTTCTTATGTACCTTTACAGAGAAGATTTGCTTTAGTTTAGGCTCTGCATAACGGCCCTGGAGTACAGAAAGGCACTCAGAGAAAACTGCCTGGTCCTGTTTCTAACTTCCATCACTGAAATAGTAATGAGTTCAAGGAGGTGAAAGGAAGCATCTCCAGATTTGCTGTTAGTGGTGTTCATACTGCAGATAGTCTTCCATCTCCTGGGATCATGTCTAAAGAGCCCTTGGACTGTTCCTCTTCTGTGGTTGCTTTTCACAGAATTCTTCACTTCCAGGAAAGATAAGCCCTGACAGCAAGTATTATCCCAGCGTTACCATTGCACCCTGAGTTGTCTCATTGTTTAGGGTTTTAGTTCACCAAGCAAGAAATCAAGTTCTCCTTTGTGAGTTCCATGTTTAGCTCTGTTCCCCATTTTTTGATTGGATTACTTGGTTTCTTGGCATTTAATTTCTTGAGTTCTTTGTAAATTTTGGTTATTAGCCCTCTGTCAGGTGTGGGGTTGGTGAAGATATTTTCCCAATCTGTAGGCTGCTGTTTTGTTCGAAGACTGTTTCTTTTGCCTTACAGAAGCTTTTCAATTTCATGAGGTCCCATTTATTGATTGTTGGTCTTAGAGCCTGAGCTGTTGGTGTTCTGTTCAGGAAGTTGTCACCTGTGCCAATGTGTTTGAGAGTTTTACCCAGTTTCTCTTTTAGTAGATTTAGTGTGTCAGGCCTTATGTTAAGGTCTTTGATCCACTTGGACTTAAGTTTTGTGCAAGGTGATAAGTATGGGTGTAATTTCATTCTTTTACATGTCGACCTCCAGTTAGACCGGCTCCATTTGTAGAAGATGCTGTCTATGTTCATAGCAGCCTTATTTGTAATAGCTAGAAACTGGAAACAACCCAGATGTCCCTAAACAAAGGAATGGATAAAAGAACTGTGGTGCATCTACATAATAGAATACTACTCACCTATCAGAAACAATGAAATCCTGCAATTTGCACCCAAATGGATGGAACTAGAGAAGCTCATCCTGAGTGAGATAACCGAGACTCAGAAGGATGGACATGGCATGTATTCACTCATAATTGGATTTTAGCCATATAGTTCAGGATAACTATACTACAGTCAATGCACCAAAGGGAACAAGAACATAGACTATGTTACCTGTCAATGAGACACTTTGCCCAAGTGGTGCTACCTTGTAGGCTCCCAGTGTATGAGAAGGCTCTTGGCCTTCTCATATGACTGCTGAACTGGGGTGGAGGACAGATATGTAGGGACCCTCCACTCTGGAGGAGTGGGATGAAAGGGATGGGGGTACAGGTTGGGAGGGTGGGACTGGGAGGAGTTGAAAGAGGGTACTGTGATGGAGATGTAACCTGAAGTAATAAATAAACATAAAAAAGAAATCAAGTTCTCTTTTTTTCCTCCCTGTTTAAAGATCTTTCATTGTCCTGAGCATCTCTTTAGAATTTACAAGTGAATCTGTCCCACTTTCACCTGTTCACAGATCTGCTAAGTGATGATGAATGGAGAGAGCTTGCTGTGTTAAATACAGGATAATTAGTGAAGGGCTGTGTAGATCAGTAAGTTCAAATGCTGCCATTAGCTGTACTACCTACTCACAGTCATTTTCCCAAGCTATGAACTTTTTCACACCTCACTTCTCTGTTTTCTTTTTTTTTCAATCAGTATATGTTTCTGTCTTCCAATGTTTTGTTAAAACATCTTCTGGATGAATCCAACAAAAGTGAGATGACAGAAACCTGAGAAATACAACCTCTCACGTAGCACCCTGCCTTCCAGAGTGGAGCAGGGCAAGCAGGAAGCATGCTTTGGCAGGTAGGCCACCTAGCATAGCATCCAGTGCTTAGCACTTTCATCCTGTTTAAATAGTATTTTCCCTCTCAGAGTGCAGACTGCACCAAGTCAAGAACCTCATCTTCCCCTGCCTCAAATCTCCTATAGTTTGCCCACTAACTCAAGTGGGATGCACACATAGTGAGTGTGCTGGCTAATTTTATGTCAACATCACACAAGCTAGAGCTATCTGAAAGGAAGGAACCTCAGTTGAAAAAAAATGCCTTCATAAGATTAGTGATTGAGAGTCCCAACGCTGCCCCACTAGAGGTCACCAGGCCCAATACACCAAGAGCATCCAGGTTAGAAAGCTTCTCCCCCTCTCATATCCCCCACCTGCCCAGTCCACTGGGCCATACCCAGCTGCCCTGACCTGAATGCTGTCCCACTAAGCTCCATCTTCTGGACCAGCTCCACCTGGGTCCCCAGTCCTGCAATTTCAGGAATATCCAGGTTGGGTCCCTTCTCTCCCCTTCCCCAACAAGACCCACCATGCCCAGTGCTCTGATACATGCCCAGCTAACCTGAGCTGAGTGATGTGCCCAAAGCACTGCTGTCCAGACTCTGCCCCACCGTACACTACACTGCCTGATACACCAAGAGCTTCCAGCTCCATGTTCTAGACCAGCTCCACCTGGAGGCTTCAAGTCTGCAACTTCAAGAACCTGTTACACCAGGAACACCCAGCTTAATTGTGGGCCCACCCCTCCACTTACCTCCATAAGACCAGCTGTACTAGGAACATTCAGGCTATCACTAGGTCTGCTACACCAGGAACATCCAGAGTCCCCTGGGACACATCCAGTGCCCTGAGCTTTGTGCTGCCCCCCCAGCTCCATTATCCAGACACTGTTCCACTGGCCTTCACCAGCGCTGCTGCACCAGGAACACCCATGTCTGAAGCACAGGAACATCCAGTTCTTCTGCACAAAGGAAAACCAGAAACAGCCAGGGACAACCATCTGCCTAAAGGCAAGCATAAGAACTCAACCTACAAGAGCCAGGGCAATATGGTACCTTCAGCACACAGCTATCCTACTATAGCAACCCTTGATTATCCTAACACAACTGAAAATGCACAAGAAAATGACCTTAAATCATCATTATAGGGTTCTATAATGATGACAGAGGCCTTAAAAATGGAAATGAAGAAATCCTTTAAAGAAATGAAAGAAAATTCTATCAAACAGGTGAACAAAATGAATAAATCCCTTAAAGGAATACAGGAAAATTCAATCAACCAGTGAAGGAAATGAGTAAAACTGTATAATACCTGAAAATGGAAATAGAAGCAATAACAAAAAACACAAACTGAGGGAATCCTAGAGATATAAAACTTAGGGAAGAGAACAGGAGCATTATATACAAGCATCACCAATAGAATATAAGAGACAGAAGAGAGACTCTGAGGCCTAGAAGATACAATTGAAGGAATTGATACATTGGTCAGAGAAAATGTTCAATCTAAAAAGTTCCTGACACAAACGTTCAAGAAATCTGGTACACTATGAAAATACCAAACCTAAGAATAATAGGAGTAGAAAAAGGAGAAGACTCCCAAATCCAAGACCCAGAAAATATTTCAATGAAATCATAGAAGAAACCTTCCCCAACTTAAAGACAGAGATGCCTATAAACATATAAGAAGGTTACAGAGAACCAGGTAGATTGGAACAGAAAATAAATTCCTCTTGCCACATAATCAAACTACTGAATATACAGAACAAAGAGAGGATTTTAAAAGTTGCAAAGGAAAAAGGCCAAGTAACATATAAAGGCAGACCTATCAGAATTACACACAACTTCTCACCAGAGACTATAAAAGCCAGAAGGCCATGGGTGGATACCTTGCTGACCCTGTGAGACCACAGATGTTAGCTGAAACTCCCAAACCTAGCAAAGCTTTTAATAAACATAGATGGAGAACACAAGACAGAAAACCAAATTTAAACAATATCTATCTACAAATGCAGCCCTACAGAAGATACTAGAAGGAAAACTCCAACCCAAGAAGGCTTACTACACCCAGGAAAACACAGGAAATAACCCCGAAACCAAAAGAAGGGAGACACACACTCTACCACCACTAACATCAAAATAACAGGAATTAACAATCAATGGTTACGAATATATCTCAATATCAATGGACTCAATTTCCCAATAAAAAGGACACAAGCTAACAGAATGGATTTGAAAACAGGATCCATCATTCTGCTGCATACAAGAAACACACCTCAGCAGCAAAGATAGACATTATCTCAAGGTAAATGGGTAGAAAAAGATTTCCCAAGCAAATGAACCCAGGAAGCAAGCTGGAGCAGCCATTCTTTTATCTAATAAAATAGACTTTCAATCAAAATTAATCAAAAGAGATAAGAAATGACACTTCATACTTATTGAAGGAAAAATCCACCAAAGTAACATTGCAATACTGAACATTTATGGCCCAAATACAAGGGTACCCTCATTCATAAAAGAAATATTATTGAAGTTCAAATCATACATTGATCATCATAATAGTGGGAGACTTCAACACTCAGTTCACACAAATGGACAGATCATTGAGACAGAAAGTAAACAGAGAAATACTGAAACTAACAGATGTCATGAATCAAATGGACTAAACAGATACCTACAGAACATTTCATCTAAATACAAAGGAATCTATCTTCTTCTCAACACCTCATGGAACCTTCTTCAAAATTGACCATATAATTTGTCACAAAACAAGTCTCAACAGATACAAGAAAATTGAAATAACCCCTTTTATCCTATCAGGTCACCATTGATTAAAGCTGGACTGTAACAAAAATAGAAACAACAGAAAGCCTACAACTTATGGAAACTGAAACTGAAACTTATGGAAACATTCATGAAAAAGTCTTGGAGAGATATAAGAACCATACCTAGAAATAGTATAGGCAATTTACAGTCAGCCAATAGCCAACATCAAATTAAATGGAAAGAAACTTAAAGCAATCCCATGAAAATCAGGGACAAGACAAAGTTGTCCACTCTCCCCATATCTCTTCAATATAGTAGTTGAAGTTCTAGCTAGAGCAATAAGACAACTGAAGGAGATCAAGGGAATACAAATTGGAAAGGAAAAAGTCAAAGCATCTCTATTTGGAGATGATGTAGTATATGTAAGTGACCCCTAGAATTCTACTCTAGAATTCTCTAGTTAGTATACATCTTCAGCAAAGTGGTTGGATACAAAATTAACCAAAAAAAAATCAGTAGCCCTCTAATAAACAAATTATAAATACTGAGAAGGAAATTAGGGAAACAACTACTTTTAAAATAGCCACAAACAATATAAAATACTTTGGCATAACTCTCACCAAGGACATAAAAGACTGTATGGCAAGAACTCCAAGTCTCTGAAGAAAGAAATTGAAGGAGATATCAGAAGATGGAAAGATCTCCCATGCACATGGATCAGTAGGATTAACATAATAAAATAGGACCTCTTACCAAAGCAATCTACAGATTCAATGCAATTACCATCAAAATCCTGACACTATTCTTTGCAGACCTTGAAAGAACAATTCTCAAATTCATATAGAAAAATAAAAACCCAGGATATCAAAAACAGTCCTGTACAATAAAAGAACTTCTGCATGAATCACCATCCCTGACTTCAAGCTGTACTACAAAGCAATAGTAATCAAGACAGCATGGTACTTGCCTAGAAACAGACCAGTTGATGAACATATTCAAAGTGAAAACCCAGAAATAAACCCACACACATACAGTTACTTAATTTTTTTCAGAGAAGCCAAAACCTTACAATGGAATATGGAAAACATCTTCAACAAACAGTTCTGGTATAACTGGATGTGAACATGTAAGAAAATCCAAATAGATCCATATTTATCACCCTGCACAAAACTCGAGTCTAAGTGGATCAAAGATCTCAAAGTAAAACCAGATGCACTAAATCTAACAGAAGAGAAAGTGTAGAAAAGCCTTGAACTCATTGGCACAGGAGACAACTTCCTGAAGAAAACACTAATAGCTCAGGCACTAAAATAAAAAATTAATAAATGTTACCTCATGGAACTGAAAGCATCTGTAAGGCCAAGGACACTGTCAATAGAACAAAACGGCAGCCCAGAGATTGGAAAAAGACCTTCACTAACCTCACATCCAATGGAGGGTACTTGATATGTAAAGAACTCAAGAAATTAAACACCAACAAACCAAATAATCCAATGAAAAAATGGAGTACAGAGTTAAACTGAGAATTCAATACTGAGTAATCTCTAATGGCTGAGAAGCTCTTAAATAAATGCTCAAAGTCCTTAGTCATAATGGAAATGCTAATCAAAAGGACTATGTGACTTCTTCTTACACCTGTCAGAATGACTAAGATTAAAAACTCAAGTGACTGCAAATGTTGGCAAGGATGTGGAGAAAGGGAAACACTCCTCCATTGCTGGTGGGAGTACCAACTTGTACAACTACTTAAAAAATCAATCTGGTGCTTTCTAAGAAAATTGGGAATAGTTTTACCACAAGACCTAGCTGTACCACTTCTGGGCATATACCCAAAATATGCTTCACCAAACCAGAAAGAAATCTCTGCAGCTATGTTCATGGCAGAATTATTTGTAATAGCAAGAAACTGGAAACAGCCTAGATGTCTCTCAACTGAGGAATGGATAAAGAAACTGTGCTACATTTGCACAGTGTAATACTACTCAACTAATAGTAACAAGGACATCATGAAATTTACAGGAAAATGGATGGAAGCAGAAAGGATCATCCTGAGTGAGATAACACAGACCCAGAGGACACACATGGTATATACTCACTCATAACTGAATATTAAGTACAAGATAACCATACTGCAATCCACAGACCCAAAGAAACTAGGAATAAGGAGGGTCAAGAAATGATGTTTGAATCCTCCTAAGTAGTGAAAATAAAATAGACATCAGAAGTAGATGAAGAAAGGGAACTGGACAGGCACCTAACATGACTGCCATCTGAGAGGTTTTATCCAGCAGATAATGGAAACACACAGAGACCCACAGAAACCCAGGCTGTCTTGTGGAAGAGTTAGGGGATAGTTTGTGGGAGCTTGAGGGGTCAAGGACACCACAAGAAGGCTCCCATAGCCAATTAACTTGGACACAGGGGAGCTCACAGAAGCTGAACCACCAACCAAAGAACATGCATGGACTGGTCTTAGATCCACTACACCTATGAAGCTGATGGACTGCTTGGTCCTCAAGTGGATTCCCTAACAATTGGAGTGGGGACTCTCTCAGACTTAGACACTGTTACCTCCCTCTGGACCCCGTTTTCCTAGCAGAACTGCCTTGTCTTGCCTTAGTGGAAAAGAGAATGGTTAATCCTGATGTGATTTGGTGTGCCAGAGTAGGTTAGTACAGGGCTGGAAGGGTATGGGGGAAGTGCATGGGAGGATAGTATGGAGTGGGGGTGACAATTGGGATGTAAAATAAAAATACATAAATTAATGAAAAAACATGCTAGGAAAACAATTTAATTAAAAACGATTAGTGATTGATGCGGGAGGGCAAAACCCTTCTTGGGTCATCCCTAGGTTGGTGGTCTTGGATTCTATAAAAAAGAAGGCTGACCAAGACATGAGGAGTAGGCTAGTAAGTAGAACTTATCCATGACCTCTGCATCACCTCCCGCCTCCAGGCTCCTGCCTTTTTTGAGTTCCTGTCCTGGGTTCCTTCAATGTTGGACTACATTCTAGAAGTATAAGTCATGTAAATACTTTCTGCCCCAACTTGCTCTTTGGTCATGGTGTTTCATCACAGCAATGGAAACCATAAGTAAGACAGTGTGTGTTCTTTGGTTATACTTGGTTCTGCTTCTTAGCTATCATTCTTTTGAGGAAACACAACTGTTTTTATAGGTCTGGAACTGTAGGAGTTAAACCTGGTCAAAGATGATGGTAGATATGAAAGGAGTTGAGAAAAGCATAAACTGAGAACTATTTACAGTTCTTCAATAAGTATAGATAAATACCATAAAGTGAAAGTTACTCTAAGTGGAAAAGAGGAAAAAGACATTTGGGAGAATGAGTTGTTGGGGAGGGAGGCAGTGTGTGGCAGGGCATTGCCATGGGATTTGAGAAAGATTGACAGCTATGGCATGAGTTCTTGAGATAGGATATGAGAGATAAATATCAGAAAAATTAAGATGGAGGCAATGAAACTAGTTTCATAGGCAAGAAATATTTGACTCAAGTGGAATGCTGCTTAAAGCAACCACAGGATTCCATTTATTTCATTTTGCTCCATTTATTTCATTTTTTTCTGCAACAAAATATTCTGCCTTGGTCTTTAAAGCAGTACTTATATATTAAAAAGGGAAGAAATATTTATATTTATACATAATATAAAGGGGAAGAAAGTTGGAAGCATAGCGCATTGGCTATCTGTATGTCTGTGTTACTCCTGAAACTGGGCTAGAAAGCCATCTTCTCTTAGTATGCTTCTGAACCTAACATAGTATGAGAGAAAAGGTGACTTGGACAGATGTGCATTTCTAACAGAAAAAAATGGAGTATTGTGTCAGGTGCCAACTTAGCTGGTATCTGGTGAAGGTTCTTTTCCTTCATTGCAGATGGCCTGCCTCTAACCCTGTCTTCCCATGGCACATACTGAGAAGGAGCAAGCTCACTCGCTGGTGCCTTTCCTCAAAGGAGCATTAGTTCCCTAATGAAGAGATTATGTGCTCAAACACATCTAATTCTAACTACCACATAAAAGGCTCATTTACAAACATTTTTGTGCTGGGGATTCAGGTGTTAGCATGTGAACTTTGTGGGGACACTCTTAAGTCTACACTAAGTGTAGCTATTGATCATTCTTCAGCATTTTTCCTTTGTTATCAGTCAAGCTCTTTAAGGAATCATGGGAATTAAGTGACACCTTGAATTTTCTCAGGATAGACAATTCATCGAGGAAAGGGTAGCTAAGGAAGGGCCACATCTTAGTGCTTATGAGTAGCTCCTTGTGGCTGTGAATGACTGCATTACATACCCACCAACTGCTAATTAACTGGCTTTTCTACTTTTCTTTTGATTGTGTGATCAGATGTGGCCAATAGAATGTGAGATGTGACATTTTCCACATATGACGAAATTCCTTAGAGTATTTTTGTATTGCTTGGTTTTTTATCTGCCTGTCCTAAATTGAGAGGAGCATAGTCCAAACAGTGTTCAAACTGAATTATAGAGTGAGAAAGCCTTGAAAGTAGAGCTGAATGGAGGCTGTTGGAGTTACAATAACTTTTCAAACATTAGGTAATTTGTGCATGAAGTAAATGTGATCCCAGTGTAAGCTGATGAAGTATTTACATATCATGGTAGAGAACAACATAAAAGTGGACAGATATTGTGGTAGTTGGAGGGGGAAATAGAAGATGAGGATGATAATACTTTGTGGATAAATACATGGAATCCTCAAAGAATAAAAGATTATATGAAGATTAAATAAGAATATAGAAGTGGAAAATTGTGTATATAGGAGATACGATCTATTTAAGAGTGATTCAGGGCAACAGTAAATATCATGTACATGTCATTACGGAGAAGGAATATATATATATTTCAGTATTGACTTAATGTCATGTACCTAAAGAAAGTGATAGACATGAAGCTACACCAGTAGTCTTAGTGACATCCTGTCCCATTTTTTCTTGTGATTTCAAGCAACTACAGATAACTGCTGATTTCTGTTCATTTTAATGAGTAGTTTTCTTTGTTTGTTTGCTTGCTTTCTTATTATTTGTCTTTTATCATCATGTTGCCTGAATTCTTGGCCATATTACTCAAAATATATGTTCTTTGGTCACAATGCCTGTATGGCATAGTAACACTCTTGAAGTAATCCCTTAGAATTTGTGAATATGTTAAACCTTCATCTACACAACAAAGAGAAATTAACTTTGCTAATAATCTGGGTTTAACATAGAGAGATTATCCTCAATTACCTAGTTATTCTACTGACAGTGAAAAACGGCTTTAAAAGTAGAAAAGGAAAGGAGAGGGAATTACTCATGGAGATAGAGCAGGAGTGGTTAGGAAACTGATTTCACTGACTTTGAAGACAATAAAAGAACAGTTCCAAGAAGGCTAAGTGTTTCTCTTTCTGGGAAAGGACAAGGCAGAAAATCCTAGAGTCTCCCATGGAGACTATGGTTCTGAGGACCTCTTAATGCCTGCAGGAACATACATCTGATGTAATCTTACAGACCTGGTGCTAATTTAATGGAAGCTGTTGCATGGCGTGTGTGTGTGTGTGTGTGTGTGTGTGTGTGTGTGTGTATGTATCATATAAATGATATATTTCTTAATTATTTTTCTGTAACAACTTATACATGATATTGACTATTTCCCAGAATCATTTTTAAATAGATCACATCTCCTATATCTATATACACATAATTTTCCACTTATATATTTTATTATAATCTTTTATTCTTTGAGAATTTCACACATTACATACAATGTGAGACCATATTCAACTCCTATTTCCCCCTCCAACTATGATAGTATTTGTCAATCCACCTCCATATTCTTCTCCCCCATTACCCTCTCCCCATTTTGATAATGCAGTAAACCCTACCCTAAATTGGGATATGTTGGCAGGTGATGACTTGTAGAGGAGAAAGAATAATTTTTCTTTGCATGTGTGGCCACTGGTAGGGTTACATGCTTCAGTAGATGCCCTCACCCATGCACATATAGGCATCACTGAATTTACATGCTTCAGTAGATGCCCACACCCATGCACATATAGGCAACACTGAATTTGTTCATTTTGATTTCATAACTCACCTGGGAATATGCACAAAGCTAAGGTACTTGTTATTGAACAAATGATCTACCTCCAAGGACATATACATTTATTATTTTTATTTATTTTCTTGCTATAGTTTCTTTTTTATGTTTATTTATTACTTCAAGTTACATCTCCATCACTGTTTCCTCCCTCCACCTCTCCTGGGCCCATGCTTCCACCCTCTACCCCCTCTCCCACCTATACCCTACTCCATTGGTGTGGGGTGCCCCTACATATGAGCCCCCCTGAGTTCATCAGTCATATGAGGGCTAAGAGCTTCCTCTTTCACTGGGGGCCTACATGGCAGCTCCACTAGGGCAAAGTGTCCCACTAACAGGTAGCAAAGTCTATGTTCCTGTTCTTTTTGGTGTGTTGGTTGTAGGATAGTTATTCTTTACTATACGGCTAAAATCCATTTATAAGTGAATAGATGCCATGTACATCTTTCTGGGTCTGGGTTAACTCACTCAAGAGGAGCTTTTCTAGTTCCATCCATTTTGCAACAAATTGCATGATTTCCTTGTTTCTGATAGCTGAGTAGTATTCCATTGTGTAAATGTACCATGCCTTCATGCTAAAAGTCCTGGAGAGAGCTGGCATACAAGGACCATACATAGAAATAATAAAGGCAATATACAGCAAGCAGAAGATAATAGCCAACATTAAATTAAATGGAAAGAAATTTAAAGTATTTCCTCTAAAATCAGGGACAAGGTAAGAATTATTACTCTTCCCATATCTCTTCAACATAGTTCTTGAAGTCCTAGCTAGAGCAATAGGACAACTAAAGGAGATCAAGGGGATACAAATTGGAAAAGAAGAAGTCAAAGTATCTCTATTTGCAGGTGATATGATAGTATACATAAGTGACCCCAAAAACTCCACCAGAGAACTCGTACAGCTGATAAACACCTTCAGGTGGTTGTATACAAAATTAATTAAAAAATCAGTATCCCTTCTTTACACAAAAGATAAATGGGCTGAGGAAGAAATTTATCATTTTTCTTAATGGCAGTTGCTTCAAAGTTACTAAGAAGTGACCAAAATTAAGGCATCAACTTCTACTTATTTAAAGTTCTATGTTTGGAAACAAATGTGTATGTGCTTATCAACTTTTTGCCCTATACTTTGAAATTTTTATATCTCATTAGAGAATGGTTTTGGTGATTCAAAGTTTTCATCATGTAGTTTTTTTTTTTTTAAATAAGAATCCTTGTAAAGGTATAACCATATAAAATTGCATTTTCCTTTTAGTGTAGGTTCTGTTTGATGATCTTTGTCTGGGCCTCTTGGGTTTCTCCTAAGACATCTATGGATAAGCATTCAGTTGTGTCAATGACAGATGGTAGCTCTTCTTCCTCTTTTTGTATCCGTGGAAAGGAAGAATTTGTCATTCCACACATGTTCATAAGAGATGGTGTTGTTTTAGATACTCAAAGTATTTATGTCTTTCAAAGTCTTGGTGGTTTTGTTTGTATCTTCCTTATGATGTTCAAATATAGCATCACTAGGCATGTATTTAGTGTACACATAAAATATGGCATTATTCTAAAATAGACTATGGTAGTTTGTCCAGTGACAGAACATAGGCTTAGTGTGTTTTTTCAATAGATGACAAATTTGTAATTTGGGGAGTTATTTTTTAAACAAAGCTATGTAGATAAAATCATCACTTGATGAGTGTCTCCATGCTTAATAGTCAACAACCTTTTCATGGATTTTCAAATAACTTTGTGTTGTGCTCAATGTAAACATAAGAATTACTCTAAAACACAATGTTTATAAACCAAAAAGTCCAGGGCATTGAAACTAAAGCTGTACAAGAGAAGGATGAAACTGAATGTGCATGTTGTGCAATGTTCCACAGTGGTTCTATATGCCCTCCAAAGGAACCAGGGTTGAGCAATATGAGATAAGTTTTCTTGAAAATATATGGCTAATAAAATGAGTAATATCACTACCCTGGTTTAGGTTAATCCTATAAAACTATATATTAAAAAAATTCATTTTGATGTTATCATTTTCCAAGATGTGATCTGTATTGTCTCAGGCTCTTGATTTATTGTTTGACACAACAGTTGCCAAAGTCTGAAACAGAATAAAATGTGAGACATGGTGCTTTTTCAATGAATTAAGATTATAAGCATATATAGCAACACATTCATAAAAATTATAAAGAAAACTGCAATTTATGTGTGACGATAGAATGTGTGACCTGGGTGAAGAATGTGAGGTATCAGGGAAAGAGAATGAATAATTAGAGGAATGATTAAAATGGAGGGCATATTTAATATGCTATGAATTCAGGAATATGGTTAGCTTAAACTAGGATTCAAACAAAATGAACTAATTTGTTTGCATCGCATGTTCTTTGGGAACAGTAGTTCAATTTTGAAATACTAATTATAATGACCTAAGGAGCAGTTATTTTTATAAAGTACTTATTTGAAGCAAATGCTAGAATTTTCTGATTTAAAAAGAAAAGGTAGAAATTAGGTATGTATATGTTTTATGACTAAACATCACAAAATAAACACATCTGTGTCTGCATGCCTTCACTCCTAGGTGAAACCTGGAGCATGTGCAGCCCTTTTTAGGCTCTGCTCAGTAGAGATCAGTCCTTGTGAAACCTCCAGATGAGGTCACCAGGGTAATCTTTTTGCAGTTCTCTCCTTTGATTTTTCTTACTTTTATATTTGTATTTCATAGTGAGTAATTAGCTTTCCAGATCTTGGCTCTTTTTGTTAAAAATGTACTTATTCCTGGATTGTTTAATTGACAGATTAACTACATGCAAATATTTATTTAAAATAATTTCCCATTCAAATATGATAATTTTGCTTTTTCTATTTGATTAGATTTATTGTGTATATTGTTTTATCTTTTCTCTAAAGTACGTCTTGATCTCCTCATTGTCTCAGAAACCTTGAAATTTCACTGAAATAATCAGTATGTGAATTTATGTCATATAACATTGTATCTAATATGGCTTTAAACCCAAACTGCTTATTAGATTAGTATCTTAATGAATTTGGATTGATCCTCTGGAATAAAAATGTACATTGTAAATGTACATATGTCATATACATATAACTATTATAAATATACAAACCAGGCATTGTTAAAAAAAACTTCTTTAGTCTTCTTAATACTAAATTTGGTCTTGGTTGAATATTGTGTTAAGTGAATTGACTGATTTCTTTTTAACTATAGTTAAATTTTTGGTTTCTATTAACCTTTATTCTCTGGTGACTTCTGTCCTTGTTTTAAAGGTGCAATATATTCTTACACTTCTCTGAGGGGGTTGGTTGAATTGCTTTTAGCTTTCATTTGGGTTCTTTTTTGTGTTTTTTATTTATTTATTTTTTATTTCTTCAAGTTACATCTCAATCACAAACCCCTACCTACTCTCCCCTCCAGTCCCACCCTCCCACCCTCTTCCCCCTCAAGCCCCCATCCTCTTCCCTTTTTTTAAGTTTAAGGTATATCTTTTCCCCCCAACAGCTCTCCCTTTCAGTCCAACAAATGGTCTTTCTCTTACAACAATAAATACAATACAAAACAACAGAAATAAATAGGCCACAATTATGAGAGTTATATGGCTTAGCATACATTCCCACGTCCAGTCCATATGGATTTGGCACCTGACTTTAACATTCTACTATCTAACCATCTCCATGAGTTTAAAGTTCGATATCTAACTCAGCTTTCACACTAACTTGCATCACAAGTTTAAAAACATCTTCTTAGATCCAGAACACCCTCTTAATTCCTAAACAACTCAAAATTTAACTATGAGACTCTAGCTATCTATTCTTCAACCACCTCAGAGACCTGAGAGGGATAAATATATCTGATTATATAGGAAGTGCAGGGTCCGCAGCTTCCCAAACTAAGAAATGACATACCAGTGGCTTCCTGGACAGTTCCCATTCTCTTTCCATACATTACAGCATTAATCTTCAGCCGTTTGGCCCCGTTTCTCTGACAGACATTGATTGTAGAGCAGGAATTATGAAGGACTTGCCTATCCTGTCTTGGCAGAGCGAGGCTGTCCACTTACCTGCTTCCAAGTTTTGTCCATTTTGCACAGCATTCTGTCTACAGTTGAAGCAAGGGGCTTTTCTTGCCAAGAGAGGCTTGCAACTAATTCACCCATCTCCCACTGGAGATTCTTCGATGCTCATCTTCTACTTGGAGTAGAATAGGGACATATTTCGATATATATAAAAAAAATCTTAAGAAAACATCTTTGAATGCCATATTTTACAGAAATCTTGATGTTTTTGAAGATGTCCTCTCTATCTCTTATATTTAGATAGGCAAATGTTGCTTGTCTCTTAGCAACTTGATTTCTGATTAGCTTAGAAAATAACTGTGATAGACTGTCATAGTACCTAACAAAATGACAAGCTTGAATGACTATTAGTTTGCATTTCTTAATAATCCTAAACAGTTTATGACAGTTGGTAGCAAAAGGCCGAAACTTCACATTTCATTTTTAAGCACTAGTAGGTACAATACCTTTACAAAGCATTACACTTAATTTTGTATCACTATACAAGGGTCAATACCATTGTGGCCAAATATAATCATAATTTTGTATCAATATACAAAGAGCAATACTGATGTAGCCCAATACAATCTTAATTTTGCATTAATATACAAAAATCAATACCAATTTAGCCAAATATAATATTAATTTTGTATCAATATACAAAGGTATAAGGGCATATTCAATAATCTGTCCTTTTTCTTGATCTTTCCTATATTATGTCTGGGTTCTTAAGTCACTCCTGTTTCCTATGAGATTAATTCTTGCTTTATTCATTTTGATTCTTTTCAGAGCTGCTATTGGTTTTTTTCCAACATGTATTGATCCTCAGATATTGCTTTGTACATTTTAAACAAGATTAGAATCATTAATAGAGATAAGTTTTTATATTATGGTATGCTTGCTATTATGAAAGGTGTGATTTATTAGTTTTAATCAGTATGTACTTTTAAGTACAAGTTCTGTCTTGTTATGTAGATTGAGGACGAAAGAACAGAATAGTCTGTATCACTATATTGTATATTGTATTCAGGGTTCTCTAGAGGAACAGAACTGGTTAAATATATATTTATGTTAAATATATATTTAATTTATATGAAATATGTGTGTGTGTGTGTGTGTGTGTGTGTGTTCGCTAGAGTGGCTTATAGGATGTGATCCAGCTAGTTGAACAATTGCTACCTCCTGATGGAAAGCCCAAATACCCAATAGTTGTTCAGTCCACAAGGCTGGATATCTCATCTTGTCTTCAGTATTCATTAGGATCTCATAGAACTAGGTTCTAATACCAGTGAAGCAATATCTTAGCAGCAGGATACATGGACTTGCCAATAAGAGTGAGAGAAAACAGGAAAATAGTAGAATATGTCTTGTTCCATATTCTTGACATAGTTTTCCAGGAAAAGGTGTGGTCCAGATTTAGGTTGGGTCATCCCAACGCAAATAATATGGATTTAAGGAGTGTCTTCCTACATCAAATGATTCAATTAACTAAAAATCCTTCATAGTGTGCTCAGATGCTTGGGTATTTAGTTAATTACATTTGTAATTGAGATGACAACTAAAAATAGCCATCACAAGTCCACCCCTAGTAAACATGATACAACATCATATCTCCTTATGCCTTGCTTAATTTCCAAATGAAAACAATAATCAGATCATAATTACATCTGTCATGTTGCAAATATCCCATGGACAACCACAAATGCATTATATGTTTTGCAATAGATGACAATGTCCTTTGAGGGACATTCTTTTGGTATCTCATGTTCAAATATGATAACCAGTGATATTCCTTCAATTGATATAACATTACATGATAAATTGAAGAAAGAAAACATGAATGCACAAACATATTCTTAACAAATCATTAAAGAAACTCTCGTGTCCTTTATGATCCTAAGTGTGATTTATAACTATTCTGCATCATTGACTCCTTCATCATATATGGAAAATTTGAAAATAAAAACACAAATGATTATGTTGGGAACCAGACAGAGTTGACCTGTACGTGCTATGATAGATTAAAAAACAATTATGTATATGCACAAATATAAACTATATATAATTAATTATACACATAGGTACAAATATAAGGAAAACTGTATTATTGGTATTTTCCAATACGGCTATTCAAAAATTATAGTTATTTTTATTTTTCATTGATTTTAGAGATATCTTATACCATTTTTTCTTATTGTTAATTTTAATCTGGATTTATTTTGTTATTATTTTTTGTCTCTTAATTAGGACATTACAGTAGAAGATTATTAAATCCATTACTACTCTAGTAGCATCTCTACTTTTGGTGTATAGTGATTTTATTATCATTGTTTCACTATATTTTTTAATTCATTTAGGATTGTCTCAATGATCTGAATTATTTAATAGCATATGTTAAACATCCAAGTATCTAAGTGATTAAAATTCATTCTGTAACCTATTTTCAATTTAAATATAGTCAGCGAAAGATACAGTTGTTATATCATGATGTTTTGAAATGTTTAGAGACACTAATTTTATGGTTCATTGAGTGACCAGTATTTTACAAATACTCTATAGGTAAGAAAGTTCTTAATCCCTCATTTTAGAGTATATCTGTTCCATAGAGCATGCTTACTAATAGACATATTTATATCTTACATCTTATATGTCTTGGGCTGAGGAATATAACTCAGGGGTCAAATGCTTGCATAGCATGCATAACATCCAGGTTAATCCCCAGCAACAGAAAACAAAAGCATAAATCTTATAAGTCTTCATTAGTTTTTGTGCCAACTTGTCTATCAATAACCAAGAAAGCAACAGTAAATATCTTGCTATGATGGGGGAGGTATCAATTTCACTATGAGGTTGTATCAATCTTTATGTATTCAGAAGATGCATTACTCGGTAAGGGATAGAATTTTAAACATTATTTGTGGAATATAGCATTTCATATTATATTATTCAAAGCCTCTCTGATACTGTAGGTCAACCATGTATCCTATGTTTCCATCTTAGGGCTATCGCTCCTGCATCACAGCTTCAGAAGATGTTGATTCTGACTGGGGTGTGTTTTCTCTTCATAGAGATCCATGTCCAGCTATCTTTTTAGGGTATTTTGTTTTCCTTCGTTTAGACCACTTGGCCACACTACCAATCCTGTTTTCCTTCGTTTAAAAAAGAGAAAGTCTTTTGGGGGTGGTTAGAAGGCTCAGTAGAATGAAGTCCTTTCTTTGCAAGTCCAACAGCTGGAAGTCAGTCCAAGATTGCACATAGAAGGAGAGAACTGACTGCATACATGACATGATATGCATGCATCTGAACACATACACACATAAACACACACACGCACATGCACATACATGCACATGCACACATACACACATAAACACACACACTCACATGCACACGCACAGCACACACTCACATATGCACTCACACACACACTCACACACATACAAATAAATAAATTTTTAGTGTGGTATTTCTCTCAGACCACCTTTAGTCTTCTCATCATGAATCCTTCTTTCCTCTGTCATGCCTGTGTTCTCTGTGGGAGTGTACTTCTTTTAATAATCATTTTGTGAATTTATCAGGCTTTTAAAATCTCAGAATCGGTTCCTTTTTCAGTCTTAGAAAATTCTTGGTTCTTTTCTATTTCAAATTGCCTTGATCCTTTCTCCCTGTCCCTCCCTCAGGAACTCTGAATAGAGATACAGTGCTCTAACTCTTTGTTCAACATTTCTTAAGCTCTACTTCCATTTTGCTTCTTTGTACCTACCTGGTATTACATTTGGATGATTTTAAAACTCAATACTCTCCTTCAGGAATTTCCCTTTCAGTCAGTGCCCAATAATTTCTTTTTAGCCATTCTGTTGAATTTGTTGTTTTGGTGATTATATTTTTCATTTTTAAAAGTTTTATTTAGAAGTTTTAAAATATTGAAAATAATGTCTGGTCAGTACTTTTAAAATGATTTTTTTATTCAACATTATACACTTGCCCATTTTATCTGTCAGCTTATTATTTTTGTATACTTAACTTGATGGTACCAATATTTGCTGTTCTTGGAGTATTATTTTGTTAAAATGCAATGTATCCTCCTGTGGTTGGTGATGTAGCTTAGTGGTTGAATGCTTGCCTGGCATATGTGATGTCCTGCATTGATATGAAACTGTAAAAAATATCTTCTTTCTCTTCCTCCCTCTCTTCTCTCTCCCCTTTATGTAATAATTTTGTGAGACTGAAATGTCAAAGTCATTACTTCAGAGATATTGTTTTCTTTCTATTGGTAAATATAGAGTAGGGTCACTTAGTGTTTGACTTATGGGATTTGTGGACTAAGTAGGCAGTAGTAGTTAATTTCTTTTCCAGCCATGAGTACTGATGTATGCATACTCAGGAAATTATCAGAAGGAAATTTCTTTGTCTTTACAGTTCTAGAAAGTCATGTCTAGACTGAGCAAATATTCTCCCGTAACCTTATGGTCCTTCTCCTCCATTATCTAATTCAAACACAGAGATAATTCACTGCCTGTCAGGTTTCTAGTCTCTTCTGCTTCCTCAGCCCCTTCTCAGGGTTCCTTAAATAGTAATTTTGATAGTTCTTAGTACTTGTGGTTCATTAAAGCCTGAGCTGTATGTCACCATAGCTGCTCCATTATTTCTCTAGATGCCTCAAGAAATTCTTTATTCTTTGATAACTTAACCATGCACTTAAAAATTATTTTGAAAATACCATCCAATGGGTGCATTTAAGGATTTGATTGTGGTTTCTAAATACCATTTTGGAAATGTGGCTGGCACATGATTGTCCTGAAGAAAACATACAGTTAGTCTTATATATCTGGTTATGTGAGAATCATGTAAGTACTGAATAAATGAAGGTATGTTGTGGGGAACTGTTCACAATTAAAATATTAAAAGGATATCAGAAATAATTGACCCTGATCACTGATTATATAAGATTCTTCTACACTGTATGATCTCAATCTCTCTTTCTCTCACATGTTTGTATGCATGTATGCATGCATGCATGTATGTACATATAAATATATATGTATATACACATATATATGTTATATATATATGTATATATTACCAGGGATCGAACTTAGGACAATATGCATCAAGTCAAGGACTCTGCTACAGAGTTACAGGGTTATAACCCCAGGAATTATATATAAATGTATTTATATATATATATTATAATGAAGAAATTTTTATAACAGCTCTTCCTGTTGCGTTTTTTTGTAATGGTCTCCATTTGTTGCGAAGAGAAATTTCCTTAATGAGGAGTGAAGACTACAGTTACCTGTGTGTATAAGGACAAATATTCAGCTTGTAGTTAGGGATTATGCTGCTTTAATAAAATGTGGGTTGAAAGTTCTCCTCCAAGATCCATGATTTCACTAGCCCTGGGTAGGTGGCTAAGTTTCTAGTACCAGATATGACTTTCATATTTTAGAGTGCAACTTAAGTCCAATTAGGGAGGTGCTGATTATGTTATGCTGTAGTTTGTACTTTAAAAAAGAATGATTGAAAAATAGAAAAATAGAAAAATAAAATTTTAATAACATAAGAAGTATAAGATTATACAGTTTTTACATACTTGAAGCAAATTAGATATGAAAGTGGAGGATTTTTTGGTCCAGATGAATGATCCCCAGACTAAAGATCTTTAGCTATGAGTTAAATAGCAGTAATAAATGAGCAATATAAACTCTGGAAACATGTAACTGTCTGAATTCAAATCAAGGCAGTCTCCACAGTAGTTTATTTTCACTGTGTTTTATTTTTCACGGATGTATATATTAGCAATCTTTGAATTAATTTATGTGTATTTTGGGACCAAAAACAACAATTACACTGTGAATAATGACAATGGAAAGTAGTTACACATAATAAAAAAATGAATCATGTGGTAGTTGACTTCAAATACTATAGAAGTATCAATAATAACTAACTATGAAAGAAAGATGTATAATAGCAGTAGATGATTATGATTGATAGAGGTAAAGATGATAGTAATGATAGAAAAATAGATCATGATGATAGATAATAGATAATATATTAGATATAATGATATATGGATAGTTAGATAAATTTTAGAGGATAGATAATGTTAGATAGTAGGTAATAGTTGATATAGAGATGTTAGATGATAGGTAAATACATGGTGATGACAATAGATGGTAGATAAATGGACTGACTAATTTACAAACACAAAAATAAGACACAGATGTCATAAGGATGTTTTTCAGCTTTCCCTATTTAAAGAGTTTCCAGAAGCAAGGGTTATCCAGTAGCAACATGCACACATAATGCCAAGGTCTTAGTTTCTAAACAGGATTCTTTAGTTAAAAATAAACCTGTGATTATTTAAGAATTCGCTTATTATAGCACTGAAACAGTGAAAATAAAAAAAGTAAACCTGGAATATCTTTAGTGTCAGATGGTAAAGAAATGCTCAGATAATAATAACAGCCCATTGAAAAGACTAGAATATCCATT
This sequence comes from Lophiomys imhausi, assembly GCA_907164525.1. NCBI lineage: Eukaryota > Metazoa > Chordata > Mammalia > Rodentia > Muridae > Lophiomys > Lophiomys imhausi. The sequence goes on along the minus strand of CAJQZJ010032044.1, from coordinate 1,626,580 downwards.
GGTTATGTCTTTGGAAATCAGAGAACTAAGATAGAAGATGTCAGGCTAGCATAACTAACAGAGGAAAATATGTCTATGAGTTCACTGTAGTATCAATATGTAATTGAATACAAATTTAAAAGAAAGAAAAAAATATCTTCCTAATATTGTAAAATCAATTCAAAAGAAAGTAGAAAAGAAGCATTTTAAAAATTACTGTTGTTTGACAAGTATTACAGTAGCAATTACTGCCAGCAAGAATCATTAATGGAAGCTAAATTTAACAGAACAAGGATCATGGGAAACAAAACATTTTCATATTTTAAAAACATTTTTCACCTGATAGTTTACTCATTGTAGGGGAAAATGAGTGACTTCAATGGAGAAGCCAAACATTTTTTCCTTTATCTTAGGGACCAATATTAGCAGCACTCATAGCAATATTTTGCTGTGAAAGGTGATGCTTAGATGATAAATCTTCCCCCAAAGACTCGGGTATTGAAATCCAGGTCTTTGGATGAAGATGGCAATGTTGGATAGTGGTGAACTTCTGAGGGGTAGGGCCCAATGAGAGGAAATCAGGTCATTGGGACATGCCTTGAAGGGAATATAGGGTCTAAGCACTTTCCTCTAGATTTTTTTGTTTGCTTATTTCTTAACCATCAAGAGTGCAAACTCTCTCCTCTTGTGACCCTCTGCCATAATGTACTTCTTTGTCCTATGTCCAAAGTCAATGCTACCAAGAGACAACAAATTGCCTGATACTATGAAACACAATAAATATTTCTTCTTCTCCAGTTGGTTATCTAAAGCATCTGTCATAGTGGTGGAAAGGTGGGCAGCACACAGGAGCATGGCATCATATTTTTGGGAGTGGAATAATTGGTGGAATTTGAATAGAAGCAGGTTATTCATAAGTATATATATATATTTGTTTTATCATAATTGGTTATATAAATATTAACTAGGAAGGAAACTGAATGGCGACTTAATGAGATGCTTTGTTTTATTTTTGGATGCACACAATTATTTCAAAATGAAATGACTAAGAACAAAAATTAAATTTGTATTTTAATTTTAAAGCATTTTATCTCTTGAAAGTTAATGTTTCTTCCAATCCCTGTTAGACTTAAAACTTGCAAATCTGTCATTCTATTTTCACACATTCAAATTTTTATAAAATTTTGTAAAAGGAGCTTTTTTTGTGAGTGCATGTGATAATCCCTCGAGTAATAGAATCATTAATAATGACTAATTGAGTAACACATTTTAATAACAGGTACAAAACTAACAGACAGTTTAATTTGCACACTGTAACAGGAATAGACAAATGCTGTTATACTTTACTGTTTATTAGTACAGGTCTGTTTTAGGAGGAAGTGATGTTATGGTTGAACCCCTATTCTAAAGTTCAACCCTAGCACCTTAAAAGTGGTTTCCAAACTTGAGGTACTCTCATGTAGGTAGTGGAAGGATCAGTAAAATGCATGTACACTTGGGTGATCTGTGAGTTAGGTCTGAGTGGAACCTGAGAACAGGCATTTCTAGAATGTTTCCAGTAAGATTGACAGGACTAATCCTGGGACCTCACTTTGTCAAGCATTGGTATTGAAAATGGGTTTGAAATTGTAGAGTTGATCTATCATTACCTCAGGCCACACTTTCTACTCTACAAAATTGCATGCAAAAGTCAAGAACATTTATTCCAATGGTATGTTTAAAAAAAAAAACAGTTTAATTAACATATAATTACATCATTTCTCCTTTTCTTTTCTCCCCCATCATTCCCATATCCCTCTTTTCCATCATCCTTCCCCATGTTCTCCTTTGTCTCTATCTCAAAGCAATGACATTTTATTTTTATTATTATTATTGTTAACATACATATGGATGTAGATAGTTAGATAGATGGATAGATAGACAGATGATAAATAGGTAGACAAATATGTGCACTAATGCATAAATACGCCCAGCTGAGTTGTTTTGCTGTTTGTGTGCATGATTTCAGGGGTGACCATTTTTGTATTAGATAACCAATTAAGTGTTCATCACTGGGAATGGTGAACTCTCTCAGTGTCATTCGTTGTCTGTAGTTTGTTGTCTAGATGTGGGGTGCTGTGAGATTTTCCCTTTCCTTGTTAGTATGTCTATCAATATTCTCATTTTCCAGGTCTTGTTTAGGCAGCCATTTTAACCCTAGAATCAATCAGTCAAAGTGTTACAAAATAGGTGGGTTAGGAAGATGGCTCAGCACTCAAGAGTATTTACTGCTCTTGCAAAGGATTTCATTTCAGGTGGCAGCACTCTTGCTTGGTGTCTTATGACCTCCTTCACCACAACTCCAGGGGATCTGATGCCTCCACAGGCATTGGAATACATAGGCACCTTCTAGTACCGTGGAATATAGTCCTCAGAGAGAAGGCATTCAGGTCAATTCCTGATTAGTAGTTTCGTGGCCCTATGTCTAAAATGCAGGTATCTTCATCAATAGGGAACTTAAAATTTTCAACCTTTTAGGAGCCACCAAGGAAGATAGTGATAGTCTGAAATGTTTTGAGATTTTCTTGGACAGTGCTGACTAAAAAGTATGTCTTCCAGAAATGTTAGTAGCCACACTCATAAAGTCTCACCAATATGAATACCTAAACATGAGTTAAACAAAGACAACAAAAATAGACATACTACAGTGGATGGAAGAAAGACCACGAACCTCGAACTACATGAAAAACTACACAGAAAACTAAGGAATGCTAAGAGTGAAAGAAACTGTCTTTCCAAGGGAAGAAAATATCACTTGGTCATCCAGTACCAAATGGCTAGCCCTGAAAACATGTAATTAGCATGCAGACTAAACAGGTTATATTTAGGAATATATATTATATATACATATATGTATGTAACAACATTTAATTAAAAAAGAGGCCAATAATTTGGCAGATAACAAAGATGGACATTTGGGAGGGTTTGGAGTGTGGAAAGGAAAGGGAAAATAGTGTAATTATATTATAATCTCAAACATAAATAATTTTTAAAAATGAATCTGTATCACAAGGTGAAGATTTAATGAATATATACTTGAAAGTTTGGAAATTGGTGAGAAAGAAAAAGTATTGCAGAATATACTTTAAAACAAAGGTGAACCTTCTCAGAGGTTATCCTAGCAACAAAGATTGCTCCTTGGATACAGATCCTTTTAACTCATCAGCTCTCAATCTACTGGTTCAAACCCTTTCAAGGGTCTCATATCAGATATCCTGCATACTAGATATTTACATTATGATTAATAACAGCAGTAAAATTACAGTTATGAAGTAACAACTAAATAATTTTATGGTTGGAGGTCATCACAACACGAGTAACTGTATTAAAGTGTCAAACATTAGGAAGGTTGAGAATCACTGTTTTAGCCTATCAACATCTCCTAACAATGGGAAAGAAGACAGACAATAGGAGTTAAGACGTCAAGGAGAGATAGACTAAGAATGTTGCTATGGAGAGATGGCTTAGGTGGCTTGTAAATATGAAAGCATGAGTTTGATTTCCAGAACACACATTGAAAAAAGTCAGGTATGGTGGCACATGATTGTAATCCCAGAACTAGGGAGGCATAGACAGATGAATCCTTGGAACCCCTCTCCCACCAACCAGCTGAACTTAGTCTAATTTTTGTGACCTCCATTCAATAAAAGATGCACCTCTAAAAAGAAAAAGGAGTACCTGCACATGTCTGAACACACATACACACACACACACACACACACACACACACTGTCAAAGCTAGATAAAGGGTATGTAGAAAAGAAAATTAAATTCCACCATCACAAACACCTTGAATGATGAAATCATCAAAATATAAGTTGATAAAAATTCATAATATCTAATTTCAAATTTTTAACAAGTCCCTAGTCTCACCATTACATCATGCACACAGGAAAGTATAATATCAATGCCTACTGCTGAGAGGTATAAACAGATCATCACTGAGAAACAGTACTTAAGGAAGATAAAATTCAAGAGGAGAGACAAAAGAAATGAGACAAAAAAGGAAGCAAGAAGATAATGAAGTTTCTAGCTTGTGCAGCTACAGAAAACATCAAACATATTCTGGCTGCCACCCAGAATACCACATACTAAAGAACTGTTTTCTGTAACTAATCTTTGTCCATTTTAAAAAACAAAACATTGAAAATTGTACTAACAAAGGCAATAAAAATTAAATACAAAGAATCAAAATCATCATTACAACCAGAGTCAGATATGATAAATATTGAAATTATCAATTACAAAATGTAATATAATTAATATAACAATAAAATAATTATATTAATAAAAATTAATATAATATGACTGTGGTAAGGATACTGATTCAAAAACTACAGGCAAGAAGAGATATAAGTACAGAGATGAGAATTCTAAGAAAGAAAGGAGCATAAGGAAATGCTAGAAGAAAAATGGAGAAATTGTTTGGTAGGTTATCAGTAGCATGAACATCTTCAGTTGAGAGTCATTGTGCATGGAGACTGACAATAAAGTCCTCTCAGTATGAAATGCAAACAAGGAAAAGGGCAGCACATAACAGGCAAAGTGCAGCATATATGTTACTCAGTACAAGAGAGAAGAAATAGACAATGTTTCATTCAGAAAAAAAAAATGGCTGAAATAACAGTGACCATGAATTTTCCCAAACTAGTGAGACAGAAATAATCTATGAAGAAAAAGAGTTCCAAAACCACAAAGAATATAAATAAAACAAACAAAAGGCCATACAAAAGCCAATAAATACCAAGTAAAGTTAGAGAAAACCAAAGACAGAGAGACTATCTTGAAAGAGTCCAGAAAACAAAAATGCATGTAATCTGTGCAGGAACATAAGAAAACTGGTTTAAACACACACACACACACACACACACACACACACACACTAGCCTAGAATTTTATATAAAACAAACTCCATGATCAAAAATAAAGAAATAACTTCCTCAAAAGTGTCCAAGAAACTTCATAGCTAATAGAACTTCATTAAAAGAAACACCAAAATGGTCTGTTCATAATGGAGGAGAATTTTATATCTCAGAAACCCAGGCATGTAGGAAAAGAATGATAAAAGAAGAATTAAGATAAACTTATGCACTTTCTTTGTGCTAATTGATCATAAAATATATTATTAAGGCAATAATAATAACGTGGCATTGGTTATTATACTGTACAGACATATGCAAAAATTACTGCCAAGTTATAAATGACATGATGGAAGAATTGGTGACATTCTGTTGCATGGCATCTTGATATTTGCATAATACATTAAGTAGTTTATTTTACTTGTAGGTAGATTAGAGTATTTAAATATTACATATATTTAAGTATAGATTTTTTTACTAGAGCCATAATACTGTAGTAAAGGAGCTCTTTTAAAGGAGCACAATTGGAATGCTAAGAGAATAAATAAAAAAGGACTCACATCTACCTGTACTAAAATAAAAGACAAGGGAAAGATATGTCGCGTCCCTCTCGACCGGCAAGAACGACGCAACTCGCAAAAGCT
>CAJQZJ010032044.1:1594727-1607367 GCA_907164525.1 Lophiomys imhausi | reverse complement strand
GCAAGATATAAACACAATGCATGTGGGTATGCGGTACATCGCTGACATCTACTAAATGAGGCCCAAATTCATTCAAACCACTGAGCAAAAGTCATCAGAAATAGATTGGGGTTTTATAAGTACCGGGTGCTAACCGATTGCACCACTAATTTATGCTAAGCCTTATAATTCTCATAATTGTGCCCTAATTATTTCTGTTGTTTTGTATTGTATTTGTTGTTATAAGAGAAAGAGCCATTTGTTGGACTGAAAGGGGAATTGTTGGGGGGAAAAGATATACCTTAAACTAAAAAAAAAAAAGGAAGTGGGTGGGGGGTTGAGGGGGAAGAGGGTGGGAGGGTGGGACTGGAGGGGGGAGTAGGGAGGGGAATGTGATTGAGATGTAACTTGAAGAAATTAAAAAAAAATAAATAGATTACCCATGAGCTCTTCTTTCTCCCTCTCCCTCTTCCTTTCTTCTTCTTCTCCTCCCTCCTTATATCTCCCTTCTTTCTCTCAGTGTCTCAGGTTGTTGTTCTGAATGTCTGGAACTCAAGACATACCCCAAGCTGAGCTCGTACCAAGGCCAGTCTTCATTCCTGTGCCTCCTGAGTTCTGGGAGGACAGGCCTGAGCAGCAGTCTCAGCTTCGGTACTCATTTCTTAGGCACTTGTCATGTGATTTATCCTTCAGGCTAGAATTATTTTAGATAACAAAGTGAATATGGCTTTCAAGGTTCATACAATCAAAACTCTTCTTGGATACGAAGAATATATGTGAATGCCTAGGCACAGAACCCAGTATAGTGGGATTTTTATGACTCAACAAAATATTTTCAAATTCTAAGTTGCTGTCACCCTCTGCTGGGTCAAAGCCCACATAAATTCCATTGGTACTACACAGAGTAAAATAATTAGGAAAAATGGTAAATATCAGAGTACTGTGTATGTTATATCTTTTATTCATAAATTTGAAGTAGGGATGTAATACATGCACTGCATATCAAAGTATTACAGGTATATGCTAAGGTATATGTCTTAGTATAAAAGAACTTTAAAGTCATTATTAAGAGAGTTTTGGTGGGGAAACAATATTTAAATTTGAATATTCAAGGAAGGGTGTTTCTTGACCCTGAAAGTACATAAAAGAGACATTTTAGAATAAAGAGTTATAAAAAAGATGAACTTAATAATTATGGATCAACTTATATCTATGACAAAGTCAACTCCATAGAACTAGCTTATTCTTCAGTAAGTGAGTAACCCAGGACCAAATACTCCTCCAGAAACTTCTAGGAAACATATACAGCATATACATATACAGCCATATACAGCAAAGCCTACCTCTCTCAACTTTGAATCATGCCCTATTTGGATACCAGAAACAAAACTTTCAGAGCTGCTCTTGTGAAACACACTAATTCAAAATATCCCTCCAGTTCTTCATTCCATTTATTGGTGTACTTAAGATACTCGGATATTTTAAAACAGTGTGAGAGACCCAAAGATAAGCAGTAAAATCAATAAATTGAAAGTGACATCCTCTCACTCTGAAGTAGGAGATTTATTTGTGACTGCTGTTTGACAGCAGTGTCTCTGAGTTCTACTGAACCCTTATTTAACCAGGCAAAAATTCAAGGACTCGGAACAACCCATTTTTTTTTTTTTGTCCCATCCTTTGATGCAAAAAGGAGAAATAAAAAGAATAAAAGCAGTAAGGGTGGCCTCAAGAGAAACAGAGCCCTGGTAGGATTCTTGCAAGTTAATGAGAATTCACCCGGGACTCAAGAGCGATGGAAAGGGAAAGGAGGAGACAGAGGGGCGGGGGCAAACCTCTTCCTCTGCAGCTGGCCCAGTCCCTCATTTGTTGCTCCAATAAGCAGTAATTAGGTCCTGAGCTAATGGTGTCAGCTGATCTGCTGTTTTTAGGCTAAACCCAGAGGAAATCTCCATGGAAACCCTGCTGGACTCGTTCCTCCCCCCCCCCCCCCCCCACCTGGATGCCTCCAGCTCCTTTCCGCCACCTGGCTGCCGCCCGGCCCGCTGCTACCTCCTCCCGCCTCTAACCTGCAGCCTGCAGCATGCGCACTGCCCCCGGGATCCCTAAATGGGACAATTCTGCCCGTGACGTCAGCGCCCAGCCGTCTCCACAGAAACTTTTGTCCCATTGGCCAATCAGAGAGCTTGGAAGGGGCCTGGGGTGGGGGGTGGGAGGAGAGGGGAGTGGGAGGGGTGGGGGTGAGGGGAGAGGCTAGAGGTTTAGTGTGTGGAGCTGCTCGCGCAGCGCCGGGGTTGTCAGTCCGGGCTGGGGCCGCGGTGAGACCTTCCGGTAGACTCGCACCCCCGCATCCCGCGCCCCGCACTCCCTCGCTCGACCACATACACACGCACACGCTCAGCCTGGCCGCACCGGAGCCACTGAGCATCCTGAGAGCGCCGGGACCGGATGCGGGCGGAGGACCGAGCCGCGTCCCTGCTGGGGATTTCGCCGGGGACACCGCTGCCATCTGCCAGGGTGGGCTCGTACCTCTCAGGGACGCTGTTCGGGTCAGGCCATCGGGCTAGCTGAGCCGATCCCTGTGACCCGCACTGGCCTCGGCAGGAGTGCCATAAAGAGGAGCGGCTACAGCAAGCAGGACTGGAACTCCCTTGGTTCCAGCGCCGCCGTGACACACGGGTGGAAATCCTGATGGAGGGATTGCTGACTTCCTTTGCTCGGGAAAAACCTCAGGAGCAACTCGGATTTGGCTCCTCTGAGCAGCGGAGGGGGGTCCATGACGTGGCAGGGGGAAAATAGATAACCGAAACCTCCCGTGTGAACTGCAAACTATAACCTAGGGAGGCCGAAGGACTGCTCTCCTCATTTTTATTTTCACGCAAAAAGGTTTAAGTGTCTGTGCGGTAAACTTATTTCTATGTCTTGTACCCACTTCAGCAGAACCCAGAGGGTCCTATCTTGGGGACACAATTATCCCGAAGAGTCCTAGCCAGCGGCCTGTCCTCCTGCTCCTACACTCCCCTGTTTGGGGTACTCCATTTATCATAGAGCTATGGTCATGTGTCTATGAATACTGAGCGGATTTCTGAAACCTAACTCTTACAACCTACCTGCAGGGCTGGAATTTAGCCCAATACATCTGAAGAAATGGGATTTTGAGTCGTTTTTTAGGATACCTTGGTCTTTTTTTAATTTATGTAAAACAGGATCTGATAAGTTTACCAACATGACAGGTAAGAACTTTCTGTCTTTCTAGTCCTCTCTCAGAGAAGGCCAAAGCTGAGCAGGACCCATCAAGAAAGAGTCCAGGAATCGTGTGCCCTTCGAGGCTCGCTGGCTGGCCTGCTGACATCTGCCTTGGCTAGAGGTGAAGCCCTGGGTCCTGGACCATTCGTGGGGAAGCTTCTAGGGCGCGCGCTGGGAGATTGACTTGCGCTCTACTTGTCCTGCCCTGGACACAGCCCTGGGGCAAGGCATCGAGGGACCACCTCAAGTCAATATTGGGATTTTTAATAAACCAAGGAATGGGATTTTAATTATTCAGAAACCCAGTTCTTCTGGGCCAACTGCTGTTGGGATGGTGCTGGTCACACAGTTTTAAAGGGACCTACAGCTAAGAGCACGAGAGAAGCGTCCGAGACATCCTTTGCAATTACGTACGAACCAGATTTGGTAGCACAGGGCATTGATTGCTGGTGCCCATTCGGACCCTCCTCCTCTCTCCCTGGGTCTCCCCCCACCCCACCGGAGGCAGGCTCCCGCGGCTTGGCCAGGACCTCGCGTCCTTGCATCGTGGTCTGGGCTACATATTTCATGAGCCCAGGGTGAACAGGTGCGAAGTGCGCTGGGAACATCCGGCCACGGCAGCGCGGGGAGAACATGGAGTGCGAGCGCGACATGTACCGCCAGTTCCAGGACTGGTGCCTTAGGACTTACGGGGACTCAGGCAAGACCAAAACGGTGACCCGTAAGAAATATGAGCGGATCGTCCAGCTCCTCAACGGCTCCGAGTCAAGCTCCACCGACAATGCCAAATTTAAATTCTGGGTCAAATCGAAGGGTTTCCAGCTGGGCCAGCCGGATGAGGTCCGCGGGGGAGGCGGTGGCGCCAAGCAAGTGCTCTTCGTGCGGGTCAAGACCACGGTGAGCCGCCTTCTCTGTTATTTGTCTGCTGAAGCAGCCCGGAAGGGAGGGCGGAGAGAGGGAAAAGCAGGGGGATGCTGGAGCCACTGTTGGCTCCTATCCATCTCCAACCCCCTTCCCAAGTCGTCCCCAGATGCAGTGGCCAGGCGTGATTTCCCTTCTAGAAAGTCTTTGTGGTCCTTTATTTTAAAGCGACAGCGAACCTGCAGAACTGGCGGCCCTCCCTGCCTCGGGGCTGCGCTGCGGGACGGTGGCTGGAGCTTGTCTTCACCGTGTCGGGCGGCGCCTGCTGTTCCCCCAGCCAGGCCATTGTCCCATGTCCTTCCCTGAGAGCCTGACGCGTGCCCTACCTACCTCCGCCCGGGGCACAAAAAGGCCAGGCTGGAAGCCCAGCTACACACTCTGATAACAAACGATGCGGATGGATAGGCTACTGTGTCTCCTCGTTGGCACAAAGCCCTAATGTGGCGGTTGAGGTGGGATGCGGGGCTTTCCCCAGGATACTATCGAGTTTTGTTGTGAGACCACCAGCGGGGAGACACATAACAAGTCTGTGCGCCTTGTTCGCCCCCTGAGATCCTAGCCGCTACTGTTTGGTTGGTAGATAAGGTCCTGGACATTCCTCTTCCCCGCCCCCCATACCCTTCTTCACTTGTACCACAGAAGCTTCCTTAGCTAGGCGATGCACAACAAAGGGAGACAGTTTAGGCGCAATCAAATGGTGTATTTGTTCCTCTTTCTGGGTTGGTTCTAGTCTCCTACCCACAAAACTGTAGTGAGAGAGGAACTGGATGTGAGTGACTGGTATATCTCATCCTAAAACGCAAATGCCTGTGGGGTTGGGAGGCTGCAGCAGCATCCGTTTCCTTTGCAAGATAGGAACAAGGGTACAAGTAAGATCTCAGATCAGATGTATAACAACTAGCTGCCTCATGAGGGGTACTCACCTAGAGTGGAGGTGGAGGAGCTATCTGGCACCCTTTGTATTTTTGTCTCCCTTTGGGATTCCTTGGGCTTTGCTCCTTCCCCCAGCATCCCCCCTGTTTCTCTCTCTCTCTCTCTCTCTCTCTCTCTCTCTCTCTCTCTCTCTCTCCTGGTGACTGTTTCACTGTGCACAGCTCCCTAAGGGTGTTAGAAAGAAGGCTTCTGGAGAAGAAGGCTGTGCATTCTCTAAGGTGCATGATATTGGAGATATATGCATGAAAGGCTCTTCCAAGCTCGGTCTGGAGGACTATCTCAGGTTTGGAAAGCAGCTTTTGGTTTCCCAAGATTAATTGGGAATGGTTGCTTGAAGGATGGATGTTTCTTTTGGAATTTATATGGAAAACGTGAAAACAAAGGTGAACTGGGAACACAGAAAAGTTTTTTTTTCTGTCTTTTTTTTTTCTTGACCTGCAGTTGTTGAAAGGTATGCTCAAGGTAGATATAAATGTTACTTTTGCTTTCTCCTGTAGCCCTGAACGCTGCTAAAGACAATGGTGAAGTGTTAGCTTGCCTTGTTGGATGAAAATGCCAAGGTTGGCATCAGTTAGAGTAAGGTTTATTTACATCAGCATGAGCCAGAAATGTGTTGCAGAGAACGAACTGCTTTGATTCACTTGGACAGAAACTAATACTAAGAACTGGACAGGAAAATAATTTGCTGTTAAACAAAGTGAATTAGAATTCTAGCTGAGTGAGTAAATTGTTGTTATATTTATTTGAAGTACTGTTTTAACTGTGGTCATATATAAGTACTTTTTCATTCTTTTTGGGTTAAATTTAGATTCTCTGTTTGAGTCCAATAGTTCATGCTTGTATAGATTTGATTACCACCATTATATGTGTTATAATATATGTCCCTTTGAAGACTAATTAAAATTACAAGTAACATAAATTCTATAAAGGTTGTGGAGGCACCAAGACAATCATGGGTGTGAGTTATTCAAACCAGCATTCAAATGCTATGACACCCATATTTTAATGTCAAAAAATAAACGTAGGGTTGTTAGAGAATTACTGCTAAGACATCTAATAGAGTGACAGCTGCGGGAGGGATAATAATGCAGCACGTGTTTCTCTTTTCAGTAAAGATTCCATATATTAATGGGAGACAATGTGATCTGCTAGGTGACATTGTTAAATTATTTCCATGTAGTATTTGAAGCACTCTGTATTCCATTCAAGCCTATTTTGAAGTGTTGAATAGGATTTTAATTCATGAGCTCATCTACTGTTCTTTATGAAAAATTTTCTGTGCTCCTAAAGCAGAATTATAGGCTCCACCTTCTCTGAGAGACAGCCAATCACAGTTTCAATCAGTTAAAAATAAGTAAAATATCCCCTTTATTCTCTTTCCCAATGTCTGGATGCATTTTGCCTTAAAAACCATGTTCATTAGTCTTCATCATGGCATGAATACAATCACCCAAAACTAGAAATAAGTTTTCTTCTCATTCACAGCATGTATTGCATACATTGGGTGAAATGAGGAACTGCTTTTGAATGGTATGTTCAAGTGGATGAAGAGTCATTCTGAGCTCCTTGGGGTTTGAGGGTTACTGGCCAGCTTTTCTGTCAGTGAGATATGCTTTACTCCTGATGTCACATTAATCCACTGCTGCTGCTAATTAGACTCCATTACTCCAGCAAAATGGGAAAGAGAAAGAGGAAAGGACAGGCCTGAGCTAATTAACTACTTTCATTTAATGAAAGAGAGACAGAAAGCAACTGGGAGGGTACACCAGAGCAGAATAGACACACCACATAGACTTAATTGCATCAAGACTGTGAGTCTCATAGTTAGGAGAGCTGGTTCTTCCTACCTCTTATTTTCTCCAAAGAACAGATGCAGCTTTGCAGATACTCTTGCCCCAACCTTGAACTTTAAAACCGAACCTGCAGAAAATTCAGGCTGCAGATTTAAAATAAAAACAACTGGAAGAGATAAATACGCCCTTTGATATTTGTCCTGGCCAAGTCTGAAGCTGAGGGGACGTTCTGTCACTGATGTTTAGATAACTCAGTGGCCTAAATGGCACTATTTGGTCTCCAAGCAACACCAACCCACAACTCAGCCATTTTAGGTCTGGAAGGGGACCTGGATGTCTACCCAGATGCAGGTGGCTTAGCATCCCATCTGTTTATCTTTTATTTGATTCCATGCAACCAATCTTAGTACATTGTTTTTATTAAAGGTGTAAGAAATACTGAAAATGAAAAGATGGTTACCATGAAGTTCTGTGAAAAAGACTCAGCAAATATCTGACAGTGATTGTAACAAACTCAGTCAGAGTCAATTTCAAATAAGCAGGAGTTTGGCTGTTCTGTTTTTTGCTTTGATAGTTCATTAGAAGCTTTTGACCCTGAATGACAATTTGTTTTCTGACAACAATTAACTGAAACATAGTTACAGTCTGAACTAACACAATACATTCTACCACCGGATAGTATGAATAGTAAGTTAAAACTAATGAGAAAAATTATTTAATTTCTTTCTTTCTTTCTTTCTTTCTTTCTTTCTTTCTTTCTTTCTTTCTTTCTGCATTATGACTAATGCTTTAAAAAACTTCATTACATTATATAGAACATTAATGAGAAATTTGGTAATCCCATATTTGCAATCCTTCTGTTAAGCTTAGAGTAGTAAATACTGAAGCTGAATAATCAAATCATAGAGTATTTTGACCTATGTTTGTAAGGAAAGACCAAGCTGTAAATTTTGCCTCTCTAAATGCTATCATTTATATTTACTCTACTGTGGATCATAAAACAAATTTTCCACAAAGTAATATAATATGCGATATCTTTAATGGTGTAATTTAAAAATAATGATTTATTCAGGCCTTCAATCTATACCCTCAGAGTTCATATCGTTCTTGCTATGCATACTACTAATTGATGACTGTAAAGTGATTACAATGAATATTCATGGACAAGATCATAAGCAGCATTTTGTTTGTTCTCTGACTATGGTCTGAGTCATAAATCTTTTATTCTAATCAAAATGACAGAAATAATAACTTTTGAAGAATTATTACCCGTTTCCTCCTCTTCTAACATCATGCTTTCAGAAACAACATATACTTTAGACCTTGATCTGAAATTTGCTGCTAATATCAGAGAGGAAGAACTGTGCCCTCAGTCCCTCATAGGCGTAAGTCATCATAGTGGTCCTGTTCTTGCTAATTCTTAGATAGAGCAGGTTGCTATTGACAGTCAGCACATAGCATATAGTATATATAACATCTGTTTGGAGGGTTAATAGGGCCCAGAAATAATGCCAGCAATGTTGCTTATTTATGATGTTCTTTATAGCATTAGTATGAGGAACAAACCATATATGCTATATTTCTTGTTCAGTATCTGTGTAACCTCTTAGAGGCACTGGAGGTCTTCAGTGTAGGCCACTTGAGTGACTGTCCACTGGCAGGATACTTAGATATAAACACTCCCAAATATAAGGGCTAAGAGTGTGAAGATACCTACCACAGACTAGAATCCTCAGAAAATAACTCTTGACTTTTCCATGTATTCTTCCCTCTCTTAATAGAAAATGCAAGGATAAAGAGGGTGGTCAGCATTCAAGTCTCCCATTTCCTGTTGTAGCCTTCCTGTACTGACTGAATACTTTTCCTCAAGATTTTTGTAGACTCACTGCACAAGAGAGAGAAAGGTGAGGAAGCAGACACTGATGTGTGCAGTAAAACATTCAAGAGCTTCAATCCTGTGTCAGGATCGTATAACTATTTTCCTCACAGCTATTGTAATTGCTAATACTTCTTTTTTTGTTGTTCTTTCTAAATAAGAAGATTCAAGATAAACCCAGTATGGCTTAGGTTATATTTTCAAAATCTCCATATGACAATACATTAATAATTAAAACTTGTTGTCAGGAAACAGGGCATTGTGGGCAGGGTATGGACCTTTGAGCATAATATGATCCTTTGCTCTGCTATTAGTAAAGCTGGTAGCCAGGTAATTTCTCCTATTTGTAAAATATCAGTAATATTACTTTTCCTAGTTTTGCACAATAATAATATAGAACATACTCTACATAATACATGTTATTGATTATGTTTGATATATAGGTCTATATGTTAGAAGCATGTGTCTTAAGTAGCATATTCCTGGCACATAGTAAATGGTGGGGGAAAACCTAACAGAAATTGTTATAAATATTAAAAAGTAAAGAACTTCAAGGAATAATTAAAAATTATAAATTCATATTTTATGAATTATAAATCAAAATGATACATAGAATTAAAACACCAGACCCGTGTATGTACACTGTGTGTGTGAATTGTTTGGATATTTACTATTATCATTTTTTTTTTTGCAAAAAAGTGAAATGTATTTAATTTGTAAATCCTATGCATTCTTGTGATTCAAGAAATTTCTATGGAAGGAAATGTCTTACTAAATACAACCATCACCATCAACCAATTACTTTATTGCCTCTCAAAGTGCATATAGCCAAGGAAATTTGGATATATTGATTGATAGTTGTAAAGGGACAGGTAGAAATGATATCTCCAAATGGAAATTGAAATGTTATGGTTATTCAAGTAAAAATATATAATATTACCAAAATGTAACAAAATACATGAAATTGAAGGAATTGCTAATATACAAAAGTTATGAAACAAACCAAGTGGTTGAATTGTTCTTTTAAGTGAAATTTTCAATTGAATATGTCATTATTAACTTTCTCCATTTATAAAGGGCAGGCATCATTTCCCCTTCTTCAGACCTCTTTGTCACTTAGCTCCTGGTTTGTATTGCATTTATTAGGTTAAAGTTATTATGTGTGACAGATCATTTATTTTTTACGCAGTGTAGTTGTGTTTGTGCTGTCAAGGTTTTGACTCTGAGAATATTTTCCTTTGTTCATGTCTAAACATTTCTTGTGTATTTTTTACCTAGTTTTCTTTAGCATTAATTTCATAGGCTTGATTAGCTCTTAAACTTGATTATCACTCTTTCCCCAAAGAATAGTTTGTGTGGTGTGTATTCTTCGAGGTTTGTGTTAATTGGAAATATTCTTTCTTGACCTCTGCACCTAGATAGCAACTTAATATAGATTCTTCTGGTTTTCTCCATCAGAACTTTACAGATATCTCTTGTATCTTGTTATGAGGAAATTCCTCTTTCCTGTTTCATAAATTGGATATGTCTTTGCCCTTGGAATGAAATTGTTCCTCTAAGTGCACCTGAGCTCCTCATCTCTCTGTAACTTCATACCTGATCACACTCATGCTTTGTCTGAGCTTCCTGAATATTTGTTATATTTTCTGTTGGTTACTTCCACCAAGATATTCCAAAGTATCTCAACTGAAACTATACAAACTGACTTTACTTTGAATCTCTCCTTGAATTCTCATTTTTTTCCCAACTATGGTAAGACAATTCACTTATTCATGCAAACCAAAAGTCTGTGTGGCTGGGTGGATTGACTTCCTTTGTTTTTATAATCATCCCCCAACAAACTTGTTCCTATCACAGACTTCATAGCTCTTGTAACTGCCAGATTCTCACCAGCTACATATGCACCATACAATGTACAAATTGCTTGGTAATTTGGTTATTTCTCCAAAAACTGTTTTGAAGATAGAAATTCAAACTGTAATTTGGTTCGTATTCATTGTGAAATGAACATTGTTTCTTATTCAGCTATTGTGTGACCAGGAATTCTTATTTATGTTCATATGAGGGGATTCTTTTCTTCCCTCTTTATACTTATTTGTGTGTTCATCTGCCCATCACCCAACTGTGTAATTATTAAAATATATGACATTAAAAGTCTTAATCATTTTAGCTGTATAGTTATTTAGTGTTAAGTATACTCACACTTGTGTGTGTTTAAAACAGTTTTTTAGAACATTTTATATACTCTGTACATTTGTTCTTTCATTTTCCCTTCAACTCCTGGATTTGTCTTTTTGTAACTGACTCACTGTGCTTGATACAATATATTCAGCATTCATTCATGATGCAATATTTAAGAGTATTTTCCTTTTTGTGGTTGAATAATATTCCACTGAGGATGTACACCACATTTTGTTTATGAATTATACTAATGGTTGTGTGAGTTGCTTCCATTTCTTGGTTATTGTGAATACCACTGCTATGAAATGGAAATACACAAATATTAAAGTAACACCAAGACATATAACTGTTGGATCATCTGGCAGTTTTATTATTATTATTATTATTATTATTATTATTATTATGTGACTATCAACTATTTCCAATGGCAGTTGTAGCCTTTTCAGTCCTACTTATGGTAAAAAAATGAGCATTCTTTAAGGCCAAGAAACCTGTGACTTCATTTTTCCTCAAGAGCTCCTTATTTTGGGGCTAAAGGGATGGCTCAGCAGTAAGGAGTATGTACTACTCTTGGTAAAGACTCCAAATTCAGTTCCTAGCCCCCACCATGGGCAACTCAAAAGGATCTGTAACACCCCTTCCAAAGGAGCTGATGTCCTCATCTGGCCTCTGGAGTCATCACACTTACAGGCATCCTTCCACTCACATATTTACACATAATAAAAATTAAAATAACATTTTTATTTTTTTCAGAGATCATATATCTTATTTAAGCAACTGAAAATATTGAATGCTCATGTAGTTGATGATAATATTGAATTGATACTTTATGCTTGTCAAGTTCTTACTTTAGGTAAATTATTGAATAATTCATTTAAAATGAAATGTCATCTTTAATCTTCACAATAGTTTTGTAGTGCTATCACTTTCTTGTTGATCTATGAAAATCAAAGTCAAAATTAAGGCAGATTTATTGGAATCACTCAACTTTGTGTAAGAAAATATTTAAGTGGGATCTTCAGTCCTTTAGTTAAGGTATGTGTTTCTAAATGTTTAAGTAAGATACTCCAATGTCTAAAACTCTAGAATAGTTCCCTAACATTAGTGATTGCAGATTAATACTTCACACTAATATTTAACACAATGTAAAATTTATTAAAAGAAAAATATGTAGGGATGAGCTTTAAATCTATCATCTACCTATTTGTCTATCCGTCCGTCCATCCATCCATCCATCCATCCATCCATCCATCCATCCATCCATCTATCTATCTATCTATCTATCTATCTATCTATCTATCTATCGCCTATCTATCTACCCAAATTTCAGTATTTTCTTCTTTACATTGATAGTTTACCTTTCACACTCCCTTGGACAAACATGTGCCAATTTCTGCATATATGTCATTCTGCTCCTTAGTCCATAATTGCCTCATCATAGAATATCATGATTCACACTTTACACTTAAAATAACATATTGCCTTCTACTTGGAGTAATATAGGGGGTGCTGTCAGGAGCTGACATGTCCCGATATCAAAAAATCTTAAGTTAAGAAAACATCTTTGAATGCCATGTTCTGCAGATCTCTTGAGGTTTTTGAAGATGCGCTATCTATCTCTTATATTTAGATAAGCAAATATTGCTTGTCTCTTAGCAACTTGATTTCTGAGTAGCTTAGAAAATAACTGTGATAGACTTACTCCAAGTAGAAG
>CAJQZJ010032044.1:1575585-1589727 GCA_907164525.1 Lophiomys imhausi | reverse complement strand
ATTGGGAATGTATGCTAAGCCATATAACTCTTATAATCGTGGCCTATGTATTTCTGTTGTTTTGTATTGTATTTATAGTTATAAGAAAAAGAACCATTATTTGGACTGAAAGGGAGAGCTGTTGGGGGGAAAAATAAATACCTTAAACTAAAAAAAAAAAAAAAAGAAGGGAAGAGGATGGTGGGGCTGAGGGGGAGGAGGGTGGAAGGGTGGGACTGGAGGGGGGAGTAGGGAGGGGATTGTGATTGAGATGTAACTTGAAGAAATAAAAAATAAATTATTAAAAAAAAAAGATTAGAAAGAGTTATTTTGTAACTTAATATAGAAAACATTTTACTGTAAGGTAATGTCTTTTAAAATGACCTATCCACTGCTTGGGTATAGAATATAGAAAATAGTAGTATCATATATATATTTATATAAATATATGTATGTATATATGTATATGTATATATATAAATATATATATATATATATATAGTTTGTGTGTGTGTGTGTGTGTGTAGTTTTATTTTTAGCAGGAGATGGAAAATAGGTTTTCTTCTCATTGTTGAGTTTATTTTGATTTTCTCCCTTTCTCACTGTCTGGAGTTTACTCAAGTGTTCCACTCTTTCTAATTCTAATCAAGTGTTCATTTAATGTTATCTCCCAGTTATAGATTTTTCAAGTGGTTTTGAGCCATTAGAAAACTGTAAGGCTTAGAAAGATTCAGAATTTAAATTTGGGAAGGTGGAAACTTAACGTAGCAGGGAGAAACCTGTTTTCAACCAGAAAACTTATCTTTCTGTTGTTGGCTAGTTTTCCTCCTTTTAGTTATGTTTTCAGCAATAAAGACAATTCTATTGAATATTAAATTTAATTGTTGTGTTTAAGGCAGTAGTCATGGAAATCATTTGAAGCACTTTCTTTTCTTTCTTGTTTTGCAAGTGGTCATTAGGAGAGTGAGGCTGTCCCAAGCCTGGGTGAGACACATAGGGCCTTTCTGTTGGTTTTCACACCAGATGGATGGAGGATTTTAAGGGTGTAAATCCAGGGACATGGGACAAAGTTGAGTGGCCTATAATGTCTTGCTTGGTCATAACCGTGGCATGCTCTATGCCATTAGGCTAATTAGACGAGATTTTAAAATATATTCTCAAAGGTTAGTTTGAATGTCAGATATGGGTCTCTGCTCTTCTAGGACTCTGCTTATTTGCCTGTTGCTGTTTGCTGAGGTCAAGACAGGAGTTTTTGTTGTTTGTGTCAGCACATTCTTTCTTTATAAAAACTGTCCTAACAAAACAGTTTACTTGTTGGTCTCCTTAATTTGGAATCTGTTAATTTAGAATCAGCAGCAACTTGAACAAGAGTGGGGTGACATTTTGTTTAAACTTCATATGAAGGGAGTGTTTTCTAATTTTTATAAATTTATAAGACAGCAAAAGAAGGGTGCTCATAATGAGAAAAATCTTTCTTAAACCATCTCTATCCAGAAATAAATGATTGAGATGTGTGTTTTGTTATATATCCCTCTCTATTTAATAAAGCAGGCATTAGAAATAAGTACCCTTTGCTCATTTGCAGTAGTTTTGTTGACAGTGCATGATGTGTAATGACAAGTAGAGCTTAGAATTTTCAGGTAAAGGCAGTAAGACTGCATTCTAAATTCTAAGCTTTGAAATCATGAAATGCAGTCAGGAGCAACAGCCAGCCCCACTTTAGAGTAGCAAAAGGCCAAGCCCAGGCTGTTGAAAATGTGGGGAGCACTGTGTACAGACAGAGCTCCACTAGTGAGGGAAACTTCTTTGTCCTCCAAGCAAAAACTGACTTCTCAAGCATGGTTGAGCATAGTCAGAAAAAGGGAATAAAGAAAGGGTGGGGATGCAAAACACAAAGGAGAGGAAGCGAAAGAGTGATAAGTGATATTTGACAGGCCATAAAAATATCAATGAAAGGTAGAAGCTCAGGTACCAGAATGAACATAGGATGATATACCACCATGATGGCAGAGTTTTGTGTTTCCTGAAGGCTTACCCTACTGTGGAGGATGAAGTTTTCTTCCTCATGTGCCTGGTGCCATCATTTAATCAATGGCTAAAATTTTAACTTCTGTAAGTCCATACTTAAAAAGACCCCATTATTTTGGTCCCTACTTGACTGTCCAAGGAGAAAGTACATGCTGGTTGGATTATTATCTGTGGTGGAAACATCTGCTATATATCTCAGAATAAATAAATAATCAATTTCTAAAGATTTTAATATTTTGTGAGTTTTGATTGAGTCTGAAATCTCTACATTTAGTTAACTTATGTACATTTTCAATATCCCACTGCAAGGCAGATAAGATGGGCAGGAACAGTGGCTGTTAGAGAGGGAACCAAATGAAGGTCACTGTTAACCTGGCTTTCTTGGAATTGTGCCATCTGTTGAGGCAGTTTCTCTTGAGCTGCTCACCCCCTGCTGTCGGCCTAATAGATTATGTTCTAAAGCATGGTACCTAGTACACTTTTGTTTTCAATTATAATGATGTGATGATTTAATGTAACTTTTGGTTCAGCTCTTCTGATTTTAAATCATTATCACTAACATTTTCAATATGCAAGTACATCATATCAATAATTATATGGCTCCACAAATAATCAAGTTCTTAAAATTTTCTCTACCATTTCCAGGTAATGTGCTATATTGTTCATTTCCTGTTTGAGGCCTTCCTTCTCACTGAATTATGGTATTTACTTAGTTTAAAATATATGTGAGTGAGAATCAAACATTTAACACCAGGACCTTGGGAAACATTTGCTTGTGGGTTGAAAATAAGTTTTGGAACCCAGAAGACTTCTTTTAACTTAGGATATCTGGCTTTTAAGCACATATCAGTCAACCATGGATCATGTTAAACAAGGGTGCCTGAATCTTTCTTGGTATAAAATGACCATGTCAGCTTTCTAGGGTGCCCAGATAGCTTAAGAGCATCCTATTCTAATAGTAACATTAAAAGTCCTGAAAACAGACTAAAGCACTGCTCCCTGATAAGCGTGAAAATAATTCATTGGCGAGAAGACTACAAATGGGAGCCAACCATACACATGTGCGCCAACAGCTGTTTCTTGCCTTTTTATTTCTTGAAGTTAAAGCACAGAGCAGACTTATTTGTGGACCTTCCCAGTGAGAGAGAACAATAAAAACAGTTTGCTCTCTGTCTAGAGAACAAGGAAAAGGGACAACTGCTACAAGGGAAGGGTTGGGAGTCTCCTCTCCCTCTCCTTCTCCCCTTACCCTCCTCCTCCTCCTTGTTCTCCACCCCCCCCTTTCTCTCATATCTCCAATGACACCCTATTAAGATTGAAAGTACAGGTTCTGGATCCACATGACTGCTGTCACAGTGCCAGCAGCAATAGAAGGAAGGAAAACCCAAGTGAAAAATTCATTTCTTTAGCCAAAGGAACAGGGGAAAGGGACAAAAAAGTGGATGTAAGAATCCCATTCCTGGGCTAGGTAAGTGTGTAACTTGTTGCTTCAGCATGGAGTTCCGAGTTCAGGTCTCAGCCTCCACATAATCTTGGTGTAGTTAGCACTTAAGCCTGTACCCGCAGCAGTATGGAAGGAGAAAAAGATGATCTCTGTGATTTTCTGTCCTCCAGCTTTGTTCCAAATTCAGTGAGAATCCTGGTTTAAGAGGAAACAGTCTTTTTTTTTTTTGGCCCCTGGTTATGCAC
Organism: Lophiomys imhausi; assembly: GCA_907164525.1. Classification (NCBI taxonomy): domain Eukaryota; kingdom Metazoa; phylum Chordata; class Mammalia; order Rodentia; family Muridae; genus Lophiomys; species Lophiomys imhausi. The sequence goes on along the minus strand of CAJQZJ010032044.1, from coordinate 1,586,031 downwards.
TCTTGTGTACTTGTGTGCAGCACACACACACACAGTACCCATTACAAATTCCCTTTTCTTTTTTAAAAAAACTCTGCTATGCTTTTCTTTCTGCTATGTTTTTCTGACAGTGGCTGTAGTATCTTCTGTTTGTGCAGCAGTGCAGATCTAAGATTCTAAGTGGAGCCAAGGTCCTCAGGTCAAGGAATAGATACAGGTGCATATGTTGGAGGAGAACTTTGCAGTGTGAGATAAATCCCACGGAGGAGAATATCCCTTAAATATTGGTATGAATTGAATTGAAATGCACATTGTTAATCTGCAGAAGATACTCAAAGCAGCCATTCAAGGTCTTTGTAACAATATAAACCATTGTATAAGTTCCAGACTATACTCCCAAACTCATAAGTAGGATAGATGTAGAGAAGAATGTCCAAGTCTGATGAGTGAGCCGAAGTTAAGAAGGCCAGCATGAAACGCTGAAAGAATGAATGCCTTATGTGGTATTAAGATATACCACTGTTTCATCACTAAGGCACTTTAATAGGACTACAGTCTTACAACACAATATTCAAAACTTTTTAGGAGATAACATGAAATTGTTGTATTATCTGAAAAATATGAAAATTATGGAAATTCTAAAGTAAAAAAATTTTGCCCAATACCAACTCTGAGTTGGACTAGAAGTTGGCCTTATGAAGGGTTTTAAAAGCTGCCATTGTCATCACAATGCCACAGACTCTCCATCAGAACCTCGGAACCCACAACACAATGACTGACTCTACTTGAAGACTACAAGGAGAAGAAGTACTCAGCTAGTGTAAATTCTAATGCACTAGATACATTTGTCGGTGAATATAGAGAAAGAGTGCAAGCTTGGTGTTCTCATATCTGTTTTTCAACGTGTTTCTTGATGTCTTCAAATGTCATTATTCAGGAAAAAGACAGTGTTTAGAAATATTCTCATATAAAGAAAAACAATAAATTATTACAACTAGGGCATATTAAATGCTAAATAATTTTCAAGATGATAAGAAATGATTCCAGGAAAGTATTTAGAAGTTCATTATAGTAGCAAGAACAATGATAGATATTAATCATTTTTCATCCTACAAAGCCATTCAAACATGCATGAGTGCTGAAAACAAAATTATAGCATTGTGTGCTGAGTTTTTACATATGCATGTACAACACAGGTGATTAAATTTGACATGCGAACCTATTCTTCGACCAAGGAAGGTTTTAACTATACACCAGTAGAGGAAGAAACCTGGAAATTCTCCAAATATTAAAAGATTAGAAAGTATACTTTTCAACAATCCATGGGTAAAGGAGATTTCAGGGAAATTTATAGCAATAAATACTTATCACACAAAATAGGAGATGCCTTGAATTGATAATAACCTGAGTGCTTGCCTGAAGAATGAGAAAAAGAAAAGCAGACAATCCCAATGACCAGTCCATATGTATTTGGTACCTGACTTTAACATTCTACTATCTAAACATCTCCATGAGTTTAAAGTTCTATATCTGATTCAACATTCATACTAATTGTAACACAATTTTAAAAGTATCTTCTTAGATGTATAACACTCTCTTGACTCCTAAACAACTCAAAATTTAATTATGAGACTTTATCTATCTGTTCTTCAATCACCTCAGAGACCTGAGAGGGATAAATATATCTGATTTTATAGGAAGTACAGGGTCTGCAGCTTCCCAAACTAAGAAATGACATACCAGTGGCTGCCTGGACAGTTCCCATTTTCTCTCCATACATTACAGCATTGCTCTTCAGTCATTTGGCCCCGCTTCTCTGACAGACATTGATTGTAGAGCAGGGGTTATGAAGGACTTACCTACCCTGTCTTGGCAGAGCTAGGCTGTCGACTTACCTGCTTCCAGGTTTTGTCCTTTTTGGACAGCATTCTGTCTACAGTTGGAGCAAGGGGCTTTTCCTACCAAGAGATAGGCTAGCGACTAATTCAATCACCTCCCACTGGAGATTCTTTGATGCTCATCTTCTACTTGGAGGAGAATAAGGGGTGCTGTCAGGAGTTGATATGTCTTGATATAAAAAAATCTAAAGTTACGAAAACATCTTGGAATGCCATATTCTGCAGGTCTCTTGAGGTTTTTGAAGAGGCCCTATCTATCTCTTATATTAGGGTAAGCAGATGTTTCTTGTCTCTTAGCAGGTTTATTTCTGATTAGCTTAGCAAGTAACTATAATACATTGTCATAGTACCTAACAGAATGACTGGCTTGCATAACCATTAGTTTGCATTTCTTAATTATCCTAAACAGTTCATGACAGTGGCCTAATTACCTCTGTTGTACTGTATTGTATTTATTATTATAAGAGAAAGAGCCATTTGTTGGACTGAAAGGAGAAACTGTAGGGGGAAATAAGATATACCTTAAACTTAAAAGAAAAAAAAAAGGGAAGAGGATGGGGGGTTGAGGGTGGGAGGGTGGGACTGGAGGGGGAATAGGGAGGGGACTGCAATTGAGATGTAACTTGAAGAAATAAAAAATAAAGGAAAAAAAAGAAAAGCAGACAAAACCCAATAAAATAAACTCAATTTTAGTTAATTTTAAAACATTTATTAAAGAGGGTGGAGGAGAAGAAGGAAAGGGGGAAGAGGAGAAGGAGAAAAAGAGAGTAAAAGAGAGGGAGACAGAGACAGAAAGACAAGAAAGCTAGAGAGACAGAGAATACCTGTGTATACATGTACCACTACAATAAAAAAGTTAACAGTCAGCAGTCAACTCTCTCTAACTATGTAAGTCTTGGGGACTGTGCTCAGGTGGAAGACTTGGCTGCAGGTGCCTTCATCACTCTGGTTCCAATCCAGTTAGTTCTTGATAATTTTGCTGCATCTGAGATACCCCCCTAAACACAATGCATAATGTGTTTAATCTCAAAGTGTGGAGTCTGACCAAGTGGATTCCAGGGAATCTGCATATCTGCACAGTATCTCCATTATCTACTCCCACCTTGTAACTTGGTATTGTGACTTACTTGGTGAATAAAGAGAATATTCACATTTTGTGGCCCCCTTAGATGGTTTGGGATTATTTTGATGTCATCAGATGAACACACTTACACTCATAGAATTCTGGGAGGCAGTGCTAAGACGTTTATTAGCATTCAGATATTTTTAAGTCCCATAAGCCATGTTGGGCATTGGAAAAATAATTGAAAGATGCGACTACTTCTTCTTCATTAGAAATGTTGGGAATTAATCAAGTCCTATGGGTTCATCTTCCTAGAATTTTTAGAGTTAGAGGATGGGAAAATATGCAGATAGAATTCCTTCTCAGCAAACAAAAACATGTAGTTTTAAGAAGCAAGATAAATGGATAAAAAATTGTGGTACATTTACACAATGAAATATTATGCAGCTATCAGAAACAAGGAAATCATGCAAGTACTATGTTGAAGAGATATGGGGAAAGTGGAAATCCTTGTCTTGTCCCTGAGTTTAGAGGAAATGCTTCAAGTTTCTCTCCATTTAATTTGATGTTGGCTAGTTGCTTGCTGTATATTGCCTTTAATATTTCTAGGTATGGTCTTTGTATGCCTGTTCTCTCCAGGTTTTAGCATGAAGAGGTGTTGGATTTTGTCAAATACTTTTCAGCATTTAGGAAGATGATCATGTGGGTTTTTTTTCTTTTAGCTTGTTTATATGGTGAATTAAGTTGATGGATTTTCATATGTTGATCCATCCCTGCATTCTTGGGATGAAGCCTACTTGATCATGGTGTATGATACTTTTGATGTGTTCTTGGATTCGGTTTGCCAGTATTTTATTAAGTATTTTTGCATCTATGTTCATGAGGGCAATTGGCTTGAAGTTCTTTTTCTTTGTTGGGTCTTTATGTGGTTTAGGAATCAGAGTGACTGTGGCCTCGTAGAATGAGTTTGACAGTGTTCCTTCACATTCTATCTTGTGGAATATTTTGAAGAGTATTGGTATTAGGTCCTCTTTGAAAGTCTGGTAGAATTCTGTGGTGAAACCATCTGTCCCTGCGTTTTTTTTTTTTTTGGATGGGAGATTTTTAATGAATGTTTCTATTTCCTTAGGGGTTATAGGGCTGTTTAGTTTGTGAACCTGATCTAGATTTAACTTTGGTAGGTGGAATCTATCAAGAAAATTGTCCATTTCAAATTTGGTGGAGTACAGATTTTTAAAGTAGGACCTACAGATTCTCTGAATTTCCTCAGTGTCTGTTGAAATGTCTCCCTTTTTATTTCTGATTTTGTTGATTTGGGTTTTTCCCCTCTGCCTTTTAGTTAATTTGGCTAAAGGTCTGTCTATTTTGTTGATTTTCTCAAAGAACCAACTCTTGGTTTCATTGATTCTTTGTATAGTTCTTTTTGTTTTTTAGTTGTTGATTTCAGCCCTAAGTTTGATGATTTCCTACTTCTGCTTCTCTTAGGAGTATTTGCTCCTTTTTTCCCCAGTTCTTCCAGTTCTGCTGCTAATTCGCTAATATGAGCTGTCACAGTTTTCTTTTTGAAGGCACTTAGTGCTATGAACTTTCCTCGTAGCACAGCTTTCATTGTGTCCCATAGGTTTGGGTATGTTGTGTCTTCATGTGTCTTCATTTTTTTTTTTTTTGTATTTTAAGAAGTCTTTGATTTCCTTCTTTATTTCTTCCCTGACCAGTAGAGAGTTCTTCAGATGAGTTCTTCAGTTTCCATGAGTGTGTAGGCTTTCTGTTATTTCTGTTGTTGTTGAAGTCCAGCTTTATTCCATGGTGGTCTGATAAGATACAAGGGGTTATTTGAATTTTCTTGTATCTTTTGAGGCATGCTTTTTGTCTGACTATATGGTCTATTTTGGAAAAGGTTGCATGTGGTGCTGAGAAGAAGGTGTATTCTTTTGTGTTTGGGTGAAATGTTCTGTAGATATCTGTTAGGTCCATTTGGTTCATGATCTGTTAGACTCATTTTTTTTCTGATTGGTTTCTGGTGGAAAGATACACCTTTAATCTGGGCTATACCTTCTTACTGTAGCCTATATAAAAAAGAAGCTTGCTCTCCTTTTGCCTGCTGACTTTTGCTTTCACTGGCAAGTCCATTCCTTTATGCCGATTAGAGCCCACCTTTTCAGGATTCCAGCATATACTGAAGAGCAGCTGAGACATCCAGCCTTGTGGATTGAGTAAATACTAGAGTTTGGGGCCTTTTATTGGTGTAGACCCATTGTTGGACTATCTGGACTGTAGCCTATAGGACTTTTTATATTTATTAAAAATATATGTCATCAGTTCTGTTCCTCTAGTAATCCTAATATAGGGTACATTAATGTAAAAATACTGGCTAGTTTCTTGCAGAGCTTCAAGAGGGATTTTTTTTTAACTTCATGAAGAATGATAGTGGAATCTTTAAGGAGATTTCATTGATTATTTGGGTCACTTTAGGTATTACAGGAAGCTTTAACAATATTAATTCTTCCAATTCATGGTCACAGGGAAGTTTCAATTTATTTGTATCACCTTAAGTTGCTTTCATTGAATGCTAGATTTCATTACATCTTGAAGGTTAAATTTTCCTGACATTGTACTTTTGTAGCTATTGAAAACAGATTTGCTCTCTTGACTTCCTCAGTTAACTCACTATCATGTCTTAGAAATGCTCATGATTGTATATTTCTTCTTTATCATGCAGTGTTACTGAGCATTTTATTATTTGCAACAATATTTTGGTAGTGTTTTCTCAGGGCATGAGATCATGTCATTACCAGCAAAGACACTTTAACTTCCTTCTTCTCAATTTAGATTTCTTTTATTTATTTATTTATTTATTTTTGTTGTGTATATATACTCTTTTGGCAGAATTCCCAGTAATACATTCAATAAAACATTGAATATTTTCTCTTAGTTTAGATTTTAGAGAAAAAGGTTTCAATTTATCCTCTTTCATAATGTTCCTACTGTTTTTGTCATCTGAATTTTACTGTGTTGAAATGCATGTTCTTCACCAATTTATTGAGATGGTATATGGTGTTCAAAAATATGATCAGTCATGAGAGAGAATGTTAAATATATAGCTTGGTAAGCATTAATTTTTTAATTAGAAACATCTCAAAAGTTATAAACCCTTCTATTTTTATTTAGAAGATGTTTGCTGTTTGCTGAATAAGTCCATTTTAAAGTCCAAATGATATTGCTCAAGGTTTTGATACACCTTTAATATGTGCTAATGTATTAGAAATACAGTTTTTCTGGTTTAGTTTTATCCATCAGTCTATGTAAACAACAAACTACATACCATCACATTAACATCATGCCTGTTGAGTTCATAAGTAAAATCTTTTCAGGGGAAATATTCACTTGACCTAGTTATACAGTTATAGATTTTCCCAATATACAAAATGACTACACACCTGCAATAGCTAAATATGCCATTATAACTTAAATCTTATGAGGCCAAGTTTTCCTCCTAAGCACATGAGATAAGCTTCCTTTCCCTCATTTTTCTTAGTGTTATGGCTGCTCTTCTAGATGACCCATATTCAGATCCCAGCTCCCACATGGTAGCTCACAACTATCTGTACCTCCAGTTTCATGGAATCTGATGCCCTCTTTTGACTTTCTGAGCACCAGCTGTGTGTGTGGGGCAATATGTACAGGCAGGTTAAGCACTCATACACCTAAGTGTAAAACATCACTTTTAAAGTCTATAATTAAAAAGGAAATATACTGTGCATAAAGTAGTTAATATAATCACCATCATATGCCATTAAAATATGAATAAAAATGACAATGAGATATCATTGTGAAATGGAGATGCTACTTGAGAGAAAGACAGAAACCCAAAGCATCCACTGTAAATGTTGATGAGTTTGTGGAGTAACAGGAATACTCATCCATGGTAATGGGAATGCATTAGAGTACAGCTGCTGTTCAGGAGAGTTTTGACATTTATAAGAAGACTAAGCACACATTTACTATTCCATAATCCTTGTTTTTTTACTGGAATGTGTTAAAAATTATATCTACACAAAAATCCCTATCTGAATGCTTACACCAACTTTATTTAAAAAAAATAGCCAATGCTTGAAAGCCACCAAGACATCCTTTAGCTGTGAATGGATAAACTAATACATGCAATGAAATACTTTTCAGCAATAAGATGAAATGGGCTGTAAAGCTATGAAAAGCATAGGGAATATTAACTACATGCTACTAAGTAAAAGTAAGCAATTTAGGAAGGCTATAAACTATATGCTTCCAATTATATAAAGCCCTCTGGAGAAAATAAAAAGTGTTAATTGGGACCAAAGGTTAAAATGGGAGATCTGAATAGGAAACCACAAGAAATTTTAGGTCACTGAAACTACATTGTAACTGTAGCTATGTATCATTACACCTCAGACACAATCTATGACAGCTTTGAACACAGTAGGTTTTTGCTTTGTTTTAGTTTGTTCTTTTGTTTGTTTGTTTTACCACAATACCAACATTTTGCAGAAAGCCAAGAGAAATAAAGCCTCTGTGTTAGAGATATTTACAGAAGACAGCTATTAATTCTTGTTGGAGAGAGTCCTACGAAAGGTGTAAAAATTATGTCTGGCTAATATTTTCTCAGAAGAAGAGTCAAAAATATGGACTGCATAGAAAATGGCAGTGGCCAAAGATTTGGCAGTTGGGTTACTTGCAAAATGTCTTTCTTTGGAATGACAGGAAGTTGCTTTGGACTTGAAATCCAAGAGTACATGATACAGTAGCAGTAGTGAAGTTTTCACAAGGACCTATGTAGTATCAGTGCTCTGATATGATTTGGGTATCATTCTGTAGAGAAGGAGAGAGATTTGCAGATACACACTATAAGCAATGGATGTTTGCTCAATTGACTTAATATAGTTCTTTTTCTTTAACATTATACAAGATGCTCAAATGATAAATTGGGAAGTTTAGACTTTATGCTACTAAAAATAAGTGTGTGCCTATGTGTGTGTGTGTGTACGCACATGTGCATACACTGAGGCCAGAAAAATACGTCTTCTCTCTTGTTCTATGATGCTCTACCTAATTCATGTGTGATAGGGTCTCTCACTGAACCTTGAGCTAAAGCCAGAAAACCTCCTTGATCTTCACAGCTCTGTCCCCTCACACCCCCAGAAGGGCTGGTTTACAGGGATTTATGCTGGTCATTTGATATGTGTGCTGGAAATTTGAAGTCAGGTCCTCATGCATATGCAGCAAATGTTTTATACATTGAACCATCTCTACATCTCTTGTTTGGTTTTATGTTGGAGAATGGGAAAGTAGCATTTGGCAGTAAAAACTTCAGATAGGTTGTACCGGAAATGAAAGGTAGATGGATATAGACTGTGTTTGAAGAATCAGTCTGGTGTCATCGTGTCATAGTGTGCAAGAAACTGGTCTTTAAGGACTATGTGTCAAGGTGTGAGGTACCAAGTTTGGGGTTACTATTTCAATTACTATTCTGGTTTGTATAATGCTAGATCTTAAACTAAGTCACACTATGTTTGTAAATAAACAATGCTCTGAAGAAAACACATATGCTTCTGAGACAATAATAGAGCTTTACTCTCAACAATGGCTTGAGGGAAAGATGAAAGCAAAGATGCTGAGGTTGGGCTGGGGGATGGGGTTAATACAATAATGACAAAGGGTCAATGGCAGGTAATTCTGGTGGCACACAGCTATATTCCCAGAACTTTGAATGTGGTGGAGGGAGGATCAGGAGTTCAAGACCAACCAAGGCTGTAAATAGTGCATCTGTGTTCAATCTATGCTATATGAGACCCTGTTTCAGAAACAAACAACAAACACCAACAAAAGTAAATGTTAGGAGAATGTAATCGAGTGCATAGCAATGCATTTATCTTGCACATATTGACTATTGTTTTTCTCATATTCATTGAAAACTTTCCAACAGGGGAATCTCAGTAAAGGGTTAGAAGTCCAAACTACCTGAAGTGGATGAACAATGACACTTCACCAACTTACGTTCTTGGTGAGGTGTTAAGGAGATGGATGAAAAGGAATATTTTTAATTTTTAAAAACATTTTATTGAAAAAATTCAGAGAATATATTTTATCATATTTTCTCTACTGCAGTTTCTTCCAAAGTCTCTGTACTTCCATGCCTGTACAACTTTATATTCTTTTATTCTTTTTTTCTTTATAACATATAAAAACTGAATAAAAGAAAAGGAAAAAAAACTAAGAAGCCGCACACACACACACACACACACACACACACACACACACACACACTGACAAAAACACAAAAATGGAAATCAATAAATAAACAAAAAAAACCCAATAAGACAAAAACTGTTCAAACAACAAAGTGTCTACAACAATACTACTTTGTTTTGTGTTGGCTAACTATCATTGGGTCTTGGGACTGCCCTTAAGTATTGTTAATATACCCAGTGGGACTCCATTGAAGAAAACAATTTTTCCCTTTGCCAATGGGTATCCATTGGAGATAGCTTCTTGCTCAGAGATGGAGTCCTGGGTCTGCTTCCCCCTCTCAGTGTTGGAACTTTATCTGGCTTGAACCTGTACAAGCCTTGTGCATGCTACCATATTCTGTGTGACTTCATACATGCATTTGTCCTGTTGGGTCTGGAGGAAACAGTTTCTTTAGAGTCCCCCATCATCTCTGGTTCTTAGAATCTTTCCATCTCCTCTTGCTCATAGCTCCCTAAGCCTTGAAGTGAGGCCTTTGATGAAGATGTAGATTATTGTATTAGTTCCCATCTACCACAAGAAGAAGCTTCTCTGATAATAGCTGAGCAAGGCATTGGTATATGGGTATTGCAGAATGCCACTAGAAGTTATTTTTATTTATCTGAATACTAGAATTAAGTTTACCCTAGGCCCATGACCTATCTAGTCTCTGGTTACTGGCCATGTTAGCAGTTTCAGTTATGGGTCCCATCTCATTGAGTGTGCCTTAAATTCAATAAAAAGCATAGCTGGTTACTCACACCTATAAAATTTGTGCCACTATTACACCAGTTTGTTTTGCAGACAGGTCACTGCTATATTGTCAAAGTAGCTGGGAGCTACTATTATTATACAAGAGTTACCTTTCTCCTCCTATGGCAGTCAGGGTGCCTTCCAGAATCATGAACACTAGTCAGTATCAGTGGGTGATGTTTCTAGTTAGGTACCAAATGACTTGTGTTTGATGACATATATAAATATTGTATTCAGCAATAGGGTCTTAACATCAGACTGTAGAGAGAAACCAATAGCTTTTACATTAGCCTGTGATGTTTGGGGTTTTCCATGGGGACTACTCAGCAACTGTCTCAACAAAACATAATGTATTCCTGGCACTGAAGATTCTTTTTTTTTTAATAATTTATTTTTTATTTCTTCAAGTTACATCTCAATCACAATCCCTTCCCTACTCCCCCCTCCAGTCCCACCCTTCCACCCTCCTCCCCCTCAGCCCCACCATCCTCT
>CAJQZJ010032044.1:1557989-1575185 GCA_907164525.1 Lophiomys imhausi | reverse complement strand
AACAATACCTTTAAGAAGCGTTACCCTTAATTTTGTATCAATATACAAAGATCAATACCAATGTGGCCAAATATAATCTTAATTTTGTATCAATATACAAAGATCAGTACCGATGTAGCCCAATACAATCTTAATTTTACATTAATATACTAGGGTCAATACCATTGTGGCCAAATATAATCTTAATTTTGTATCAATATACAAAGATCAATACCGATGTAGCCCTATACAATCTTAATTTTGCATTAATATACAATGATCAGTACCAATTTAGCCAAATATAATATTAATTTTGTATCAGTATACAAAGGTATAAAGCTATATTCAATAATCTGTCCTTTTTTCTTGTTCTTTCCTATACTATGTCTATGTCCCATTTTTCTCGGCACTGAAGATTCTAATGGTGGCATAAGAAGTCTAGTTGGGGCAATGTCTTTGCTGTTGTTTTGTCTTTGCTATATCTTTAGCTCAATTTAGATTCCTTTCATATATGTATATATTTTAGGAAGCTTCTATAATAGTAGGTTTCCAGTGATTTTTTTAAAAGTGGCCTTTAGTGTTAGTTGTTCTTCATATTCTTTTCTTTGCCCTTCCCCTCACTCTCATTTAGAAGAAAAGGAATTCTAAAACATACTTATATTTAGGGACTGAGATCTTTTATTAGGTATGGTAATTTTCAGCAGGGCTAACTGCCTGATAACTATAGGAGTGGGTGAAAAATCTGCCTGTAGGTGGCTGACAGCTTTTGAGTGTTGCTCAAAGTAGCCCCTGACCTACATTATAACTTGGCCAGATATCAAATGTTTAGCAGTTCTAGAGGAAAACATGAAATATTTGTATGTATACATTTGGTAAATAAGATATAGAAGATTGAATACAGTGTCAACAGATATGTCACTACCTTTTACTTTTTAAAAATATTTAATTATTCTATATATATGAGCATTTTACCTGTATGTATACATATCTATGTATGTATGCATGGATGTATACCATGTGCACACCTGGTCCTCTAAGATGTCAGAAGAGGGTGTCAGGTTCCCTGAAACTGGAGCTACAGGTGGCTGTGAGTCACCATTTGGGTGCTGAGAATCAAACCAGGTCCTCTGTAGGAACAAGTACTCTTAATTCCTGAGCCACCTCTCCAATGTCATCATCACCTTCTTAACAATGGGCTGTGACTATTAGGACCCTAGTTTATCAATAACAGTGATAGATGGAGTGATCATTTAATCCATTGTTAATGTGATTGGATTTATAACCACCATGTAAATGTACCTCAGGGTTTGTTTGAGGGTGTTTCCTGAAAGCTTAAGTGAGGAGGGTAGACTCAACTTGAGTGTACTTGACACTACACCTTGGGCTGGGTCCTAAACTGAACAAAAAGGAAAAGGAAAGCTGAGCGCTAGCATTCATATCTCTCTGATTCCTGATTACAATCACGCAATGTGACCAGCCATGGTATGGTCCTGCTACCTGGATTTTCTCTCCATAATGGACGTGTAGCCTCAAACCAAAAGAAACCCTTCCGTCCTTCAGCTGTTTTTATCTGGTGTTTTGTCACAACAGTGAGAAAAGTAAGAAAAATAACTAATGTCACTTGAATTCCATAATCAGGGAGCAGGTGAAGATGAATACACGTGTTCCTGTTTGCTTTGATCTGTGAAATTTGCAAATATGGTTTGCTACTCCTGTGTTGCTACATCATGTCCTGAATTTACAAAAGTAGAGGAGAAACTCAAAATTATTTGTTGAAGTATAAACATCATAGAGCTTACAAAAAGGTTGAAGGGAATAGAGGGTAAAATGGTGCATATTTAGGAACAATAGATCCACTAATGTAATATTTCTACCAAGCATTCCTCAAGTTGGATTAAACAAAAAATATTATTTCAAATATCTAGAAAAAGTTCATTTTATTTGCCTTAGTATCTAACTTATGTTTTCTTTTACATTACTAATTATGAAACTACCTTACAGTGGCCTGACATTACTTATATATGTTGCAAAACTGAAAGTGGAGCCATGTCTTGGCAAAGTAATCATATCTATATTTCAGAGCAACAGTAAAATAACGCTTCCCAAGGGAAAAAAGATTGTCTTACATCAAAGGCCAGGAAAATTTCAAAACAAAGTGACATTTTTTTTCAGCAATGAAGATATCATTCTTCAAATATGTATTATAAGTTCTTATAAATTTGTGAGGTCTGGTTTGAAATTTGAAATAAAGACAAACATTTTCCTCTACGAAAGAACTGTGGACTGTCATGCATTATGCATAATATAAAAATTATCATATCTCCTCTCTGGCTAGAGAGAATATTTGGGATCTTTTGAAATAGAGTGAGAGGGCCTCTCTGTCCTTAACTTCTCAGTGAAGTTGAACTCTTTAATCCTGTTCTTAGGAAAGTGACTACCACTTAAGCAAAGACAACAAAGTTTGACAAGTTAAGGAAAATGTGAACTTACTTGAAGACTCAAAAAAAAAAAAAGACTTTTTACAGAATGAAAATTTTTGGAACACAGTGGGAAGGAAGGGAGTTGGAATCTAGGAAGAGTATGTTTTTTCCTCATTGTAGGATTCTGTTGGAGGCTTGGAATGCTTGCTTCTGCAAAAAATTTATTCCTTCTCTGAAAAATCAGATTTCTGAAAATCAAGAAAATTTGCTGGTTGTCTATGTGCCCTTGCTTATCCAAGATGCCTTTCCATATAAATATTGTTTTGTGGTCTCTTCTCTCAATTTTAAATTCATGAAGGGAATTTTGCCCTGATTAGTTGTAGTTATGCGATATCTATTTTATTGAAGATTGGTGGAGATAATTCTCTATGAGTCAGATGTGAGCATTCTGACATCTCTATTGTAGCCAAAAGATGAAGACAATAATGGTAATTATCTGCAAGAGCCATATGAAATTATCTAGCATGAAGTCCTGTGTGTGATTTAATAACTGTCTTTATTTGTCTCAAGACCAAGAGAAAAGATTGGAGGATTCTTAGAAGGCAATTTCTGTGTTTCTCCATGACATCTTCTTATCTAATGAGCAGAGGTACTAAATCTTTGCTCTTGTATTTTCAAGGGTAATGAATGGTAGGGCTGTCTACTATGACTGACAGAGCTAGCTTCTCCCTTTAGAGCAAAAGGCTGATTTATTCACTGCTCAACTTTACAAAAATTATTTCCCTTCCACGTAAAAGTGGTGATGTTTCTTGGCTGCCATACCTCTCCTTAGAGGCCAGGTGTTACTGGACTTTCCACTTGCTTGGTGAGAATTGTGGCTTGGAGAACTACACATATTAAATATTTTGACAATTGTTATCCATATCCCTATAATGCAGCCAGTGGTCTTTCACAGTCCAGGGGCCCCGCTGTGCTCTTCAGGCACCCATGAAACTATGACAAGTTAAATCATTATATTGTAGGTAGCATACGGACTCAGACCTTTCAAGGAAGGGGCAGACATAAATGTTATTCAACATAAAGATGGCTGTTACTTTAACGACTGACCGACCGTGGAGGCCTAAGTTAGGGAAGTAAGTATAGTGTAAAAGTAGGCTGATAGGGGCAGGAGAATTAGCTTAGTAGTTAAAGCTCTTGATGCGAACTTAAGTTCACTTTCCAGCACCCATGTCAGCTTCGTAAAAGTCACAGGTAAATCTAACCCTGTGGGAGCTAATGTCCTCTTCTGGATGGCCTCTGTGGCCATCCGCACCCACATGTAGTTACCCCTTCTGAAACAGATGGACATACAGGTGGCAAGAACACTAGTATGGGCTCAGGAGAGCTGGCCCCACCCTTTGTCTGGGCAGTGTGTGTGGTGGGAATTGACCCTGGCATGGATGTGAGAGAGTTGCCTGGTTGGCTAACTCAGCTACCACTCAGGCCCAGATCCAGGGCTTTGAGTTAGCCCATCCAATATCTACTCCATTTTTGAACTACTGGAGTGTGTGAAGGGGCACCTGTCCTGCAGAACCAAAGCTCTAGGACCTCCATGACACAGGAGAACAATGGGATATCCAAGAGGAATCCAAATGAGAGGCCAGTATTGATAATGTAGCAGGAGTCAAAGGCTGTGAACCAGACCAATGACTCACTGCAATGAACATTTGCAAGTAAAGCTGATTGGACACACTTTCACTCACCACAACTTCCACAGGGAATCTTATTTAATTTTAATTTTCTATTTTAAGGGGGGGTGTTGCTTGGATGGAAGGCATATAAGGCAAGACTGGTAAATGAGATGGATTGTTGTACATGATATGAAATTCACAGAGAATCAATAAAAAATTATGGGAAAAATAAGTGGTGTTACACATGCAAAGACGTGCTTATGTTACATCATATTATGGTAATAATGATATAGATAATTTTCTTATATGAAGTAACTTAGCACTTATTCAAAATCAGCACTAGTCTCTAAAGAATTAGCTGAAGCTAGAGTTTACTGCAGAAACAATGCATTCAGTGTTTTGATAAACACTATTTCCTGACCCTGTGAGTGTGGATGTCAGTGCATGTTTTGGTACAGCCTCTGGCAGATGATTCATTTGCCCAATTATATTTGCTTGACTCTACTCATGTGCTACTAAATTGATTTTTGTTATTTTTAATATATTCTTTATTGAAATCACTTATTCTTTTATTAATATAGTTAGTATACTAATACAGTAATATAATTTTATGAGGTTTTACAAATCCTTAGTCATGTATATACCCCACAAGTTTAATAAGTAACATATATGTTAGCCTTCCTCAGTTTCTTTACTTTAGAAATTGCTATTTAGTGCTTTTCATGAAGTAGCAAGGCATATCTATACACTTGCTTATTAAACTTGTTTGCTTATTATTTTTCAGACATACTGTATAAGTCATATGTATGCATATATATACATATATATGTATATATATATATACACATATATGCCCCCCACATATATATGGAAGGTTAATTATTTCAGCTGGTGGGTAAAAGATAGTCCCAGCATGACGGGAAAGACCTGGCAGCAGGAGGCTTCTGGCTAATACCATTGAAACAGGGAGCAGAGAAAGAGGAATAGTTGGCCAGCTTTCTCCTTACCCTCTTTTTAATTCAGTCTTAGAGTTCATATTGAGGTGCCACTCACATCCAGTGCAGATCTTCTCCTGTCAGTTAATATTTTCTGGACAAGCCCTCATCTACTCCAGGGCCTTCACTTATCCAAGTTTAAAATGTAAATTAACCATCACACCCACTAAAGGGCTTTTCATTTAAATCAAGTTTAAACATATTCTTCTATCTGCCATGCATGCGAAATAAATCATACTTTAGGTTTTACTTTTAGACTGCTTCCTTTTGAGTTGATGTAATTTAAAGTATGGGCCACATTTCATTTATATTGTGATAAATGGGTTTCCACTAATTTCTGTCAAATTCATTTTCATTTTATAACTTTTATCAATTTAATTGATCTGACTAATTTGGAATTATAAAGTTACCGCACTTACTTTTGTCATCTAGTGCCAAATGATCAACCCTGAAAATGTAGATAACCTGTAACAGATAACATGTACAGACTGAACAGATTATATATACATATATATGTATATATGTATATATATTCATATCGATTATGCATTAGAAAGAAATATATCTATTTCTAGAGATATAAAGGAAGATATAAATAATATAATTATATTTTAATTTCAAAAATAATAAAATAAATGAAAGAGGGAGATCAATTTTAAATATTTCTCTTTAGCCCAATCCCTAAAAGTGGGGCTATGGACCTTAGAAAATAATCTACTATTGCCACATTGCTAGACCAGCATAATCCTCTCCTTTTAAAAAGACAACTCTCACTGTAAAGTCAGGTTGGCTTCAGAACTTTTTGTATAGTCCAGATCAGTCCCAAACACATGATGCTCCTACCCCAGACTCTCCAGTGTCTAGACTGCAGGTAGGCGCCACCATGCTCTACTCTGGGAAGTCTTTTCTAGCTTAAATAATTTATTGTAGCTTAAAGACTAGGCTGGCCTCTTGTCTTAGCATCCTGAGTGTTAGAATCACTAGTGGACAACAACAAGCCCAACTTACTTCAGTATTTTAATGACAGAAGTAATTGCTTTAACTGCTTGAGACCAATAAATCTCCTTATATTTGTCAAAGGACTCTGGTGTCCATCAGCACAATCATTCTATAGTCAGTTGGGGGTTAGCAGCCTCCCCTAACCTTACTGCTTGTGCAGAGAGAGCCTCAACATTGGGCAGAGATGAAACCTTAGTCCTTAGTTATTAACTTCACATATCTCTGTACCTGCTGCCTCCTACACTCATCAAAAACACACAAATGGAAATATGGACTATGACAACATGTTTACCACATTCTTTAGGTTTTTTTTCCTTTCAAGCCTTTTATTTTTTTCTGTTGCTTATCTCAACTATTATCCACTACCTCAGGTAATGGCAAAGATAAAAGATTTTCTTGCAGGCATTTCTTGGAGTTTGTTTCCACAAATGGCCTTAAAGGAGAAAGCGTTCATGTTGTCTTAGTTCTGGGTTTGGTGAGCACCAGCCATTCTGCTAGGTGTGTTTTCCAGGGGACCAGCAGACTGGTAAGGAAGCTTGACAGAACCTTGGGGCTAAAGCTTCATAACATTCCAGCTTCACTCTCTTTTACAAGGTTTCCCAGGGACAAGGCTGTTCATTTTTTCAAGGCTACGGCAGAGTTACAGAACAGCAGATGGAACAGGGGCAAGTTAAACCAGAAATTCCCTGGTTCTCATCAAGATTCAGTTGCTTTCTTGAACTGATTCTTGAACCCTGGGGATTCTGAGACTCAAACTCAGGACTTCAGGCTTGGTGTCAAGTGCCTATATCCAGTGATACATCCTTCTGGCCTTGAAATTCATCTTCTCAGAGTCAGCAAAATCTGTCCACAGTTTTCATTGTCAAGTTCACCCCTACTACAGCGGCCAACAGCATGGCAGACTGGTGCTAAGTGAATGAAGTGAGACAATTTGCTATCCAGCATCCACTCTCCCAACTCTTGCATGTTGTTGCATCCTTTGGCTTGTTTCTCAGAACTTAATAAAAAAATTGCCATTGAAGGAATGATAACAAAGTAATAGTGAATAATTATAATGGAAGCTGCAGTGGATATTACTATTCACACTGAAAGGATGAGCATACTATTTAATTAAAGGATGCTTTCCTTAGTAAAAAAAAAAAAAAAAAAAAAAAACAGCATACAACACAAGGCACTGTCAAGGTTTGATGTTCATACATCTTCAGACTCTGTGAGTGTGGCACAGATGTGTTCTTTGGGAATTCGTGAAACAAGGGCATAGTCTAGAATATATCAAGGTATAGGGTGGTGTTAGTCACTACTTCCTTTATATTTTATTGCAACATTTATTTGATGTACATAAGGGAGGACTAATTTTTAAACAAAATATTTATTTGTTTTAATAACAAGTTATTAAGATACGCTATTTTACTTATTTATGCAAAATAATAAATGAGACATGAAGATACAGCATGACCTGCTCTACCTACACACTATACAATGTTTGTATACATACGCAAAAAATTCATATCCATTGGGGAGATGAATGTGGGGGCTCCGAAGATTACTAGGAGACAAGTATGCTTCAAGAATCCCACATCTCTACATGTCCAAAAAATCAAAACTAGTATTTAAAGAGAGACCCATACAACCCAGTGTTCCCTCAGCACCACTCATCAAAATATCAAAGAACTAAGTGCCTGGGAAAGCAAAGAGTGGCTTGCTTGTATGATGAAACGAAAGTATGTGTAACTGAATTGAAGTTTAAGCCAATTTTATATGTTATATTAGTCCGGCAGCTAGTGCTAACAGCAGTATAGTTATCAAAAATTTTTTTTTATTAGAAGCAGAGTGGTAACAGAGATAATAAGTACAAATAGACAGTAACTACTCCTTTCAAATTTGCATGTTTATGGTAAAACATCTTACTGTTGTCATTAGGGTGTCCTACTGTGGTTTTCTACCAAATGGCTTAATATTTGGAAATATTTAAGTACTCTCCTGCTATTTGGGGATGGAGAGAATAATTCTGATTAAGACTAGAGTATAGTTATGAAGTCTTAATTCAGGAAGGGGTGGTTACAGTAGAATTTGCATTGGTGACTCACACCTAATGTTTCTGACTTTTGTTAAGTGACTATGTGCAAACATCTGTCAATCAGCATACCTTTACTTCAACAAGGAGATAGATGCCCTGTCTGAGGAATGCCAGTGTTGGCTTCATTCTAGATCCAACTGTTATCTGCTTTAGTTTTCTCTGTTAATTAAATTGTACTTAGCCCAGACTATGGTAAGCCAGGGATTTGGTTACCAATGCTTAGAAGAGAACACTGAATAATCTAGAAACTCTGCTATTTTGTTTTTGCTTGAAATTTTGTGATAATGGTAGAGATTAGTGGTACAGTTATTCACTTGGGTTCATGCCTGACCCGTGTCAGTGAATTAATTGCAAATAGGTTCCCTAGTTCAAGATGAAGCCTTATCGGTTGTATTATTCCTTCACCAAATAAGTCTAATGATTCTATAGAGGAAACTATATTCTTTTCATATTATTAATACCCCTTGACACTTAATAGACTATTAAGTGTCTGAATTAGTAACCTGCTCAGAGGTTTTAAACAAGATAAATGGGCATGAATACTTTTTTGGGGAAAAAAGGATAAAGTATAGTTGCTGATGGGTTGCTGGGCTTTGACATCAGCTCCTGATTGATAATTTATGGAATCCCCTATTATGTTTGAAATGAAACATCTTGGTGATTCTGTTTTAATACTTATTTAGATATATTATATACAAATACAAAAGTTTAGATATGTCTGTTCACCAAAAAGCATACATTTCATTGGTTTTGCTACTGAAAAAATTATTTTACTCTGACATTTTGTGAGTGAAATTACTTTATTTATCCTATATAAAGTCCTTAAGAATGGCTTAAAATGTTAGAAAATACACCATCTATTCACTCTTACTCAGCAGACATATTTAAGCAGTATTTTCAGTAGAATAATGGCTTCTTGAAGAAATCCCATCCAAATTTCATGCAGTGGGAAAGAAATGTTAAAGGTGTGGGTAAGTTTGAGAATTTTAGGTAAAAATATTATGTTGGAGTTTTAATATGGGTTCAATGAAATAGCATAGGGTTCTCTGAGAAGGAGGCAGAAAGATAAGAGTTGTAGGAAACACAACCAGTGGGAAAGAGGTTGGAAAAATACACTAGGAAGACAGAAGAAGAGTGTTAGAGCCATAAAGCAGTAATATAACACTTAAAAATGGAAAAAAAACACAATACAAGGAATGCTGGGAAAATTCCATGATAATCTACTTTCATTTGTTTTCCTCTTATAGAACCCCTTTCCTTCCAGTCAAGCAAATGGTATATTCTACTGTAGCAGGAAGTAAAAATTGACTATTTTTACTTTGTATACTTTTTATTGTTGCTGTTTTATGAAATACTTTTTCATCAACTTAAAATTTTATTGGCAACCATTGATGCAGATACACTATAATATGATGATGTTTTAAAAGAGCAGAATATAAAAAGCTGTCAGCTTTCTATTAGATAAGGCTTTGGATATTTAAAAAAATATAATACTATTTCTGTATATTATACATGTAACAGTTTCATATATTAGAATATTTTATTGCATAAATCAGAGGTTTAATTAGGTTTCTCTGGTTTTATACTAGTTTTTAAGAATCAGTAAAATTTTCTAAACCCTATAGATATGTATTAAGTAAATTTTCATTCAGTTATCTTTTTTTGGTAAAACGGTACAATTTATTCTTGTATTAAATCATTATATTTTTGTTAGTCACAAGTAATATATTAAAATAAGGAAGTTTATGATCTTTTAAAAGCAAAACATTAAATGTTAAAAGGATATGCACTTTATTTTAGTTTTCCAAATACCTGACCACTGTAATTTTCTTGATAAATGAAGATGAAAAAAATATCACTTCTGATTACTGACAGGCATCTTCTATTAATAAAAAAATATGTCATGAGTACTTAGTATTTGCTGCTATATTTAAAATATACTTAAATATACTCTCTTTATTTCCAGGCTCTTTAATACTGTATACACAGTGTAGACATATATGTCTTGTTTGGTTTGCTTGAGACGAAGTATGGCTAAGTAATTGTCATTAGACTGCATGTGAGCTCCTATTGCCCCAGGGCTTTCTATCATGGAATTACAGTCATACATGTTCATATGTGAATCATGTTCCCCTGTTTGTGTCCCCAGGAACAAACAGTACTCAGAGACACAAACACCCCAGATCTGGCTGAAAGCATGCCAGTCTTCGGTAAAGTTCTGAACAAGTCGAACACATGAAGAGCAGAATGTTCAGCAAAGCTTTCAAATGTCACAAGGAGCCCACAGGAGGCTGAGACCTTTCTACTTACCTCCCTGTTCAGTGAAACCTCTACACACTTGAACAGGAGGCCCTCTGATTGTTTGCAATTCTCCATGAGACCCTGAGGACACAAGACAAAGCTTTTGTTGTCAATATACACACATAGTCTGTGCCTTAAATACAGAGTCATTTGGAAGGAGAAATGCTAGCTCACATTTCCCCACAATGGCCATTGTAGCAAATTTGGTAATTAACGGCATTGGTAATATTAATAGAAAAATGATTTAATATGCATTGTCTTTATTTGTTTCTAATATAAAACTTTCAGAAGAACCTAGAAATTGCTCACCTTATAAAATTGGATATTTCAGAGAAAATACAGCAAGCTATATCTATGTTAACGATCAGTTTGTCTTTTAAGGAATATATCTAATTTAAAATTTTACTTCAAAGATACCTCATGGTTCAATGTCCAAATAATTGCCTTTACCCTCCCCCATGTGTGTGGTGTGTGTGTGTGTGTGTGTGTGTGTGTGTGTAAACCTCTTACTTACAGGTCTTAAGCAAACTATTAGACTTTAGTTCAACTTGATTACTTTTGTTTCTCTATGTTTTTTTTCCAGATAATGATTAACTTTGTTCTAGGTACTAGGAAAGACACACTCATTTAGCACTACACTGATGCATCAAGCATTTCCATAAATATTTAGAAAACCAAGAGACACTTATTGCTTATAAATGTATTAATTAAAAAATTAAGTTTATTTATTCATTTTACATCCTGATCATAGCTGCTTTCCCTCCTCTCCTTTGGGTCCCTCTCTCTTGCTCTTTGCCCCACCCCCTCCCCTTCTCTTCAGAAGAGGGTAGTCTCCTATACCTTCCACCCCAGCACATCCAGTAGCATCAAGACTGAGCATCCTCTTCCACTGAGGCCTTTCACTGCAGCCCAGTTAAGAGGAAATGGTCAAAGAGCAGACATCAGAGTCTATGTCAGATACAGCCCCTGCTCCACTTGCTAGGGGACCCACATGATGAACAAGCTGCCCTTCAATTACATATGTGTTGGGGACCTAGGGCCAGTTCATACATGCTCTTTGATTAGTGTTTCAGACTCTGTGAGGCCCCATGGGCCTAGGTGAGTTCTCTCTGTTGATATTAATTTCATTTTTTTGAGCATTGCACTGAAAGATTGCAGAAACTTTTATTTTGAAGGATCTTATTTATAACAAGATATGGTTAAATGGCACATGCTTTTAATCCCAGCACTCAGGAGGTAGAGGCAGAGGCAAGGAGATCTCTGTGAGTTCGAGACCAGCCTGGCCTACATGAGTCCAGGACAGCCAGGGCTACACAGAGAAACCCTGTTTCAAAAAACCAAAACCAATGAACCAAAACAAAAACAGTTAACTTGCTCTTGAAGAGGGCAGTTCTGCATTGTGCACTATAGAAAAAAAAACTTTCAAAAATTTAAAGTTGAGAATTTTAAAATAACTTATTTGGGGTGTGTGTGTGTGTTTCCTTCCAAACCTGGCAGTTTGGGGGAAGCTGGGTTAGAGATAAAGTATCATATTGTAACTCAGGCTAGCCTGGAAATCACCATGTAATCCCAAATTCTAAGCATTTCTCCTTGGCTCAGCCTCTCAAACCCTAGGGTTACGAATGGAGCCGTTTCCTGACTCCTGGTACCATCGGATGCGTTTGGAAGCAAGGAGCGTGTTTCTCTATGGACTCACTTACCTGAACAGGCTTTAGTAAAGCATTATCATTTAAATCGTTGAGGTCCCAACAACACTAGTTTTTTTCTGTGCATTGGGCAGTAAATGTGATGCTGAAGGGACAGGCACTCTATCCCTGACAACAACTAGCCTCTTCTGTACAGAAATTTGGATTGATTTTCAGTAATGCTTACACTAGGCACTTGATTTGCCAGGCCAGGAGTGTTATGGAAGGCCCTGGGCCCTAGGCAGCTAGAAGGGCAGGACTAATCAAGCTGTAGACCTGGGGGAGGATGGTGAGGGTGGCAGGCAGCGCCAACAAAGTCTGCCCTGTCCAGGATCCATAAATCACCCAGATACAAGAGAAAGCCAAGGAAAGGGGAGATCTCAGGATCTCTTGGGCTTAACAAACACCTGGAGAGTGTGAAGGGGGTTGGACTCAGCTGCTTCTGGCCCATGGGGCACTAGAGGAAGAGAGATCCCAACCACTCTGTGCTAGCCCACAAGTGGTCTTGTCCTTGATCAACTAGAGCCAGCTGGAGTGGGGCACATTTCTGTAGTGACAGAGCCTGGTTTGCACCTTATACCACACTGAAATTGTGCCTCACAGGCCCTGTAGGGATGTGGCACAAGGCTACCCAAGGGGTTGGACCTGATAAGATGCTGGGTTCAGCCGCATCTTGTCAGTCAGCCTTTAGTACATCTTGAAACTCTGAGGCCCCGAAGGCCCAGCAATGGTTGAAGGGGACTCAGATTTCATCCATGCCTGGGCACTTAGGACACTGTGTGCTAAGAACCCGCCTGAAGAGTCTAGGCTTCTCGCCTCCAACTGTTGCTATGGAAACCTCTCCGTTTGAGGCTGCAGGTCCCCAGGCTGCAGTGCAGCTCCCCCTGGCGGAATGCTGAGTACCAAGCATGCCCTGGAGGCTCACGGAAGTGAGAGGCCTAGCTTATTGGTTCAGGCTTGGTACTCACAGCCCCCTCCATTGTTGCCATGGAGACCGCCAGGGCAACCTCACCAGCACTGGCTGCAGCAGTTACAGCGGCTCAAGAAGAAACAACCTGAGCCTTTTTTTTTTTTTTTTTTTTTTTTGGCAACTGCACCTCTTCCAGGAACTAAAGCCTAGCAGTTGCCACAACCAGCCTCCCACAGGCAGGAAGTGACAGGGCAGAAGTCCAGAATGGGCTAGTTCCTCCTCCACACCTTTTTTTTATTCGGTTTTCCATTCTGAATTTTATACCTTGGCATCTTATATGATAAAGAGTTAGAGGGAAAAATAATATTGATCCCTTTATTCTTCCTGATATACCTTTTCTGTAAACATGGAGCTTTTAATTCCACAAGACAATGTCTTGGACCTCACTTAATCATCAAGATATTTTAACAGTGCTCCCTCACTCTTTCTTTCCTTTTCTCCCTCCCTCCCTCCCTCCTCCCTCATTTCCTCCCCCACTTTCTGTCTTCTCCTTCCCCCATTGCATCAGATGCATGAAACCCCCAGTTTTATTAATCAAAAATGGATTATACTTAAAGGAGTGTGTCTTGTCACTAAGTGCCAGTCAAAAAAAAAAGGGTTTATTTGTTTGCTTGACCAATATTTGGCACTGTCTTGTGCCAGAATATCAGGGGTTCCTGGAAGAAATGGAGTGGGATTTTTGGAAGTACCTTTGCTGTATTACTTCCAATTCCACATGCAATGTAGTGCCATAATTGCTCGTTTCTGGACTCTATTCCTCTGTTTGTCATTGCTTTTGACATTTGCAAACAGTATTTTTTTTGGATTAAACACTCCAGACTGATCACTGTCAGCTCAAGAGCAAACTTTAGTACATGGATACATCTCTACTTTTTATGAATGTGGGCACGCATAGCTAAAGGGGACTGAAGGGAACAAGTGGGACTGACCATCTGTGATATTCAGTTGCCAGCCTTAGCCTGGCAGGCTGTGAACTGCCTTTGGTCAGAACCCCTAGCTTTTCAGATTACTTTCCGATGTCATGCACCTACAGACAGCTTTCATTTCGTGAGAGCCCCCTAGTAGATTCAGGTTTTGATAATCATGAGTTTCTTGTATGGTTCTCAACTTGGCTTCAATGTACTCTTTTGAGGAACTCTAGCAATGGAGGATGACTGTTTCTTTCTCAAAGCTAATAGTTGAAAACACATTGGTTGGCCACACTTTCTGTCATGAAGACATTAAAGCTACTGAAAGATTCTGATACAGTCCAAGCCCAAGGCGAAACTCTGACTTTGTACAAGTGAAATATCTTGGACGTTCTTCTTTCAAAATGTACCCAGGGTTTCCTGAAGAAAAACAAAGCAAATGCCTCTTTGGCACCCTTCCTAATTATATGTGGAATCCAGTAGAAAAAAAAAGGAAATTAACTTAGAAGTCAGACTATATGAAAGAATTGAAGTTGTTTTGGAGAGGGAGGAGGAAAGAGATGATAATGGGGTTGGCAAATATGATCAAAGTTTAACATATTTTCTAAGAGTATTAGATTAATTTTTTTGATGCAGCTTTTGATTTTCTTTGTAAAACCATTTAACTGGGGCTTTTCACTTTTTCCTTTCCATCATCCCTTTCTTTCAATATGTGATTTGTAGCCCCTCAAAAAACATGAAGGAAAAGGGGAGGCTAGAGTAATTTGTGGATAGGTATGTCTGTGTGATTGAGAAGCTTCCTTCTTTCCTTTGTCAACATATTTTATTAGTATAAGTAAATTGTACAAAATAATGGATTTCATTGCTATATTTTTAGGATACATGTTAAATATTGATAGTATTCACCGCCCCATTATCATCTCTTTTGTCCTCCCTCTCCAACTCACCTTCATTCTTACTTATAGTCTGGATTCTAAGTTAATTTCCACTTTTCTGCTGAATTCCAAGTATGAGAGATAACATGCAATGCTGGTCTGACTCTGACTTATATTACTTAACACAGTGGCATCTGTTCATTTTTCCATAAATGACAAAGTGTTACTGTTATTTGTTATTGGGCAATCTTCCCAAGACAGATGATTATAACACAATTTATTTACCTAGTATTCCATTTACATAGACTTATCTTATGACCTGCCTGTTGTGAAGGGCGACACATATGCATGAGTATCCAGGTATGTCTGTTGAATGACAACATTCATTTCCTTGGATGTATACCCAAGGATGTATTTTTTCCTGTGGAGCTGTTATTTTTGTTTATTAAGAAACTGCTGATTTTTATATATTAATTTTGTATTATGATAACTTAGTTGAATATTTTTCAGCAGATTTCAGTGGAATCCTTAATATCTTGTTCTTGGGTAGACTGGTATTGTCTGCATAAATTAACACCTTCATTACTCATTTGTGTCCCTTTTACTTATTTTTCTTATCTTATCACAATAGCTACAGTTTCAAGTTCTGGGACTAGAGAGGTGGCAGAGTAAATAAAAATGTATACTGAGTTTGATTCCCAGTAACATATCAGGCAGCTCACAACTGCCAGTGACTCCAGAATCAGGAGATCCAAAACCTTCTTTTTACTTCCTTGAGCACCTTCACTCATGTGTACATATTTCCCTCACCCCATATGTACGTACACATTACTTTTAAAGTGTACATCCTTTATTGAATAAGACTTGTGAACATGGGCATCCTTGGGTTGGATGTCTTTTTCCTCCACTGTGGTATTGGCTAAGAATCTGTCATTGACAGTTTTCATATGCTGAGGTATTATTCCTCTATACCCAGTATCAAAGATACTTTATTAGAAAGTGACTTGAATACTATTAAGTACATCTGCTTTTATTGATATTTGAAGCATTTTTCAATTCCCATGGACTTATATGGTTTCTATGATTCTTCTTGCTTTTGATTTCTAGTTTTATTCCACAATGTTTCAATAAGTTACAAAATTATTTCACTTAAAAAAAAGTTTTCAAGACTTTATTTGTACCCATAATATCCCAAAACAGGTCTCACACAGCTTCCAAAACAGCAAAGTTTAGCTCCTGGTTTCTATGCCAGTGTTTAGTAATTATGTCTCTTCTACCTTTCTGTAAATATTTCTAATCTTCCATATATTGGCTTCCATATATTCCAACTTCTCCTGATATTGCATCTTTACTTTCTCCTTGTTTTATAATGTTTTTCATTATGAATATTTTTCTGGATTTTTTTTACCATCTGCCATCTTGCTAAATCTGCAGTCTTTTGAAGACTTTTCTGAACTTTAGATATTTTAACTCTCTTTTCTGTAAACATCTCAAGGTCAGTCTTTCCATCACTGAGCTGTGCCAGTGTAGAAAGTGGCTGCTTCCACTCTGTTTTGTAACTCTCTTAAGGATCTCAGGAAGTTCTAGTTATTTAAGATCAGGTACATGAGACTACTTGTTGGTTCATCTGATCTCATCACATTTTTCTATTGATATTTTGTGTGCAACAGGAAACTAGTGTCTTGAAACCTCACTCTAGCAACAGAGAAAGTGATACATTTATAGCTCTGTACTTAAATTACTGATTTTCTAAAGTCTCATGAAGACATGATCTGAAAAGCATTGTCAAAGAACAGGTTGGGCAGAATGCTTTAGATACAGGAACAGTTTTATGTGTTTGGATGAGGATGAGAAAAATTCAAACATGTAAGTTGCTGGAAAAAGAATCTTCAACTAGAGGGAACAGAATAGCAAAAATCTCATGGAGGTATCTTAGTCCATTCATGCTGTGAGGGAATTCATGGGATGAATTTTAAAAAACAAAACAAAAACATTTCTCACTTTTTGGAAGTTGAAAGCCCAAGATCATAGCACTGGTATTTTGTGTCTCTTAAGGCTTGTATATCCTCCAGAGGGAGAGGACACTGTGTTTCTGTGTGGTAAAAAACAGAAGGGGAGGCAGAGAGGGACCTTTGTCCTCTGATAAGTCTCATGAGAAGAACATCTAATTCTATTTATGGCAGAAGAGCCCCACTGAATTCACCCCCTCTCATTGCCCATTTGTAGAATGCCCATTGTGTACTGTATGGATAAGTCACCTGTCAATTAAAACACACACACACACACACACACACACACACACACACACACACACACA
>CAJQZJ010032044.1:1510060-1549758 GCA_907164525.1 Lophiomys imhausi | reverse complement strand
AATAAATGAAGCATGGTAGTCTACTTCAAACAGGCATAATGAAGACTTGATGCCCACAGTATGATCCAATTTCTGGCAATGAAATTACACAAATTAGCCAGGTTATAAGAAGAATGTACATTAATTGGAGCTTTGCCAATCATGCTCTATATACCAAAGACTATTCTAAGTATTAAATTTCCTTTTATTTTTAAAAGTATTAAATCTTTCAACACTCTCATACATGCATATAATGTATTTTTTTAATATTTATTTATTACTTCAGGTTACATCTCCATCACAGTGTCCTCTTTCCACCCCTCCCAGTCCTGCCCTCCCACCCTCTACCCCCTATCCCTTCCATACCACTCATCTGGAGTGGAGTGTCCCTGCATAACAGTCCCCCACACCATTTCAGCAGTCATATGAGGGCCAAGAGCCTCCTCATACACTGGGGGCCTACAAGGCAGCACCACTAGGGAAAAGTGTATCATTGACAGGAAACAAATCTATGTTCATGTTCCCCTAGTATAGTTATCCTGTACTATATGGCTAAAATCTGATTATAAGTGAATAGATGCCATGTGCATCCTTCTGAGTCTGGGTTAGCTCACTCAGGATGAGCTTCTCTAGTTCCATCCATGTGGCTCCAAATTGCATGATTTCATTGTTTCTGATGGCTGAGTAGTTCCACAGTTTGTTTTTGTTGTTGTTGTTGTTTTATCCATTCTTTGGTTGAGGGACATCTGGGTTGTTTCCAGTTTCTAGCTATTACACATAAGCCTGATAGGAACATAGATGAGGAAACTTCCTTGTCATTTCATGAGGAATCATTTGGATGTATACCCAGAAGTGGTATGGCTGGGTCTTGAGGTAGAGCTATTCCAAGTTTTCTAAGATATCACCAGACTTATTTCCATAGTGGTTGTACAAGTTTGCACTCCCACCAGCAATGGAAGAGTGTTCCCCTTTCTCTACAACCTCACCAGCATGTGCTGTCATTTGAGCTTTTGATCTTATCTATTCCGTACTACCTGTCCATAGGAGTCCTGCTAGGACCCACCAAAACATCTCCCTCTGAATTTCAAGTTCTCTTCCTTCTTCTTATCATCATCATCAACATCATCATCATCACCATCATCAACAATATCATCACAGTCCCACTGGTCCAAATAGTTCTTACCAGATTCACATTGGTGTGAGGCGTGGACGATTTATTACTGGCTATATCTGCAAAGAAAAATTGTTCTCTTTTCCCAAGCAACTACCAATCAACTGACAAAATCTTCTCAGATAATGGTAGAGTATTGGGAAACCCATACAGACATCTAGCTTGCCTTGATGCCTTGATTTTGTGCAGGTTTTGTATGGGAAACCATAGATGTGTGAGTTTGTGTTGTGAGCAGAATACAGAATTTTACAGTTCTTTTTTGTGCCCTTCAGGTCTTAGACTCTTACCACCCATTCTCCCACGATGGAACATAAACCTTGGATATGGGGCGATTGATGACTTATCTATTGTTGAGTGCTCACAGTTGCTAATCTTCAGCCCTTTGGCCAGTTATTAAAGGCCCTATTGCTGAAGAACATGAAAAAATAAATATCAAACTGACTAAGAAATTCTCTTCCTGGATAGCTTTCATGGTACTAGAAAGTTTAATGCTTTAGGACAAAAAATATCAATGATCTTACCTCGTGCTGGACCCTGAATGCTACAATATCAACCTACCAGGCAAGTTGTGCTCGCTAGTACAGTAGTGAAATGAATATTATAGGGGTAACCAACTGCACTCTAATTGGATTTGAGAATTGTTCCATAGGAGGCACATCATATCTGGTACTAAAGATATCAAAAGCCCATGACTAAGAAGATCATAGGCCCTAACATGGAATTTATTGTGTTATTTTCCTAAATTGTCATGTTGTCAAATTATTATCGACTTCATACTTATGTTTATACCCATAGGTTTGTGCTGTTCTAGAAGTTAAATTTCTAGAATAGTCGTTACTAAGTATCTTTATTAAAAGAGCCTGTTGTGTGGAGAGACTTATAATAAAGTGATAAGTTGAAGTGCAATAGGATCTATTTAAAAACACTTAGATTTATTTAATTTATGTGTATGAATGTTCTGACTGAATGCATGTCTCTGTATCAGGTGTGTGCCTGCTAAGAAGCTCAGAAGAATGCATTAGATACCCTGCAACTGGAATTACTCATGGTTGTAAACCAACTTGTGGTGGTGGAAATCAAATCCATGTCTTCTGCAAGAGCAGGAAATGTTCTTAACACCTGAGTATGCTCTCTATCCCCATATATCTTTAAACGAGTGCTAGACTGGAATCCACATCAACTGTAAAATGGGCACATTGTGTGATAATCATGCTGTACAATATTATTCAGGAACAAAATAAGATACAATATAAGAATGGTTTAGACATAAATCCAGGTGTTTACAAAACTTACTGGCTAAAAATCCCCAGTGAAGCTCTGTTATAATTATGATTAATTTAGAAACAACCCCTCCCAAAATCTTTCTTTGCCTTGCACTTATGTTTAAAATAAATGAATTCTTAGTATAAAGCTACATGTACTCTATCAGAATCTGTTACTACCAGAATTTTTCTAAAACAAATACCCTTTTTATCCAGGATTATAACTCATGAGATTGACTTCTTGACTCTCAAGACATTTTAAAAGATATTTTAAAAATATTTTTGTCATTTCTTCCCAAATATATTCATGATGATAAATTATTAGTTATGGGACCAGTCACCTTTTAATCTAGTTTTGAATCATTAATGTTGGTGTCAATATTGGTCACAGATATTTTATCTGCTTTCTCCTAACAATTATATAAGCTGCTTGTGAGTTGGTAACATGGGGAAAGGCATGGAAACATGCTACCCTGATAATACATACTTAATCGATGCCCTGAGATGCAAGTCATTCGTGCTTTATGGAAGAGCAGCAAGAGCGTACATCTGAGAGTGTTGTCAATCTCTGGTATAAAGCTGTCTGAGAGGCAGAGCTCCTGGTGAGGCTGTGTTTTCCAGGGTTCTCTGCACAGCCAAGCCTGGACCTCCTGGTAACACAGCCTTTTGTTTGTGTTGAAAAGAGGATGAATACTCCATGTAAATAATTGTAATTATCTTCTCATTGAAGAAACGTAAACTTGGAATGCAGCACTGTTTTCATGGGTAGGTTGTCAATTTGGGAATAAATGGTATTTTTTCTATATCTTTTCAAATGAATAGCTGATGAAAAGTTAATAAATTTTGTAAAGAGTTGCTTTTCTCAGACACTTTTTTGTGGATTCAAAACTTTCAATTTTTTCTGTATGTGGTTTTTATTTTGGCTTGCTTTTCTTTCCCCGAAATATCATCTGGTTAAAATTCTGCCTGCTCTGTTTTGTTTCTCCTTGAAAAAATATTGCCAGTAAACACATGAAAAGGGCTAAGAAAAAAATACACTGCATATTCATAGTCATAGTTTTATTTATAAGCATATGGTTTTACACAAAATTAGTGAATATCTGTAGTGATTAATACATAAAAGTCAAATGTTGTACCTTGAAACTTTCTTATAAATCAATCAGCTAGATGTTTATTGTTTTTATAGTTATTTTATGAACTGAAGGCTTGTAGACCTCTAATGGTAAGATCTTTATGGTGAAAAATGACAGTTTAGGGTTTGTGATGTTCACTTTAAAATTAACTTATTCTACTTGAATAAATGATACCTTTCAATATAAATAGAATCTCACAGGTGACTGTGAAAATTAGATTATTTGCTGGTGATTTTGTGAGTTATTGGGTTTGCAATTTTATGAAAGTTGAGTGCTGAGGACACTATATTTCTGCATTTCTGTCTTTTTTTCTCTCTCTCTTTCTGTCTCTCTCCCTATTTATCTATCTCTCTGTCTCTTTCTCTGTCTCTGTGTGTGTCTTTCATTATATAATCACTATAGTTTCAATATAATTTCTGTTAATAACAGCAGCCATTTTATGATTATAGTGATTTTTCCCGGTTAGGACATGTGTTGATAATAGCTAAGCTGAAGAAGGGAGGGCAGTAAATATTTTCACCCACTGACTTCTACACAGTAAATATAACGATACATTGGCTTAGTTAATTATACTCAGTAAATTATATGTGAAAAAACAGGATGAAGTTGACCAGTTATTTGTGTCATAGACTCCACTATCATGTTTGCTTAGCTTTCTCATATTTGCTTAGATATCTAAAAGTTCCAATAATATCAAAGGTATTTCCTAGGACCTTGAAGTGTCATGTTAGATGAATTAGTTTCCTATATTCTTGTTCTCTATGTATACCTTTGTTTTAAAATTTATTCCATAAAATACTCAACAAATTCAGTGAATATGCCATTCACTCATCTTAATTGACACAACATAATAGTCATAGGTTAGCATTTGATAACTTTAGAGTTAATGGTTAATGTTTTTATTATAAATCAACAGTTTGAGAATTGTGACCATTACTAAAAAATAAATCAACTAAAGTATTAGACAGTTTATGCTATAATAAAAAAATACTCCATTTGTGCAGCATAGAATTTGAATTCTCAGTTTAATGATCAAAATTTGTACACGAATGAGAAAATGTTTGACAGTAAATGAAAACCACATTAACACACTCAAGTGTTAAGAAAACAGTGGGTGCACATTAACAGACACAACTATTGAGAAAATAGTGGGTGACTGAGTTGAAATTTCATTCATCATCTCATATACCAACCAAAGCTATAGACTGGCTAAGCATAGAAGTGCATGAAAACATCCTATGAGAATTAGTCCACATGGAATTTATCATGAAAATAAATTTATTATTATATAAAATTCTAAGGCATACGTTTTATGTGAGTAAAGTCTATAACCTTATATGCTTTTGCACCTCTTTCATGAGATCATTGCCTAATGTCTACCAGCTCAATTCATACCTGCTCCTATTATAGTATAATTTGAGCCACTTAGCAACACTTCTCAACACTGATATTTTTGTGAATAGTTTGATTGTATATTATTTATCTCCTTCTATAATGCTGGCCTCATATACAAGGCAAGTTCTTTGCCTCTGTTCTACATAATGTCCAATCCTCTCCTCTTGTTTCTTTCTACACGTCCTTGTACCCCAAATACCAAATTATTAGATATTACGTTTTAGTAGTGTTATTGAAAAATAATTCACATACCATATTATTCGTCATTTTAATTGTATAATTTGATGTTTTCAACAAGTTCAGGTTGTACAACAATCACTATAACCTAATTTATAATAATTTTATTTTTCCTAAGACCCTAACCATTAGTAGTAATAAGTATTTATTTTCCCTTTTCTAGGCTAGAATTGATCAAATTTATGTTAGCATCAATTTTCCTAGGTCAGGTCATTCAAATGAATTGAGTCATGTGATACATTGTCTTTTGTGTTTGATTTCACTACCTCTATGTCTCCAGTGTTCATTCATAGCTTATCATGACAATTACTTTATCCTTTGTGTGTCAGAACAGTATTCAGTTGTATGGTTATGCCGTATGCATGCATTCATCCAAAGAAATTTGTATCTCTACATTTAGAAAGTAAGAGGTGATATTATGAAACATGGAGCCTCCAACTATGCCACTGAGATCATTTTCTGTTGGCCATCTGCTGCTGGTCATGAGGCCTACCCTTAAGAGTAATTTGTTTCCCCCAGAGAGACTCTCTCAGAGGAAATTAAATTTTCATTTTCAGGTGATTATCAATTGGAGATAGCTCTAAGTTAGAGGTGTGGGCATGTGTCCACTTCTTTTAGTTCTAGGACCCCACGTGGTACAGACCCATGCAGGCACTGTGCATGCTGCTATCATCTCTGTGCGTTCATATATGTATCTGTTATTGTGTTTAGGAAGTCTTGTTTCCTTGGTGTCCTCCATCCACTCTGACCCATACACTCTTTCTGCCTCCTCTTCTGCAGGATTTCCTGAGCCCCAAGAAAAGAGATTGAATGGAGACATTCCATTTCGGACTGAATGTTCCAAGGTCTCTCACTCTCTACATATTATCTGGTTTTTAGTTTCTGTATTGTTCCCATTTGCTGCAGTAGGAAGCATCTCTGATGATGGCCAAGCAAGACATCTATCAGTATAGCAGAATATCATTAGGAGTCATTTTATTGCTAAGTTCCTTGAGTATAATAGTAGCATTTAGTTTTACCCCAGGGCCATGGGCTATCTAGTTTTAGGTTCTTAGTTACTCAACAATATTGAGTACGGGTTCCATCTCATGGAGTGAGCCATAAGTCAGCTCCGATATTGATTGGTTATTCCCACAAGCTTTGTGCTACCATTGCCCCAGCATGTCTTGCAGGCAGGGGTACATCATTGTAAATTGAAAGGTTTACAGCTGGTTGCTGTTTCTCACCTGGTAGCATGCAGAGTATCTTCATGTATCAAGAACACTAGCCCATAGGGATGAAGGCTCTAGAAAGGCACCAATTTGACTTTTTCATATTCAATGAGTTGTGTAGATGTTGTCATCAGCAATTGAGCCTTGTTGTCAGTTTGTAAAAAGAAATCTATAGCCTAGATGACAGCCTCATTGCTTGGGGGTTGCCATGGGATCCCTTTGAGCAAATACTCAGTTAGATATTACCCATTCCTGGTACTAGAAGCTTTATTTGATAACAAGACAATGCCATGTGAGGGCTTTTTTATTTTCTTTTTTAAATATTTATTTGTTACTTCATGTTACATCTCCATCACAGTGTCCTCTTTGCATCCCTCCCAGTCCCGCCCTCCCACCCTCTACCCCCTATCACTTCCATCCCACTCCTCTGGAGTGGAGTGTCCCTACATAACAGTCTCCCGTCCCAGTTCAGCAGTCATATGAGGGCTAAGAGCCTCCTCATACACTGGGGGCCTACAAGGCAGCACCACTAGGGCAAAGTGTTTCATTGACAGAAAAAAAAAGTCTATGTTCATGTTCCCTTTGGTGCATTGGTTGTAGTATAGTTATTCTGTAGTATATGGCTAAAATCCGACTATAAGTGAATAGATGCCATGTGCATCCTTCTGAGTCTGGGTTAGCTCACTCAGGATGAGCTTCTCTAGTTCCATCCATTTGGCTGCAAATTGCATGATTTCGTTGTTTTTGATAGCCAACTAGTAGTCCATGTTAAATTTGTGTTCTCTCTCTCTCAAAATCCTAAAGGTCCTTTGTGTATATATATATATTACAGCTTCCAGTTTGGGTTTTTATGGGATTTCCAAGTGTGTGAATAAGTGGATCTCTGCATCTGCATCTGTTTCTTGTGCCTTTTTGAGGCTCTTTTATTTTGCCTTTTTGTTGTTGTTCTATTCAAAGGGTTCATTTTGTTTTATCATACCATTATATATATTAATTATATTATATTATTGTATTAATTCTTTAGAAACCTGTTCATTTCTATGGATTATCAAATATCTTGAATATATTTATGTAGACCAGCTACATAATCTCGCAAGTCTATATTTAATAAATGTTAATTGTCTGAATTGTCTCCAGAGTCACCGTATAATTTAGTATTTTAGTCAGCATGTATGAGGGCTCTAACGTCTCTACCTCCTCAATATATATTTTCCTTCTGGCAACGCCAGTAAGTGTGAAGTGGTGTCTCAGTGCTCTTCTGATGTATACTTCCCTATCTCTAACAGTAATCACTTTATTTTATTTATTTGGGATTTGAGCAATATCTTTAGAGAAATTCTCACCACAGTCATTTCAACTTTGATTTTTATTAAATATTTGAAATTTCATATTCAGTCATCATGTTCACACACTCACCCCTAGCTCTTCCCAGAATCATATTCATTTTCTTTTCCACACAGCTTCTTGTCCTCATATTTATTTACTATTTTATTTTTGTAAAATCCTTCTAGCCTAAATTGTGCTGGACATACACTCTTGTATGTATAGTCATCCACTGTAATATGCTCAACCTGCCAAAGAAGTGCACCCTTAAAGAAGACTGACTCCTCCTTTTGCAATATGTCTCAATTGCCAATAACCCCTTGGCTGGGGGCGTGACCTGATGCCCACCTCCCCTCTCCATGATGAGATTTCCAGTTTCTGCCTTCTGTCTCACCATAGGGGCACTGAGATTACAGAAGCATACAACCATGCCTGACTTTAATTGGTTCCAGTATTAAAAATCAGATCCTCAAAATTCTACATCAGCACTTTATCCCACAAGTGATCTTCTCAGTCCTTACCTAATGGGAGTTAATGTCATCATAATGATCCATGTTAAGACAGACAGGCATACAGAAGAGGAGGCAGTATTCTGAACACCACAAGTATGGGGCATGGGCAGCCAATCAGAGGCAGAGGAGGTAGAAGCTGGTTCTCCAGAGATTCCAGATGGAATGCAGCTTTGTTGGTACCTTCACTTTGGCTTCTGACCTCCAGTACTATTAAAGAATAAATTTCTGGTTTATTAAATAGTTTTACAGAGTAAAGGAAATTTATCCCCCAGCAACTGTTTCTTTAATATCTATTTCCTGCTTTAGACAGTGAGTATAATCAAGTTGTCAATTCTTTACTATCATCTATCTATCCATCTATCTATCTATCTATCTATCTATCTATCTGTCTGTCTGTCTGTCTGTCTGTCTGTCTATCTATCTATCTATCTATCTATCTACCATCTATCTATCATCTATAGTCTATCTATGTATATATCTTGATCTACCTACCTTTCTATCTATCTATCTATCTATCTATCTATCTACCATCTATCTATCTATCATCTATAGTCTATCTATGTATATATCTTGATCTACCTACCTTTCTATCTGTCTATCTATCTATCTATCTATCTATCTACCATCTATCTATCTATCATCTATAGTCTATCTATGTATATATCTTGATCTACCTACCTTTCTATCTACCTTTCTATCTGTCTATCTATCTATCTATCTATCTATCTATCTATCCATCCATCCATCCATCCATCCATCCATCTATATATTTATCTATCTATCTATCATCTGCCTATCTAATTCTAGTAACATAGGGCTTGCTGATATTTAGACTTCAGATACTTGATAAAATGGATAAATGGCTTGTCAGTTTAGGCTTAGCCAGGTAAATGGGTAAGATTCAAATGAATCTGAGAAAGAAATTATATCGCTATCATTTTTAATGATCATGTAAACTGTACATTGGGTTATTCAACAAAGAAACAGGAGTAGACACTGCATAAATTTTATAATGTGGAGAAAAGCAGATAAAGTTTCATGGGTGATTTTACTAATGGACAGAATCAGAGTTAGGATTTACACTTAGGAAGATGGATATCTCTGAGGATGGTAGATATTGGCTAATGTGAGACTTCTGGGACAAGTTGTGCTTTCTAGGACAGTGCCCTTCCTTTAAGCCAGTGTTTTGAGGCAAGTCACTACTGAGTTCCATGTACCTCTTGCTATGCACTGGTCTTAAGTCACAAGACAAAATAGTGTTATGCTTGGGACCTCATTATAAAAGGGATACCACAAGATTTTAAAGGATACAATATATGAGAGAAGAATAAATGAAAAGAGAGATAGATAAAGAACATGAGGTTGAGTTTAAAGCATATTTTTAAACTATTTACTTTTATATTTATATCTCTATCCACCTTCCAATGCATCGACCTGAAGTATGGGAGAAAGGATATTAATCAAGGAAGCAGATATTAGACCTTTTTAGTCGTAGGTCCTTGGGGCAGTTTGTCAGCAGTCCAACCAAAACAGTGTACACAGGAACAGGTACAAGCAACAACGGGAAGTTAGCAATCTTCAGCAAGGGGAACATGGATAACCAGGAAACCAGCAGCAGTTTTGGAGAGCACCAGCAAACACAGCCAAAGAAGCAGCAGCTCTCATGGCCCCTAATGGATCCTGACCTCTTCAGCCCAACCTGGGCCACAGTCCTCAACAGCGAGGGCAGCGGTGAGATTCAGCAAAGTGAAGCAGCATTGAGAAGTGAGGGCAAGCAAAAGCCCCTCTGGGTTTTCAGAACCTCCATTTACACCTTCTCAAAATCTGCACAGGATGCTTTCCAATTGGTCAATCTCACACCCTCTCCACGAGGTACTTCATGTTGACCAAGATCATATGCTCTCCAAGGAGTTTTTCCGTCAAAGGATGTTTGGCATGCCTCTCCCATGAGTCTGTTTTTCAGCTGTGGACAAAGCACCTCC
This sequence comes from Lophiomys imhausi, assembly GCA_907164525.1. NCBI lineage: Eukaryota > Metazoa > Chordata > Mammalia > Rodentia > Muridae > Lophiomys > Lophiomys imhausi. The sequence goes on along the minus strand of CAJQZJ010032044.1, from coordinate 1,539,553 downwards.
ACATACCATACTTGAGACCAAAACAAAAACCACTTTCATTCAACACAACTGTGTTTTAAATAAATCAAAACTTCCATCACATTGGGTGGTTAGGGAGAAGGGAGGATTCATGTGTGTAGGGAGGAGTTCAGGGAAGGGAAAGAATATAATTAAAATATATTATAAACATTTAAAAATAAAAAGAAGAAGAGCTGTAAGAAAGGTCTGAAGCCAAACTAATAACTTTCACCATCACAGAGAGTGTGTGAGGGTACACTTCAAAATGAACAGTGGTGACAGACTTGGCAAATGAGGCCACTGCACATGTGAAAAAATGTGACCATGCTGCTCCAGACTCTGTTACATACAAAGCCTACTGCAAATTGTAAATATGCAAGTAAATGCTAAATGTAAGAAAAATACAGTTGTAGACTTGCTTTTCATTTTGCAGTAGGCCAGCCTGCTAGAGTTGTTATTGGAGACAGTGACTACTTAGAACTTCTACTTGGGGTAATCACCCTCTTATGGTATTATCTTTAATTTTTAAAACTTTTTTGATATTAAAGTTACAGAACTTCCCCTTTTCCTCTCCTTCCCCCAAACTGTACTATGTATCCACCCTTATTTTTCCAAATACATATATCTACATTTATGTGTATGTATGTGTGTATATAAATTTTTTTTTCAGAGCTGACCATTGGTTATTGGATAATCAACTGGTGTGTTTTTTCCTGGGGAAGACTATTTCATGTTGTTTTCAAATAACAATGGTGAGGTCATATTACACCAGATTATTTTTCTGAGTTCAAATAGGAGCACTATACACATGTGTTCATACATATACTTTTGTGTTTAAGCGCATGTGTGCATGTGAATGTGGATGTGGTGGATGGGTTGTTACAGAATATTAACGTCCTCATGGAATATTATTTTCTACTATCTCAAGCTTACAAATCAATATGATTTATCACCCATTTCAACTATTTACTTTTGGCTGAACTTCCCTCTGTAAAGACTTAAACCTCCCTGTATGTCAAGTTGTATATCTTCCAAGGATTTACCTGAAGAGGAGATAACATGGTGATCCTTGGCATTCCCACAGGACCTTCGTTATATTGTAATGTGGTCATTAAGATGACAGGGGCTGCCATCACTCACTGATGGCTTACAATATGAAAGAGACTGGGTCACATGCTTTACATACCTGACTTCCCTTAGTGCTCACACTATTCCTGAGGAACAGCTTCTGTTGTCCCCAGTTTGCAGCCGTGAAAATTTGAAGGCAAAGATACTTAAGCAATTGCTTAAAATATGAAGTTTTTGTTTGGAAGATCCATTGTCCACAGTTGGCATTTTTAGAGCAATGGTTCTCATCCTTCCTAATGCTGTGACCCTTTAATACAGTTTCTCATGTTGTGGTAACCTCCAACCATAAAATTATTTTCATATCTACTTTATAATTTGTTACTGTTATGAACTGTAATATAAATATCTGATATGCAGGATATCTGATAAGTAGCCCCATAGAGGTGATTACCCACTGCCTTGGAATATGGCATTTCAACCTTCAGCATATCTGTCACTTGGTCTATGATTCGAGAAAGACATCTTTATCTATAAAGCTATGATGTTTGGTGGTAGAGGCTCTGTGTTATTGTCTGTCTTTTATTTTCTAAATACAACAGGTTTGAGCCAGAAACCCAAATGCTGTTTGCATGGATTGGGCAGAATCTAGAATGGTATGACTGTAGTAAAAATTACCAGGTGCTAAAATGTAATTTATAATTTTTAAAGTTATGCTGATGGTTTTAAATTATTATTTGAACCCAAAAGATAGAATTGATGGGTTTATAATTTGTCATTTGTTAATTCACTCATTATTTGATAATCAATTATGGGCTTTTTCCTGGGGGAGAATATTTCATGTGGTTTTCAAGGAACAATGGCAATGTCATATTACACTAGATTATTCCCATGTAATATTATTGGGTAGAATTGATACAATTTACTTAGTAATAACCATACTTTTTCTAACATTTTATAGTTCAGTGTGTGTAAAACAGAGTTATGTGGGTGTGGTGGCCATATATCTGAGGCAGTGGGACTAAGAGATTAGGAACTGTCTGGGCTACATAGGAACATCTTGTTTTGAAAGAAGAAAGAAGGCAAGAACTTCATTCAAGCACTTAAAATTTTTTTCTTGGAGATGATTTGGTGTATTTTATTAAATATTTTGATTTATTCAACTTTACCTGTTAAATGAAAATAATTTCACTAATATGCTGTGTTTTTGTTTTTGTTTTTTCTTTTGTTCTCTTTTGTTGCTGTTGTTGTCTTGTTTCATCTCTAGGATGGCGTAGGGGTTGATGAGAAGTTGTCCTTAAGGAGAGTGGCTGTGGTTGAAGATTTCTTTGACATCATCTACTCCATGCATGTGGAAACAGGGCCGAATGGAGAACAAATCCGGAAACATGCAGGGCAGAAAAGAACTTACAAAGCGGTAAGTGAAACAGGAAAGAGAGAGAGTGAGAACAGCATGCACTCTGAGTTGTGTTACTATGTTTGCATGTTAACATGAGTACAAAAGGTTAGTATCTTAAATTCAGCACAGACTAGACCCATCATGGTCAATCTGAGCACTTATGCCAGAATATATTATTGGCTGTTTTAGTCATGGGTTCACAAGTCTGTAGCATAAAGTTTAAACCTGTCTCTAGGATTCTAACAATAGTTTCTTTAAGTATATATAAAACAAAATATTCCCAGCCAAATACCTGTAAACAAGAAGACATATTTGAAATGTATGTTCAGTGTGCCATGATATATGAATTATGTACTGGGAAATAAGAACATTCAAATTTCTTCCATCTCATCATATTAGTGTATTTACATATTTTTGTATTCCATCTTATAGCAACATAGATCAAAAAGTTTTATAATGTTTTATATTGTTTTGTCTCTTAATTTTCATGAGCAGAATATTAAAATATGTTATTTTCATAGCACCAGTGCACTTGAGCATTTAAAAGTTGAAGTATATGGTTTATTGTAAATTATATGAAAAGCATATTTAATTAGCCATTTAATAGTGGAATATATGTTGTCAAAATGAAGTTATATTTTAGTTTTGAAGTTAGTAATTGAACCTACAGTTTGATATACACACTTTAATCTACATTTTATTTAGTTAAAACTTTATAAAACCATATTACTATGAATATTTTACCTTTTCTAGAAAAATTGAAGAGTAAATTACTTTTTGCCAATGTGAGCAAAGTGTACATTAAAAGAGTTTTCTCAGCAGTGGGGATAATGCTCTTTTTATGAATTCTTACTGAACTTCGCTTTCAGCTACCTTAATATGAACTGTTTTCAGCTATCTTGATACACAATATCAGTCTGGATCCATTTTTTTTTCAGATACAGAAAAATGTGTGAAATGCTCAAAGTTTCAAATACAGGTACATATGTTTGAAAATTAGCTCTGAGCATAAGAAATAGCTTCTTTTCATAACTATTTTTTGCTATATTGCCAGGGTCATATTGAACCTTTGTAGTTGCAAAATAACCCTTAATACAATGTTGTTATTTATCCCTCTCTCTATACAGTTTTGTTTCTTGGCTGTTTCTAATTTGCATGGTTTGTGGGCAGGTCCTAGTGTAAGTTTCCTTACATAATTCTGCCACATAAACTTCTTTTTGACTTATGCACCGCAGGAGGCATTCTTACCATGACTAACAAAAGTGACCTAGCATCTTGAGATATTTTTATATAGACTAATATCACTGAACATTCTTATTCCTCCTGAGTCCTAAACCAGGATTGTTCCTCTGGAGAGTAATACAAAAATTATGTATTGATCTACTAATATCACTAACCGTGGACTCTTGAGATAATGCATTTTCATGAACTAGCTATGCAAACTTGACATGACTTTGCGTGACAGGAATAAATTCAGTTATTGTATTATATTTCAATTATATTAAATGAAAAAAAACATAAGAAAACAAAGATATGGGGGAACGTATCTTCATTGTTGGTAGTGTGGCAACCAATCACCTTAGGTACCAAAATCAAATAACTTAGCCTTTAAGATGAACTTGTCAGAGACCTTAAATTCAAGTGGAAGCATGAGCCACTAATAGAGCCAATATTTAACCTCATGTTTTCTTAAGTGACTGTGGATAGTCTGGTCTATGGCCATTACTCACATAAAACATTTACAATGAATTGGTAACTATGGTTCCAACACATGCAATTTTCTATCAACATTTCTGCATTGTGGGGTTGGGGAACCAGCCCTGCAAGTCTAAACACCTGAAACTCCCAATTTCTCTCAACAATGCCTTATTAGAAGATCTTCTCAAGTTTAATTTTTATTTCCACATTAAGGCTTTTTCTCAGTTCTTCTTAAGTTAAGAAGAGCTTCCTAGTGATATCTCTCAGATTAATTTTAATTAGGAAAAATTTCCATTTTTTTATGGCTGGTAATGCAATATAGGAAAAAAATCTGCAGTGCCAATGCCAGTGAAGCTGTGCACATGACTGTATGAAGGGTGGAAGGTAATGATAAAAGTTAACGTAGATGTGCAGTTAATGGAGGACAGAGCAAAAGTGCAATTGGAATAGAATGGCATAGTTTTGTTGGAGCCAAAGTCTATTGGTCCAGAACTTAGCTCTCAGCAGTACCACTGTCTTCATGAGCTAGAAACCTGTTGCAATATGATAATGGTTCCAATTAGGCTTCAGATTTTTTTTCTTACTTCTCACACATCAGCACATAGAGCATGCATGGTTATGTTCATTGACCTTTTTCTTCCCTTTGGCCAAGAAACCATATATGTACAACTAATCATAAAAGCATACCATGTCTTAATAATATTATCAATAGATTTAGTAGTCATTTTATTTACTTTGCCTTTTTGCAACTATTCTATGTTTCCACTCTGCAGGAAATGGCGGTCTTTTAATATTGAATTAACTATTGAATGCTATTTGGTTTTCTATCTGCAGTATATCATTCCTTGAAATATCTAGGCATTATACCAGTTACAGTTTATTTCAGTCTAATTTGGCTATAAAAATTTGGAAGTTGTATATTCTAACTCATGAGCTCTAAAAATCCACAAAAATGACACATTTTTGGAATATATAAGGTCTTTAATGATTAGTAAGGAGTTATTCATTATTTCATAGGATGCTCTATATTTGAATAAGTGTATATATTAACAGTTAATATAACATTGACTATATTTCCTGTAATGTAGTTGACTATAGTCAACTTACGATTATCCATATTAAAATAATTGACCATTTAAGTAGCACTTGTCCTTAAGTTTAAAATATATCTTTGCATGGAAATTTGAATGCAGAATACATTTTAGTTATGTAGAATAATACTTCAGAATTAATGACACAATAGTGTACTTCTACAATTTAGAATACCGTCCTGTTCTCCAATCCTTACCTGTATTTAACTTTGACTTAGATGATTCTGTAGTGAACTCCTTACTGTTCCCCAGTTGCTGTTTGTCACCCTCACGTCATCATAAGCTGAGCGCAGCTGCTTTCTAAGAAACACATCTTAAGTTAGGGTCTACATAAAGGATTGTGTTTTCAGGCTCTTTTTTGCTACATGTGAAGTCAATAAATGGAGGAAATACAGGAACAGGAGCAAAAACAGTGCCTTCAATATCATCAGTGTTGGAACATTTACATATGGATGTATGTACACCATGCCTAATTTGTAGTATGGTATAATAAATGTACATGTACTACTCTCTTTACATGCACACACACACACACGCACACACACACACACACACACACACACACACACACACAAACACACCACTAATGATGTTTATTTAATTCATGGTAGAGAGTTTATGTTATAGAAAACAGAAAGAGAAATCCTGGAAACCAGACAGACATGGTTCTAAAATTCAGGGTTCACATTTATTTGTTATCTGTGGTGCTGTGGGAAATTAATTACATTTTCTTCCTAACTGACGTGCGTGGTAGGGTAAATGGCTTCAAATGTATAAATTTGACACATGATGGTTTTGTGATGACTGCTTTTTTTTTTCCTCTACCCAGTCAGTCCCTGGGATCCTACTAGAAAAGTGTGCAAGACAGGTGGCATAATTCAGTTCTGTGGACAGAAAGAGGTTATGGGACCCTCAATCCTTTGATTTGCTGGTTCTAAAGTTTTAAGTCTGAAGATAATAAATTTTCATGTTTCAAAACTTAATTTTTCTTATTAATTTTTCTAAGAACCTGTCAACTGAATTTTCTCAAAAATATTAAAACTGGCTGTTTTATTTTAATATATTGTTTTAGCATATATCAGTAACATGTAATAATGGAGTTCATTATTGTATCTTCATGCATTTACATAATGTATTTCAATCATGTTTTCTCACCCATTTTCCTCTCTTGTCCTCTTCCTCTTCCCCATGAGTCTCATTTTTACTTTACTATCTTTTTCTTCTGCTGACCCAATGAGTTTCATCAGGGTTGCTTACAAGAGCTTGTGAGGGAGTTTGTTCACCACAGCCATGTACTTCATCATTAGCTACACTACTAGAAAAGGAAACTCCCTTTCCCATCAATCATAAAGCCTTCTCTTTAAAGATTGCTCTCAAGAGGAATGGAGTATTTCATTCTAGAGAAACCACTGAGAAATAACATTGGTGCAGGACTTCTTTCCTTCTCTGACAATTTGTAGGGGAAACATTTACTGTATAGTGTCTACAACACACAATTTTCAAGCTTGTTTCACATCAGTTTTGTCCTATTCTTTTGATAAATATCTGCTGTTTCAGTGGCCATTCTTTAAAAAGAATATTTTAACCTGTATTTAATTCTACTAGTTTGTTATGTAAAAACTCCCTCAGTTCTTTTGAACTCATAATGAATAACAAGCTTGTAGCCTTTTTGGTGAGGAAAAAATTAAACTAAGCTAAGAGCATAATAAGTCCTAATAATGTATTCAAAATCTTTTTGGCTTAAGAAGCTACTGATTCATGAATAAAACATGACAGGGCTTTATTCCATTTAGTTTTCAAATAGTTTGCGAAGTAATGGTAATGTGTGAGGCCATTGCTGTCCTTGGGAACAAAAATGGAAATACTTACCTAAGTAAGCAAACAGGTACACACAAGCCGTGACAGACCATCACTCAGAAGTAGATGAGCTTTGATACAATGTTCTCTAGAGTACTACAAGGATGGTGATGACGACGATGATGATAAAATGGGTGTGCAGTGTGCTTTCACAGTTGTGTGATTTTTAAATAGCAATCAAAGGAAGACCTAAAAGTACCTATGTCCAAAGACTGTCCATTTTTCTCTACTTTTCTAACAAGTTTTCTGGACTATCCTGGAATTAGATGTGTGCAGCTCCCTAGGTATCTTTAAGTTCCAGAACCACAGATGTTAGGGAATTTCAGTGGCACATTTCCTTGTCCTTAAAATGAAGACCGTCCTATGGATTCTATTGTTTGTTCATTTTTATTTTTTTTTCTTTGCACGTAAGTGCATAAGATATTGTGAACTTCAGTGTAGGTATTTTCTTTTCCTATACTCTGAAGCACAGTGGAGAAGGATTATTTGAATATTATAGTGATCAAATAATACACGATCTATCTATACATTTATGGGATTAGTACCAGGAAAGATTGGATCTTGTATTAGTTTCTTTTCCTATTACTTTGATAGAATTGTAAAAGAACAGCTCAAAGGAGGAAGCTTTTATTTCAGCTTACACTTCAAGAATACATCATAGCATGGAAGTTAAAGCCTCAGGAGCTTGAAGGAGCTACTCACAGAACATGCACAGTGCAGAAGCAGATATATATATATATAGCAAAGATGAAAAGTTCAAAATAGTAAGAAGCAGATATATATATCTGCTGTGCTAACTCACCTTCTCTTTTTGTACAGTCCAGGATTCCAACCTAGGGAATTGTGCCACCCATAGAAGGCAAGTCTTCTCGGTTCACCTAACCTGTACCAGATAATCTCCAACAGTTATTCATGCCCAGAATCCTGTATCCCAGGTGATTCTAGACATCATCGACTTGTCAACTGAAATTGACCACTATGTGCCCCAAGCATATTTTCCTTTGTTATCACAGTACCCCATGTTTAGAATTTAAAACAATGCATTTGAGTTGAACCACTGACTCCCATGTTTATATGAAACCCTATGTTCTCAGGTAAAAGGAGATTGAGAGTAAATTAGGCTGCTAGACGTGCTTGGGTTAAAAACAGGCACCACAAAGGAATGTGAGACAAGATGTGGCTGAAGCTGCTGACCTCACTGCCAGTGTATGTCCTCTCTAAATTTTGTGAAGTGGCCTCTGGCTCATGTGAAGAACTTTGTCTCAAAGATGAAGTTGGGAAGACTTGATGCTCTCTTTTAAACACCTTTATTTTCTAAAAAAAAGAAAGAAAGAAAAATACATTCCTTGAAGAAACATTTTAAAGGTACTTGAACACACTATTTTCAGATGAAAGCGTTAGATTAAAAACTAGGAAAATTAAGTACATTCCTCAGAAAAGGTTCTTCATAGGTGTGACACAAATAAAATAGAAAACACTGTGTGTGTTAGAGATTTTTCACTTTTCTTACTATTTTGAACTTTTCAGCTTTGCTATAGATCTAATATAAGAATAGTTTCCTGCTGAAATAAAAAGGGACACAGCAGATATTCTGTAAGTCTCAACTAATTTTATATCTGTAAGCCACATTCTTCGATGGGTGAGAAGAGAATCAACACAAAATAAGAGAGCAAATGAATGACCTGTTTACTTTATACAAAATACATCACTTATTTCACTTATTACTGGAGATTCTAAACAACCATTGTGGCTATCTCAACTAGGGAAAAATGAGTGCACCTTTCCAAATTAATCAATAACACACACACACACACACACACACACACACACACACACACACAAAGAGTTATCTGGAGCACATCTTCATAGTTTACTTGCAGAGTATATAGGTAAACAATATTCAATTATAGATAGATAACAGGAAATTCTGTGAGGCTATTTTGTTAATTATTATAAATTACTAAGGCGAAGAACCCATATTCCCCTGATACTGCTGTAAAACATAGGTTAGCAAAATTCCTGGCTCATGCCACATGTTTAATAAATGCAGAAAGGAGAAATTATATCTATGGAGATATTTCCTTGTTGACTAAATAGCATGAATAGTTTAGATAAAACAGCAAAATGGGTTATGATCTGTCACAACAACCTGCTGAGAACCTGGGTGTGGAAAAATTGATGGATTAAATGAATAGTGCTCCTCACTCCATACAATTTTGGAGCACCATGTAAAAACAAACAAACCAAAAATTAATAGAGAGGGGGAAATTCCATTGTGTGATTCTTGGAATTCTTTGATTCTCCATTTAATACTGCACCGTCAGTTGTAGATATTTGTGACTAACCCATTCACTGACTGATTCATCTCAGTTGTACACATTAAATAATGGTGCTGCTTCTGAGGTGAGTCCAGTCATTTGGGATTTTTGCATGCATAAGTGTTTGTGTTACAATTAACTGTATGTACACACACATACACTAATATACACACATATGCATACTAGGGGGTTACTCATTTTGTACTACTATTGGGAAAAGCTTAAATTTAAAAATCACATCTATAAATTGCATCCATTTGATATGTTAGGACAGTCTGTCTGGGGACAGTCACAAGTTATTAATTTAGTCAACCTAATAAAATGTGTGGTTAAAAAAACAAAAACAAACAAACAAAAACCCTAAGGTGTATATGGAGAATCAACTAAAAAGAAACCGGTGACCAGGTTTTTTAATTTCTCAGCTAGCCATCTTAAATCAGAAGGTCAATAGGCTTCAGTTACCAAAACTGATTTATTTCTCATCCAGGTATAGTGTTAGGCATCACAGTGGCAGAAACATCACACCGATTTTGATATTTTGGAGCTATTTTGTTGGTAGTGGAGACAGTCAATAGTTGTGAGAACTTGCAGAAGAAATTTTATCACATTATATATCATCCATGAATTTCTTATTAAATAATAATATCTAAATAAACATTCCTTGAAGGAAATCAACCTGTGTGAGAATTTCCATTAACTCTTGTGTCTACCTAGTAAATTGCAGCTTCAGTGCACCCTAGTGGTGAGAGAGAGATACTGCAGCTTTAAGAATTACTAGGAGCAGTTAACACTCCTTGGCGTTCCCATCCGCTTTAGAGGCTTATACTTTCCTGAGTACCATCATATTATAAATAAATAATACCCTAAAAATAAAGTACATAAACCCCTGAATTTCTCGAGGCAAAGGTGCACATATGTCTAAATGGCTATCTAGATCTAGGATTGAAATTCGATATAATTGCAGGAAACAGCATGATATAGAGAGTTTGGGTGAGGTAATAGAAAGAGAACGTTAGTAGCTATAATACCAACCAAATCCGAGTCTAACTCCTGAGTGGAAATTCTGTGCTGTTATTTTGGCTTGTGGTTACTTTGAAGTTGCCATTTTAGGACCCTAATTCATATATGTAAAGGTTCTAACACAATGTTTGTTTCAGACACTGCTCATTATTAAAATGACATGAATAGATTTTTTTTCTAAAAAATAAGAATTTTTTATTCATGAACAAATGAGAGAAATAGATGTTTTGTATTTAAGTATTTGGCCAACAGTCTATTTTCTTCTGTGTCAACTGTGCTTCACAGTGACTTACAGACATCACCAGGCATCTAGTCATGCCTATCTCTGACCTGAGAAGAGCTTTCATCAGGATTATGAAAATAAGCTATATTAATTTCATAATAAATAAAAACAAATGAGTTTACTCTCTTTTTTTCTGTGCTACATCCTACTCACCTCTCCTCCCCCAGTTTATTGGACGTATCTTCTCATAGTCAGCAGGAACCACAGCTGAATTTGAATATCACTAATACTGTCTACAGCCATACCACCCTGAACGTGCCCGATCTTGTCTGAATATCACTAATACACTGTCATGGTTACTAAAGAAGTCTTTAAAGAAGCTGAGACAGTGATTTAGATGCTTCTAAGATTTGTACCAAAATTTCCCCTTTTTGATAGAACATGTAAAGAAGATAACTATTGCCAGACAAACCCAATAGGTGTGTAATTATTAGTACAGCCCAAAACAGTATCTTCCAATATGATGTGATAGAATTTGTACATAGACAGGTGACATTTCTGTAAGTACTCCTGGCCCTTACAAGATTCTTCCTCAAGATTACATCAGCAAGATAGCCCCCAGGCATGATTCTAAGCAAAACATAACCCTGTTCATTGCTTGGAAAATTCACCAGTGAGCATACTGAGCATCTCAGATATGAGACATTTTCTAACGAGTTCTCTATGTAATGTCTCAAAAAAAAAAAACGCTTTCAGATGTTGATCAGTTTAAAAAAATGAGATAACACATTTTGCCTCCATGTTACGTTATTACCCTGCCATGCTGTGGACCTGGCCTGTATAAGAAAACAAAGGGAGTACAAGAGGACCAAACTCATTAGCAGAGTCTTGAAGCCAAAGGTTTCTTTATTTTTATCTAATGTGTATGAGTGTTTTGCATGCATATGTATACATGTACCATGTGTACCTCCTGCCCACAGATATGAGAAAAGGACCTCACATTGCATGGGCTTCGAGTTACAGACTCTGATCAGCCTTGTGGGTGCTGGGAATCAAACCCAGGCCCTCTGCAACAGCAGCAACTGCTCCTAAGTGTTGAGCTTTACCTCCAACTCCTAGGTCTGAAATGTAAATTTCATCTTTTAAAAATTTTTTAAAGGCTCAATTTTTACTTTTCCTTAAGCATGGATCTGTGTGTCCATGTGTAGGGGTGTATACCTTAGTGCAGGGGTTAGTGGAGACCAGAGGAGTCAGATCCCCCTGGATTCGGAGTTAACAGTTGGTTGTCAGTCACCTTTGGTGGGTACTAGGAACTGAATTTAAGTCCTCTGCTAGTACCCTGACCACTCTTCACCACTGGACAGTATCTCCAACCCTAAATTTCATCTGTTTCCATCACAATAAGATGGCTAATTTGTTTATTTGAGTGTCTGCAACAACTGTATACTTGGCATGCATGTGCCCAGCAAATTGCTGGTGCTCTGTGAACTAGCTGCACACAGGAAAGGCACAGATTCAAAGGGTAGCCACAGGAGGCCTCAAGAACACGGATGTGACAGAGAACACTAAACCAGAGAAGAGTCTATCTGATATTCTCCCCTGGACCTAGCAGGCACACAACTGCATCACTACATACTCCTTGGGGGAAATTTCCACAATTATGTACACAATTGTGTATTTTAATTCAGTTCTTCCTGATGTTGGGAATTCTATGAACACTGGCTTTGCTGAGTCCTATTTTCACTCAATATTTAGGGAATCTTTCATTTTCCTATTAGAAAACATGTATGAACAAATCCTTTTACAGGGCTCATCTGCTCATATTTTATTCATCTAGTGTCAGAATTCTCTTGTCCAAAAATCTGTTCCTAGAAACCCATTTGTCTTCAATAAGAGTTGACACACAAACGGCACTGCACTCTTAACTTTAGGGACACACTTTTGGTTTACCTGAATTATGATATGGTCACACTTATTTATTTTAATTATTGTAAAATAAAACTCATAAGAAAGGAAAAAGAAAAGAAAGCTCCTGGCTCAATAAGGTAGAATGTATGTCAGTACGATGACCTGAGTTTGATCCTAAACCTTTATAAAAACAAACAAAGCAAAACAATATGTAACAACCACTACCACAACAACAGCTACTCAGGCTTGTACTCCCAGACTTGTGGTGTAGACACAATGGATTGCGAGGTTCTCTGGCCAGCCATCCTAGACTACTTGAGTTACAAGCCAGTAGGGGAATCTGTCTCTGAAAGAGGTGAATAACACGTAATTTTGACTTCCGGCCACCATACATGTGCGTGTAAACCTGCACAAACAAGCAGAAGAGACTTTTTATGTAAAAAAATGTATTTATACTGTAAGTATAATTAATAAAACAAAAATTATTTCCAATAAAAATACTTACTATTTAGCTGGGTGGTGGTGGCGCACGCCTTTAATCCCAGCACTTGGGAGGCAGAGGCAGGCGGATCTTTGCGAGTTTGAGGCCAGCCTGGTCTACAAAGTGAGTCCAGGACAGCCAGGGATACTTAGAGAAACTCTGTCTTGTAAAACCAAAAAAAAAAAACCCAAAAACAAAAACAAAAACAAAAACAAAAAACAAAAAACAAAACCAAAACAAAAAAAACCGTACTATTTAACTCAAATTACATTTTATTTCTCCTTTGTCTTTGCTTTTCTTGAGGGGGTGTCTAAGATTCATCTTCATGGCTCTGGGTTATGTTTTCTCCATGTCCTTTAACCTGGTAGGTTCTTGAGAGTCTGCAGTGATTTCTTGAGCCTTCCCATGTCTCCACAGACACCATTTTTTTTTTTTGCTTCTGCACTAAATTGCATTATTTCTTGTGTTCCACACCACATTTGAAGCATTTGCCTAAAATCTTCGAATTGCTTTCAGCTGTCTGAAAAATGACCTGAACTACCTAAAAATGTTCCTGCTCACTTTAGTCCTCTGTTGGCTTTGCCAAGTTTCATTTTAAACTTGGCCATTTATCACCACTTTCTCTCAGCACCACTAAAAGTCTTTTGGATAGAGAGATGCTTGCTTTTCAGCCAGTGTTTTCACATCACATGGCATGTCCCGTTAAGAATTATCAAGACAATTTAGCAGGCTGTGATAGTTTAAAAAATAAAAGGAAGACTAGACACAAACAATATCATGTCATGAATGTATGGATGTGGCAGTTTATAGTGTGAAGTTGTAAAGTTGGAAACATTGTTTCGGGAATAATGGTGTGGCTTCAGGTTGCCTTTAGAATATTCTCCTAGTGCTTTTGCACACCTTGATTCAAATTTCTGCTCTTCTCGTGTTCTTAGATTTTTCTGACCAAATAATTGTCTTGAAATTTGAAACAACAGCCTTCAGATTCAAACTTGTATTCTCACATACCAAATGAGGTTGGATTCCTTATGTTTTGTCTAGCAATCTTATTTTTGTTTAGCATTTGGATTCTGGAGAGACTGCTCAACAGTTAAGGGGCCTTGCTGTTTTTCCAGGAGACTTGATTTTTTTTTGTCACAGAACTTGTGTCAAATGTCTCACAACCATTTGTAACTCCAGCTCCAGATATAACGCTTTTATCTGTCCTCTGAGGGCACCCATGCACACATAGCAGAAAACATAACCTTAGATATTCAGAGTTCACTGTCATCCTTCCCTGCTACAACTAAGTCCAAACGGCCAGAGGAACTGATGCATGAGAGAGAAGATTAAATACAGAAAGTGATTAAAGAAAGAAAAAAGAACAACATGGGCTGAAAATAGCCAAATGAAGAAATTATAGTAGTGTCAAGCCAAGGGAAGCAAAGTCAGTAGCATTGTAGGGCTGATAAGAATCCAAACAAGATATGAGAGCCCTCCACAGGTTAGCAGTGGTGGACTTGGATGGATAGGAAAGTCAGCTAGCACCTTGGTTTTGACATTAGACATATCATGAAGACACAGAAATCCAGTTGATCATTATCAGAGATTTATAGAACATATAGGTACAACATAACACAGCCATTCTGAAAGCGTTTTGAAGCTAAGTTCAAGGTCCCTAGCAATCACATTTTGATTGGCAGCTTGGCATGCCTGTTTTTTAGACCAGTTGGCTGTGGCTATTTCTACACTTCTCACTTTGCAGACCTTACATGTTGAATCCTCATCAAAGTGTCTTTCAAAATCACTTCAAAATTAATCAACTAATTGCCCATAGGTGATTCAAATACTTTGATCTATTTAGTCACATTAGTTCTTAGAACCTTATGTGGCAGTATTAGCTAATAATTACAGTGATTATTCATTCAATAGATAAATGTGGAACAATTAAGTCTTAGCTGAGAATGTCTTTATTTTTGCATGTGTATTCCTTACACATCCTTGCAAATTAATTATTTCTTCTGTAGAAGCACAATGGTGCACACAGATTTTCTTTTTTTAGCATTTCAGTTTTGTAACGTCTAGAAGTATGTCAGACCTATGAAAATATGTCAGTCACCATATAAAATTTTACTCTACTTCAAATGTGAATATTATAGGCACTTTTAATTTTAAGTACCTTCTATGAAATGTTGTAATTCACATTACATGTAAAGCAAAGGTTTGGAAACTCAATTATTAAGTTGGTAATGCTGCCCAGAGTTGACGTCTCTCTTCCTTAGACAGTACACCACTGTGTGTGGCCTCACAAATATGAGCAATATTTGGAATTAGACATTCTTTTCTATTCGATATAACTTTATTCATTTTTAAGAAAATAATCTTTCTATAGCTGCATTATTCCATTATATACATTTCATGTAGTTTATTCACAGGAAAAGAAATCAATTTCAATAGGAGATTATTGTGTAATTTACCCTTTACATATCCTCCTATGAATAAAGTTTCATAGGAGAAAATGACAGAGATTTGACCTTTAAGGGAAAAGTTTTACAAGGAAACGCTGTGTAATATTTGGAAAAATTTGTGACTTTTAAAGGTATTAATTCCTATTATATATATTAATTGTAAGTTAATATAGAGGGTTTTTATGTGATTATATGAAGCTTTTATTGCTGTCCAGCTCAGTACCTGAAAAGAGTCCCATTCTATTTACACATCATATCATGTCATCACTGGTGTAGCTCAGTGGCAGGTGCTTGCCTCCCATGTCTAAGGCCCTTGGCTTAGTCATTAGTACTATAGACAAGCAAAAACCATCTTTCAACATGACTGACAGTGAAGACTGCTCCTTTTTAAGTGGTAGGTATCACTGGTACCTACCACTTGGTAGGTTGGATCAACATGATACAATATTGAGCTCAGAATCTTGTGGTTTGCTGAATATTGTTTATTGCTGTCTAAAGTGGTGGGCCATGCTCACAGTTCACAGTGCTTTAGCTCTATGTCAGCTCATGCATTAACTACACATCCTAGGCTAAGACTGACATCTAATTAGTAGAAGTCTTCTTTTTGTTATCTTTTAAAATTAATATTATTTTGAGTTGATGTAAAAATAGTTTCTGTATGACAGTTTTTTACATATGTATATACATATATATAAATATGCAAACATATTATATTACATTATATTATAATATATATTCACCTCCTTCTTCCTTTTATACTCTCCTCTTAACTGAGTCCTTTTCTGTTCCCAAATAATCCTCTTTCCTGCTTTCATGTCATATTTATAAATGATATGAGTTTATTTAAAATTAGATTAAAATAAAATTAGAGAAAAACATATTTTGGATTCTCTTTCTCAGGACATTAACTCTCACTTCTTATCATTTCCTTTCTCCTTTTCAATATTTTCCTTTCCCAAATAGTTCTCCTTCTGTCTACATGCCTTGTGTATGTACAAATGTACACATGCATACACATCTAGTTTGGACTTATTAAAGGACACATATTTGAGTCTATTTTGTTTACAATTTCTCTTCAAATGACAAAATTTTATTCTCTATGGCTGTGTATATGCAGTATACTTTCCTTATCCATTCTTCTGTTATTGAGCCTCAGTTTGTTTGCCTATTTTGGCTGCTTTGAATAGTGCTGCAGTGAACATGTATGTACAAGTATCTCTCTGCTATGATGGCTTTGATTTTTACAGATATTTACCTGCAGTGGTGTAGCTGGATCATATAGGAATTCTAATTTCTACTTCATTGATGAGCTTTCATACTGATAACCTTGGTGGCACTAATAGTTTACATTTTGATCAGCTGTGTATACAAGTTTCTTTTGACTTTCATCTTAGTAGCTTTTGCTGTAATTTTTTCTTTCCCTTTCCCTTTTCTATCTTTCCCTTGCTCTGTTCTTCCTTCCTTCTTGTTTTTCTTCCTGTTCTGAAACAATGTTTCACTATATAACCAGGTTTGCTTGGAATGCACCATCTTTTCAAGCTGGCTTCACAGACATTCTCTTGCCTCAGTACCTCAGGAGTGTTGGTATTACAGGCATGGGCCTACATCTTGAATAGTAGCCATTTTTACTAAGATGAAATTGGATTTCATATAGTTTTAATATGTCTGTCCCTGACTAATTAAATAGACCATGTGGAAAAAAGAAATGAATCTAGACAATGCATAGATGAAACCTTGTTCCCTTAGAGAATAAAGTGACTTCATTCCTCTAACACATTACATTATCAATGGGAGTGCTGAGAATTCAGTTTCTTGCTGTTAGAATATTATGGCAAAGATCTTTTTCCAATCTATAAGTTGCCATTTTGTTCAAATGACAGTTTCCTTTGTCTTCCAGAAGCTTTTCGGTTTCATGAAGTCCCATTTATTGATTGTTTGTCTTAGAGCCTGAGCTATTGGTGTTCTGTTCAGGAAGTTGTCACCTATGCCAATAAGTTTGAGGTTTTTCCCTCTTTCTCTTCTATTAGATTTAGTGTGTCAGGCTTTAAGTTAAGGTCTTTGATCCACTTGGACTTAAGTTTTGTGCAAGGTGATAAGTATGGGTCTATTTGCATTCTTTTACATGTCAACATCCAGTTAGACCAGCACCATTTGCTGAAGATGCTGTCTTTTTTCCATTGTATGGTTTAGGTTTCTTTGTCAAAAATTAAGTGACCATAGGTGTGTGGTTCATTTCTGGGTCTTCACTTTGATTCCATTGATCAACTGGTTTACCAACTCCATATTTGACAGAAGGCAAATATCCATAATTTACAAAGAACTTAAGAAATTAAATGCCAAGAAACCAAATATTCCAATAAAAAATAGGTAACAGTGCTAAACCGAGAATTCACAAAAGAGGAATCTCTAATGGCTGAGAGATGCTTAAAGAAATGCTCAACATCCTTAATCATTAGAGAAATGCAACTCAAGACATCTCTGAGATTCCATCTCACACCTGTCAGAATGGCTAAGATCAAAACTTAAATGACAGCACATGCTGGTGAGGTTGTGGAGAAAGGGGAACACTCCTCCATTGCTGGTGGGAGTGCAAACTTGTACAACCACTTTGGAAATCAGTCTGACAATATCTTAGAAAACTTGGAATAGCTCTACCTCAAGACCCAGCCATACTACTTCTGGGTATATGTCCAAATGATTACTCACCAAACCACAAGGACATCTTTTCATCTATGTTCATAGCAGCCTTATTTGTAATAGCTAGAAAATGGAAACAGCCCAAATGTCCCTCAACTGATGAATGGATAAAAAAACTGTGGTGCATTTACACAATGGAATACTACTCAGCTATCAGAAACAAGGAAATCATGCAATTCGCAGCCAAATGGATGGAACTAGAAAAGCTCATCCTGAGTGAGCTAACCCAGACTCAGAAAGATGCACATGACATCTATTCACTTATAATTGGATTTTAGCCATATAGTACAGGATAACTATCCTACAGCAACATACCAAAAGGAACAGGAACATAGACTTTGTTGATGAGACACATTGCCCTAGTGGTGCTGCCATGTAGGCCCCTCAGTGCAAGAGGAAGCTATTAGTCTTCATATGACTGTGGAACTGGGGGAGAGGCTTATATGTAAGGACACCCCACGCTGGAGGAGTAGGATAGGAGGGAGAGGGGAGAGAAGGTAGGAGAGTGGGAGCAGGAGGGGTAGAAAGAGGGCACTGTGTTGTAGATGTAACGTGATGTAATAATAATAATAATAAAAAAATAGTATGGCATTGCTGATAAGCTGTACAGCCACCGGTTCTTCTGGAACATGGCAGTGACTTTCTCCTAGGTAGAATTCTGCATTGCTACTTTGTATTCTGATGTCTGTCCCATGACATTTTTAAAACTGAGACCAGGTTATTATTATTGTCCCTTTATTTCAGAAGACTGACACTAAACTAGTTTGAGTATTTTATATGTATATGAACCATATGCCAGGGGATGTTGTAAAGATGTTAGAATACTTGCCCCCATGTAACTCCATGTAAGGGAGCATGTCTCAGTGGGTCAGGCGATGCTCATAAGCAGGAAGATCTGGGTCTTGGTCCCAGCACCTTTGTCAAAGCCTCATACATGGAAGCACGTATATAATCCTACCACTAAAATACTAGTGTCAGTGAGAGCCCTGGGATTTTCTGAGTCATCAAATAAATAATCTCAAGGTTCACTTATAGACCTGTCTCAAAAAATAAGATGGCCTTTAATCCCAGCATTTGGGATGCAGAGGCAGGCAAATCTCTGTGAGTTCAAGGCCAAGTTGGTGTACAAAGTGAATCCAGGACAGCCAGGGCCATACAGAGAAACTGACTCAAAAACAACAACAAAAGCAACAATGAAGATGAACAGTGATTAAGGAAGACTTTGAAGTTCACCTCTGACCTCCATACAGGAAATCACATTAACACAGTTTTTAAAAATTGGGTACTATTTACTTTTGAGTTTACTGAATGCATTCTACAAGTTGGTTTACTCATAGTTGACTTCATTATTTAATTTCTTTTTGGTAACTGACTTTTTTTTAGCCCACTCCCATATCCTGCATTGTACTGAGTTGAACAGGAGGTCAATAGCATTTGGGATCTGCTAGGATTTGGCTTTATGGCTTATGACTTTTACATACTGGTTCTCTTTCTTGACAGGTATAGGATATCCGTTGCCAAGATAGAGTGACCCTCTTTCAGTTATAATACTTGTCATTAAACTTTTCAAAAATACATTCTTAATGTTTACGCTTACTTAAGTAATTTATTAAGTGTTTGTTTGTTTATTTATTTATTAACATCCAGAAGGAAAAGCAGAAGTGACCCTTCCCCAGCTTGATCATTGTTCTGATATTCCAGGTGGATCAGTTTGTTCTTGTTTTTCCAAAATAATTCTGTGGATTCAGCTTGACACAGTTATAGCCATCTTGGGTCATACCTGCCATGATTGCCCCTGGATAGTCCTGATCAATTTCTCGTGCAGTTTTCTACAAATGCTAAGCATAGACATATCCACTGGAGTGGATCTTAATAGTCAGATTCTAGTGCTAAATATGGGGCTGACACTGCTCTATTAGTGTCAGATAAACCAGGCATATCTGCTGGCTCAGATAAAATCATTTTTGTCTTGACTCCGTTCTGTTTCATGTTCTACCCAAATTGTGGGAATTCACTAGCCCTGCCATCCAGAACATGCCTTTGTACTGAATCTGGCTGTGTCTTTCTTTGGTCTCACAGAAATTTGGAGCCAATTTCTATGGGCTTTTTTATGTTTCTATTCTTCAGTTCATAAAAAAATAAAAAATAGTGTCATCCAATTTTGGGGCTGGAGAGATTGCTCAGCAGTGAAAAACATTTGATTCACAGTTCTGAGCACTGGAAATTTGAGCCTAGCACCTGCTCAACAAGCTGGGAGTCCTGCACATGTTTGTAAACCTAGCTCTATGGGCCACAAAGACAGGAGGAGCTCCAGGGTGGACTGGCTGGCTTCCAGTCTAGCCTAGAACACACAAGCCCTGGTTTCAGGGAATGACTCTGCCTCAAAGGAATAGAAGGGCACAATTACATGAGGACATCTGCTGCCTTCCCCAGAAACAGAGATGTTATTTTAGAGAAAGAAAGAAAGCAGAGAGTTGTTTATAAATACAACATTCACCATAATCTTAATACATTAAGTCACAAATATAATTATATGAGAAATTAAAATATTGATAGAATGCTAAGTCCAGTATCTGAGTAAATATATGTTTTCAATTTTAGTTCTTTTTCTTTGTAGTTTTATTTTTTCCAGTGCTAGGGATGGACATCAGGACCTCATATTTGTAACACAATTGCTCTACTTGATTCAGGAACAAATAGACAGAGTTTAGGGAAATTGTTTTCAAAGTATTCTGCTTATTTCTCTTATAATATCTTCATTTTGAAGTAGATATTTTACAATGTGCACATCTTGGTTTTTAATTACATTTTGAAAATTAGAGGTTTAGATCTAGTCTCAGTGTTGAATTTTACTTATTTATCTGAGTAATCCACAACAGTGTTTAACATGCACTTCTTCCTCATCTTTGAATTCTTACATTTTCTTTCTATTTTTTAAAATTATTCTTAATTCCTTTGTATATTTTTGAGGTTATAATTTTGTTACAAGATATTTCCTTACCTTTCCTTCCTCCAAAAACTCCCATAAAACCTTTCCTTTGCTTCCTTCAAATCTATGATCTCTTTCAACACTAATTGTTATTGCATGTATGTTTGTATACATATACACATGTGTAATCCTAAATATAACCTGTTGTGTTCATATAATGTCACTATTGTATATGTTTACAGGTCTGAGTATTTAATACAGAATAACCACTTCCTGTGCTCTTCCCTGGGGAGGATAACATCTCCTTTTCCTAACTTTCCTCAGTTGCCTATAATTATTTTTTATAGGGTTTAGGTGTCCTAGTCATATCTCCATCTTGTTTGGCATGCTCATTAGTGCCATCCTTGTTCAGCTCATGTTTGGACAGTCATGTTGTTGAGACTTTACGAGTGTAGCTTCTGATGTTATTAAGAGATACAATCTCACAGAAAAGTGAGATTGTGTCAGCAAAGTAGCTAGTCCTCTTGGCTGTTATGGTCTTTCTATTTCCTCTTCCTCAATGTTCTCTGAGGAGTATTTTGTGGATATATTTACTGGGACTGGGCTCCATATCTCTGGAGTTTGATTGGCTTTGGGTTTTTATAGCAGAGTTCATGTGTTTTAAAGAGAAGTTCCCTTGATGAAGAGTGAAGAGAACATTTATCTGTGGGTATACACATAAATGTTTAGATGGTTATTAGGAATTATGTGAGTTTAGTAAACTAATGGTAGTACATTCTCCTCCAATAACCATGATTTCATTAACACTGGGCAGTTAGTTAGGTTTCCAGTAACAGGCATGGTACCCCCTTTTTTTTTGAGAAGATCTTAAGTCCCATTAGAGAGCTATTGCATTCTTTTTTGTGGGGGGAGGGGTCCATGGGGATTTCTGAGTAAGGCAAACTGACGGCAATGTTAAGCTCAGAATACATGAGCTTTGCAATGCTGTATTTCAATGTATGTTACTTCTTCCATGTTGTGCTTCTTCTGTGGCATGGGGTAGCAAAAAGTTAGCTTCTCACAAGCAAGAGAATTGATACACATTTTCTCTCAATGACATATTGGTTACACATTTCCTTCTCCTTACACTAACTTGAAATACATCAGTATTTGTAACATCCAAGCATATATACCTAAGAAGTTGCTCACACATTTACCTCTAATTTATAACTCAGTTGTTCCTCCTACTGACCTAATCACCTTTCTTGTATCGGTGGTAGAACATTAAGATAAAACTAAATGCCTGCATCAGTCTTCTTAGCAGCACTCTGAGTCAGTACTGGCTTTCCCAGAGAGAAAGGATTAAAATCTATCCATTGTACATCACAGGATTATTTGCTTTAGTAAGAGAAACACTTTTAGGAAAAGGTTAATATTAAGCAAATCATCATGACAGGACTATCAATTGCTATCTTAAATCAAGGTGATAGTTCTGAACATAAAGTTTTATACAGGATGTAAGAAATACTGCTCTGGCAGTGTGAGCTATTGTAGACATAAATTATAAAAGTCGCATAAATAAGAGAGCTATGTGCCCAAGATCATTCCCAAGTGTGTCATTTTTCGTGGAGAGGATAATCGACTGCTGCAGTATATACATGAATTTAACTTCTATCCTCTTAAAACATTTTAAAGCAATAATGGAGAAATTATAAGTGCACAGAATCCAAAGTTCATTGCCTCTTCTTGAGTCTACATTTTAAAATGTAGATATGAAATGAGCCAAAATTTGATCTTGCTATGACTAAGCATAAAGAACAATATTCAACAATGATGAAGATCTACAAGAATATCTATGTAGTGTGATTATGTTCCTAAAAGAAATGCAGAAATGAAAAGTTTATATCTACCTAGAAGCAGCCAATGCTTTGTCCTCCACATGGCATTGCTGCTTGTTATTAAGAGTCACCTGATCAAGTTGGATAGATATTTCTTGAAATGATGCATGGTTTGCCGTGCATGCCTTCATTGTGCTTTTTGCCATTATGGAATAACGTGTCCTATTGGGGAAGACAATGATTATTTCTGTGGAATCTTGCTCAGTCAGTTCCTGTATTAACACTGATACTTTGTGAATCATTTCAGATTTCAGAGAGCTACGCCTTCCTACCAAGAGAAGCAGTGACAAGGTTTCTAATGAGCTGTTCCGAGTGTCAGAAAAGAATGCACTTGAACCCAGACGGAACCGATCACAAAGGTAGCCACAGTGCCCAATAGTGAGATTTGAAGTAATTTTTCTTCAAATGTCAATTTGTATCCTACATTTTTATAAAAATATGGAAAGTTGAAGCAATTCATCAAGTCACATCGTCTACTCTAGTCAAGTAGAGACCAGAGGATTCTGAATGCCCACTTACAAAGTAATTCAGGAACCACTCCTACAAGGCAGCTTCCACTGTGGAAGTATTTTCAATATATATAATTCTGTTTTAATTTCAATCATGGTATTATTTCATAGTATTTTATGTATACTTTGCAAGAAAGTTTAACACTATCAATAAACTTACATAGATATAGAATCCTGATTTCTAGAAATCATGGATTACATGGAATGCCTTCAATTTAAAAATTTTATAAGCATGATTTGACTTTACCATTCGTTGAAATTATACAGATAATTTTCCTAGGCACTAAGTTATTTTGACAATTAGATTCATATCATAGGCCCATTTAAGATCTTTCCATGTTTTGGAAGAAAGGTAACCTATCTCCAAAACGAAAGAAAAAGAAAAAGATAATTTCTTTTGTCTCCGAGTAATTTATATGTATAACAACTGTGCAATGAAAGATTTTTTAAGTGCTTAATCAACATATTGCTTTTATTTTTTGTGGCCCAGGTTATTTAAAAGTCACTTTACAGTAAGCAAAAGTGGATTTGTCCATTCTTTTAAATCCGGCTGACACAATTTGTGGAAATTTTCATGTTATATTTTTTGCAGTTCATCTACAGTGCTTTTATGGTTTTCAATCATTAGCACACTGCAGACTATATTTTAGTGAGACACAGGGTTCCACCCAGAGTGTGTAGCAGGAACAAGGTATCACATTCATCAAAGATTTAAATTTTTCTTTTGCAGATAATGGAAAGCCTCCTACGTTGGTGACCAGCATGATAGACTACAACATGCCAATCACCATGGCATACATGAAGCACATGAAACTGCAGCTGCTGAACTCCCAGCAAGATGAGGTAAACCACAGACATCTGTGATTGTATCACACACAAATGGGAACAAAGCTCCAGATTCATGGCTCTGGGATTAAGCATGGTCCCATCTGAAGGCTGTAATTTATATTGTTAATGAAAAGAAATGTCACCAGGACCTCACTGGTTTGGGAAGGGAGTAAACATGGCACATCCTGGATGCAGAGTCCCTGTATGAATTTATTTGCCTTGGTGCTGTGAGAAAGATTCCTTTTTTTCTCACTAATTTGCCACTAAGGAAGCAGTGGCAAAGATGTAGAAAGTCCTGAGCATCCTTATCTAGAGAGTGTCCAAGGATAGGAGACCTCTGAAACTATCTTCTCTGAGAAATGGAGAAAACCAATTTAAGATGATTGGAAGTGCAACTGTCTTCCTATCAGTCACATTTACATCTTTTTTAAGACTTTAAAAAATTACTATTTAATCAGGTTTTGCTTATACATCTGCATTTTTGAGAGAAGTTTTGTCATAATTCTTTTTAATTGCAAATATTTTCACGTTTCAGATTATTATATTTAATTTGAATCTAGCTATGTACTGTCATATATCAGACACCAAATGTATTTATTGATATTCTGAAGGAATCTAGTTCCTGTTTTGGTAAAAGAATATAACTATGTATGTCTGTGTGTCTATGTGTGTGTGTGTGTGTGTGTGTGTGTGTGTGTGTGTGTGTGTTTGCATGTGTATCTGTGTATGTGCACATGTGTTTGTTTTTGTGTGGGAATGTGTGGATGTGTGTGTGGTTGTATTTGTGTATGTGTGTATCTGTGTGAATGTGTGTATGAGTTTGTGTGTGTGTCTGTGTTTGTGAGTTTACATGTGTGTCTGTGCATGTCTTTGTGTTTGTCTATGTGTGTGTGTGTATGTGTGTGTGCATGTGTGTAGGTTACTTGTATTCTCCATAAAGAAGCAAAGACAATCAACACATTGTAGAAGTTTAGTAACTCCTCAACCACTAGTCATCAACACTAACAAGTAGAAACATCCAGATTATCTGTGTTGGAAACAAATCTTTAGACTAATAAACTCCTTACTTGAACTTTCCCTATAACAAGAAATGTTGGTAGATAATTACTTTTAAAATACTAGATAACTTGTAAAACATGATTCAAACTTATCAAAATTACTGTTTTGTATATTTACTCATAAAATTTAAATCCTTTTGCTTTTCTGTCTACTTGACAAAGTTTTAATCTTGAAATTTTGCAGCCTTGTTTTACCTCAATAGATTTTATTTGGGGCTCACTCACTAAGAATATTTGTGAAGTGGCCATATTGTGTTAGATATTACCAGATGGCAAATAATAAATGATTGAATCAATAGGAATAAAGTCATTATACTAAAGACCCCAAAGCCAGATTTTTAAAACGTGTCTGTGCCTAAGAATGAAACATTTGACACCATGATCATCACAGAAGTGAAAAACAATATGTCTCATAGAAAAGTTAAAGCTGTCAAATGTTTTTGTAGGAAGCTAATTTGGAGGTCAATAAGTTTATTTCTATCCCCAAATTATAATCAGCTTCATGCCAACCACAGAGCCCATGCATTCTGAGTCTTTCTGGATCTAAAGCATCACACATGTTTTGAACTAAAACGCCGAGCCTTTAAAAATTATAATTAGGCAAATTATCTTTATCATCACAGCTTGAAATTATTAAAGTTGATGCATACTATTTTAAAATGGTCAAAGAAATTACATGTGAGAGTAATTTCTCTCACAAGTACAATTTTTTTTTGAAAATGAAACTTTTTTTAAATTGAAGCATTTGAAATATTTTTTTTGAAAATGAAACAGGTTTGGGAAATTGAATAAGCTAATCATACTGAACTGAAATTCAGATGAGGTTAATCTGAACTATAAATTGTATTTAAGTTTATATAGTAATTAATCCAATAAATTCACCAATATTTAATGAGTTCCTTTTGGGTACTCTTAGAGACAAAAATCCAGTATATATGAAGCATGTCTTCCAGTGAGAGGAAAAGATAAAAGAAAATAAACAGTAAGAGTAGGCAAGTAAAAAGATGCTAAATTCTACTAAGAGAAGAAAGGAATATCAAAACGGAATCTATTCAGAATGCAAATCAGTAATACAGAACTTATCTCCCACATGTGAGGTCTTGGTTTCAAAGACAAGTACCCAAAACATGAAGAGAAGAATGAAGGAATGCATGAAGAGATATACATCATCATTTGAGCAAAATGAAAAGAAATGATGTGAACTGCTAGTTACTGACTATTGCTGTGATAAGACACCATGACCAAGGCAGCATATAGAGGAGTGTTCTTTTTATCTTGTAGTTCTGTAGGATTAGGACCGATGATGGCCGAGTGACAGAAGGAAGGGGCGGGAAGCTGAGGGCTCACATCTTGAACTGCAAGCATAAAGCAGAGAGTGCAGTTGGAATGGCACGTGGATTTGAAACCTACAAGTTTGCTACCAGTTACATACTTCCACCAGCAATGTCATACCTCTAAACCTATCAGAGCAGTGCTACCAGCAGGGAAGTCAGTGTTCAAACACCTGAGTCTATGGATGACAGTCTGATTCAAACCACCACATTCTATTTCTTGGCCCCCATAGACTCATATCCATATCATAATTTAAAATGGATGCAACACGGGACACAATTAAAACATTAGGATAGTTAAAGTACTATTATGGGTAGTGAATGATTTACTACATTTTAAGACTTAATGCTGGAAGATTATCAATTTTTAACTGCCCTATATGATAGTTATTGGGTCACTTATATAGTATGGTGTAGACATTAACCATAATTCATGAGAAGAGGCACAATCTGAAATGTGAAGATGAATAATCAATTTAGATAGGACTGAGAACTATGGTGGTATTTCAATAACATGAGGTATGAATTTACCTGTACAATTACCCCTGGTTATTCTACAACATCAAGAAGATGCTTATGTACAAAAGTTTTCACATGAACCTTCTAAAAATGACCCTGGAGAAACAATACCATAATAATAACCACACTTGCTAATCTCAGAAATGCTTCCTTTGAAAATTTAAGCCTTATAAATCTTCTGTTGACTTTTCTCTGTATAGTTAGCTTTCTGTGTTAATAAAATAACAATCTCTTTGTAAGTTGGTATATTTAAAGAGCAAAATTTCATGGCAGGTGTACTTGTTCTTTTTTTTTTTTCATTTGACTCACACATATCTAGAGAGGAAAAACTTCAATTAAGTAAGTACCTCCATCAGATTGCTTGTAGGCAAGCCTGTGAGACACTTTCTTGATTAATGGCTGATATGAGAGGAACCAGCCCACTGTGGATTATACCACTGCTGGGTATGTGAGAAAGAAAAATAAGTAAGCCATGGGTGGCAAGCCAAAAAGCAGTGTTCCTTGTGGCCTCTGCTTCAGTTCCTACCTCCATGTTCCTGCCTAGAGTTCCTGCCTTATCATCCCTCAGTGGCCTGTGCCTTGAGATTTGTAAACTAAATAAACCCTTTCATTGCACAGGTTGCTTTTAGTAATGGTCTTTATCATAACAATGGAAAGCAAAGTAGGACAATAGTTAATTTAACCAAAGAACATGCTAATTATTTGTCCAAAGTTCTAAAAAAGTATGCTGACAAGTATTATTTAGTGATGATAAATGTATACTGATTACCTACAATGTTCAGAATTTTTACTCATTTCACAGAATAGGGAACATGATTGAGACTTTGCATCTAGCTCTTCTTTAAACACACACACACACAATCACACACACATACATAAATTCTATAGAAATAATTTTATTTGGTAATATCTCATTAGCTGTTTGTGGTATCTATAGTAAATACTTCGTTTAGCAAGTCAGCAGATAAAAGGTGTTTACAGCCAAGCTCCACGACCTGAGTTCAATCCTCAGGATGTATGCACAAGATGGAAGGAAGCAAATGACTCATACAAGCACAGCAACTCCTCAACAACAACAACAAAACATAAATCAATGATAAAAAGTTTAAATAATTACTTATAAAGATGAGTTTTAGGATTGGAAATGTGGCTTGGTGGATAAAGCACTTGCTTCATAATCATGAAATCTGGCAAGTATAGATCCCAACCATATTCCCAACATTTATATGCAAAGACAAAATGATATCCAGGTCAAGCTAGCTTATAAGACTAGGAAACCATATGAAGTATCCAAAGACTGAAGAAATACTTTCTTTGTGTAGGAAAATTTCTTAGTTTGTTTAAAAAACAAACAAACAAACAAACACAAAACCAACAGCATGTTGTAGCCAACAAAGAAGTTATTTTGGATGAGAAGTGTAACCAAACTTTTAAATTATTATTTAACACTTATTTATTTATTACTAAATTCACTTATAACAAACACCAACAATTTCTTAACTATTAATCCTATAAATTCCTACAACCTCTTTAACCTATCCACTAAACCTATTGATAATTATAACAACTACTTTCATAACCTTTTAGAATGATACAGTCTCTGGGGCAGGTCCTCAGTCGTCAGGAACACAGTCTTTGTTGTAGATTCTTTAACACACTTAGCAGTCCTTTTTCTGGATCTCTCAGATGCAGGTTCGTCAGGGTAGTTGGTTATTGCAGTCTCACCTTAAATAAGGCTTCATGCTTTCTTTTCTGTGGGAGACTCCAGCCGTCAGCAGGCAAACTTACTTCTTTTGAATCAGGAACTCAGCTGCTCTGCCTCAGTCCTTAAAGCCAGGCACAATTTCCTTTAGGCCACTGTTTGGACAGATCAAACCCCTCTAGGCAAAAGCTGAGCCACAGGGTCCAGTCCTTGGCCTTTTGGTGTCTTGCTCAGGCTTTCTTTGCTCACCGGCTTCTTTCTGCTTCAGGGAGAGAGCTGGCCATCAATGGCCAGCCGTTTTTTCAGCAGGACTCTTGGAGCTCTCTAGCATCAGGGGCCTCTTCTCTTCTGGGCTCCTCGCACTGTCCTCAAATAGGAGGAACTCTGTTTCAGCTTAATTTGGGCTCCGCCCACTTAGCACCTGAAAACAATGTCAGGCCAGATACTTTGTTTCTTCAATTCTATTGAGTCTTTCCTGTTTTCCTGACTTCAAACTTGTTTTTCAGTCTATTGAGTCTTTCCTGTTTTTGCTGACTTCA
>CAJQZJ010032044.1:1465582-1510050 GCA_907164525.1 Lophiomys imhausi | reverse complement strand
AACTTGTTTTTCAGTCTATTGAGTCTTTCCTGTTTTTGCTGACTTCATGCTGATAATGCTCTTCAGGCCCCGAATTAAGAGACAGTATCAGAAACTCCTATATATTTCCTAAATCTAATTTATCTAACTCCTACAGAGAAGTAAGAACTTTGAAGTAAAATGACAAATTCCTTGCTCCAGTGAAATTGGAACTAAGTAACCTAGTTTCAAAGAGATGGTTCCTTGATGAAGGGTGATGACTTCTCTTAACTGTAGTATACAGACAAGTGTTTATATGGTTGTTAGGAGTTGTGCTGTCTTACTGCATTAGTGGTTGTTGATTCTCCTCCAATATGCATGACTTCACTAGCACTGAATAGCTAGGGTTCCACTATCAGGCATGGTTTCCCTCTTTTGAGTGGGTCCTGAGTCCAATTAAAGAGCTGTTCATTACATTCGAGGTATGCATGCCACTGCTCATGCTGATTATGCTGGTAGTTGATGACCACATCATACATCATAGGTGTTATAGCTGGGTAGGACTGTTGGATTCTTCCCTCCTTTGGAAGCTTGCAAGGCCCCAACTTTCAACAAAATCCTATAAGCCACTAAGGAATACTGAGAGTTATAGAAATTATCAAATATCATCCCTGAAAACATACCATCCCTGAAAACATACATACAGGTAAACATTGAACAGACTGAGTAGGTTATATCTTATTATATATGTATATACACATATATATGCATATAATAACAAAAGCTATTGAAAAAAGAGGCCATGAATTTGAAGAGCAATGATAGGTACATGGAAAAGTTTGGAGGGAGTAAAGGGAAAGAAAAAATATTGTAATTATTTTATAAATCTCAAAAATTAAAAAAAGTATATACACATATACTAATTTCAGTTTATTTATTGTTCACACTTGACATTTCCATGAATTAGCCATTTGATAGACTTTTTTGTCACCTGACTTTTAGTGAATGAGTTTTACACATTGTTATATAGAACTCCTTTTGTAATTTCAGTGTTCTACTGATTCAGTGATCACATATTATATATATATATATATGTGTACATATGTATATAATACATATATATAATCTATCTATGTGTACATGTATCTATATATCTATGTATGTATCTGTCTACCTGTCTATCATCTACATGCACCTGTCATTTATCTAAAATCTGTCTTTCTATAATCTATTATGTATCTATCACCTATGTGCCATCTATCATCTATCTATAATCTGTATCTATCATCTTTACTTGTAAAATGCATTAAGAACTACTTGTTCTATATCAACCACAGCCATTAAATCTACATATATTTTGGTTTATTATTGGAGTCCATCCTGTTTGTTGATGAAAAAATTCTTACAGCATTATATAATCTGTGCTTATAATATTTTACCAAGTCATTTTGATTATAGTAAAATATAAATTTTCTTTTCCATTATGTTTTATGATCACACTTTTTAAGACAAATTCATTAAGAATTCTTAGTTTTTATTAAGAATATTTCAATATTTAGGATAGCTAATTCCCAAACTACTTCCTCTCTAAACACATTGCACTATTTTTACCATCGGACTGTGCATAATATGTTGCTTCAATATCCAAAATTTGTAACATTTTTTGAAGGGAGAAATAGTTTCATCATTTGCTGTTCTAAGCATCTTTCAGTGTGTATCATATGTCATAGAGTCTGACAATAATTTACTAACTGGCCAGCCTTTCATTGAGTACATAGGCAGAATAGTAATTTGCACAGAGTTAAATTTTGTGGTGCCTAATGATATTTTCAAATCATTTCAGGATGAGAGTTCGATAGAAAGTGATGAATTTGATATGAGTGATTCAACACGGATGTCAGCTGTGAACTCTGACCTTAGCTCCAATCTAGAAGAAAGAATGCAAAGTCCCCAGACTCTCCATGGCCAGCAAGACGGTAAGCCTTTCACACTGAACAAATGAATAGAGAAAGCAATGAGACTCAGCAATGAGTAAGAAGCTATTAAAATCAGAACCACCTCTTCCCTCTTGTGTCCAGCGGGGGAAAATCTGTCTCTATGGAGACTTTTTCTAGGCACTTGGGCTATGTCATCCACTTTATTATTTTTAGATTTAAGTACTCTTCAAAATTAAAGTGTTAGACTGTTTATAAAAAGATGTCAGTTATGAAATCCTGGCAATCCATATTTTGCTCCTCAAATACAAATTGTGCTCCAGGAGTGCAGATGGATATTTATGTTGGTGTTTTCTGGCTTTGGTTCTTACATGATCATTTATTTTTGAGAAAACGGAGAGTTTAAAGATGATTACATTTTCTTTGACCTAACAACCAAGTTCCAAATATAAATGACTGATATAAGGGATAATTTTATCAGAGGGATGCTGTAGGAAGACTACTTTGTTATTATCTTGAGGTCTTTCTTGCTTGAATGGTAAGAAGGAAATATTGCTATGTCCTATTTGAGAATCTCAGAAAGATTCCTAAGTCTTCCCACTGTTGATGCTGGGAATAAAGTTGAACATTATAGATAAACTCAATTGCTTCACACCTGATATGCTCAAAGAACTTTGAAATCTTTTTGTAGATTTTTCCCTGTAAATATTAAGTTTGATGCAAACAAATATAATAGCAGCTATAAAATTAAGATTTGTAAATAGAAACCAGAGAATTTTAAATTTGGTTTATTATTTCAATCATGTATAAGTTTACATGACTATTTTGACTGGTAAGTTTTCCCACTACATCATTAGATAGAAGAAAAGTCTTTCTTTTTTATGAGATTTAAAAAATATTTAAACCTAGTTTTAAAAGTTGCCAGTGTTTTAGACTGATTTTGCATTCTATTTACACCAGATAGTCTTAAGATATCTTAGTGTTAAATACACAAATGTCTCCATCATGGGTCACTTCTCTTTTCTACATTTTAGAAGATTCTAAGTGGAATGGAAGTTATATCATGATTTTTTCTTTTTTAAAATTTATTTATTACTTCAGGTTACATCTCCATCACAGTGTCCTCTTTCCACCCTTCCCAGTCCTGCCCTCTCATCTTCTACCCCCTATCCCTTCCATACCACTCATCTGGAGTGGAGTGTCCCTGCATAACAGTCCCCTGACCCAGTTCAGCAGTCACATAAGGGCCAAGAGCCACCTCATACACTGGGAGCCTACAAGGCAGTACCACTACATCATGATTTTTAAGAGAGAGACCATTGTCAGTGATGTCAAGATTATGTTTGATTTGCTGTACAATAGAACAGTTATTCAGTGGAAATTCTTGTCACTTTGATATAAAATAGATATTCCTTACACATTGATGGTGCCAGTATTACAGAATAACTGAATATCATATGAATATATTTTTAATTATATATATAATATCAATTATCTGTTAATGAATTTTGCCTATTTGAATTGTCTTCCTTCTTATATATAATTCTGAAGAATGTGAGGAATGTACAGTTCAGTTCAGGGCTAATCATGAAAACTCATCACTTTCTTAATTAAAGTAACCAGTTGTAGATTTTTGGCCTGGCCACAATTCTTGTGATGAAAATCCATATTGACTTAGTAAGATGCCTTGCAACAATATGGAGAAACATTTTGCTGTGTATTGATGGCTGCTAAACATGAACATTAGTTACAGCTTCCCCAGTCTCCTCTTAACCTTCTTCTTATGTATTAGGAGCTCTCCCTCACACTGCCCACTGAGTTTCCCTTGGCATCATCTCTCCTAGTGTGTGGGAGGTTTTCCCCATCCTAGTAGATTATTAGCATCATCACCCTAACCTACCATAAGGAGCTGTTTGTTTTCTAGTCATCTTTGGGAACTCCTCCCCACTTTATGTTCTCAGTTTGGGAGTATTCCTTAACTCCTTCCTCATACTCTTCACTCAGAAGAGAAAATCTAATCATGCCAGTTTCAATATCATCTGCACCCACATGAATCCCATATTTTCTTCTCCAAGCTCTGATATCTATTTTTTTTTAAAAACTTATCTGTTAAAGGCCTACTCCCTCTATCCATCTCCTAATTGCTAATATTCCCCAGGGAACTTATTACCATATGAAACTATATTATTTTCTCATTCATTACCCTCTTCTCTTCTATATTGCAAGAATTACTAATTTATAAGTCTTCTCACACTATGAGTTTCCTGTCATGTGCTCCATTTCAGATAGTTCTTACATGCCCCATCATTTAAATAATTAAGATATAGCTTTCCAACATAATTATGATTTATAAAATGAGTTTCACATATTTTCTTTCCTTTTCCCTGATAATGGTATTCTCTTAAATTATTCATGCTAACCCCACACTGTGTAATTTCTTACACCCCTATGTATGCACACTCATGGGCATGCACACCCACTCTCCCACCACCACATACCTATACACACTTGTACTATTTTATCATACTTGTTTATAATTATAGTATGCTCTTTATCTTATGCCATTCATACCTAATCATTCTTCTTTTATATGTAAGATACATATATATGCATATATACATATCTATATGTATGTGTGTGTGCATTTGTGTGTATCTATAAAATACAACCCTGTGTGAACAAATATATATTGTATGTATCTTTGCATGTAATGGTGAGCAAATAAATAAATAAAATATTTGAAAAGGCACAGCACCAACTTTCATGTAAGATATAAATGAAAAATGAAAGTGATCTATCTAACCGTTATGAGAAACTACTTTGCTCTTTAAAAATAAAAGTTTATAATAATAAAATTTAAATGTACATATTTTTAAAAAATTACTGGGTTGTTTTGAGAACTAAGTATAGGTTAGTGTGAGACATGTTACTTCCTTGTGGATGCTGTACATTAATCTTTGGAGAGTGTGAGAATGTAAAGACTTGTGATGTAGCTTGTCTAATTTTGGATGAGCATCCTGGTATGGGTCTAGTATAGAATTCAGGGGCAGAGCTACCCAGCCTCTATGTTGTTGATCCATGACTTGTTGTTGGGTGAATGTCTAGCAGCCTCCTTCCAGCTACTGACTGCACAGTAGTCACATTGTTTCCCCCCAGAGATCAGCGTAGCATCTCCAGATGTGGCAAAGGTGTCCTTGGTGGGTAGAGGTGCTGGCAGTTCTACAGTCACAATCATCCAGCATAGGCGAGGAAGAAGAGTCTAAAAAGTAGGCTGATAGAGGATGTCCACAGGGAGATGCTTTAAAGTGAAACTTGGAGAACAATCTAGGAAGTGTGGCCCAGTAGATATCTCTGGGGATGGGAATGTTCTGTGATTATGCTGCTCCATACAGTGGTCAGTGTCCATATTGTGGACTGAGCATTCAGTTGTCTGAGTGGGGAACATGTTCAATATTAATAGTATGTAATTTAAATTTAAGTAGCTACATGTGATAGCAGACAGAGCAAGAATAGCATTTCACTGTGACAGAGTGAACCCCTTTGTCTGTACCCCTAAATCAGATATGTTTAAAGTGTTGGGAGAAAGTCTTGGATAAACTCCCATTTTAGTAATTGGTTAAAACATCCATTTTACTTTCTGTAAAATCCTTTATTGTCTTGTGTGTTTTGTATGTTATTTTGTTTTGACAGGGTTTCAAGCAGCCCAGGCAGGCCCCAAATTCTCCGTCCTCC
The DNA here is from genome assembly GCA_907164525.1 of Lophiomys imhausi. Taxonomy (NCBI): domain Eukaryota; kingdom Metazoa; phylum Chordata; class Mammalia; order Rodentia; family Muridae; genus Lophiomys; species Lophiomys imhausi. The sequence continues at coordinate 1,504,426 of CAJQZJ010032044.1, read as the reverse complement.
TGTCTCAGCCTCACTTTGACCAGTTAAAACCTAAACAATCTTGAGTTCTAAATTCTGAAAAAATTATGTTAAAAGTTAGAGTAAAATGTTCTATTATTCTTTAGGATCAAATTGAAAATATTTGCAGAAGGAAGGATGTTGTAGGTTTTTGAAATTCCAGAAATTGTAATGTGGGCAGGTTTACATAATGTCTTTCTTGAGTACCGTATGAAATGGAGATGAGAAATTCAAGCCGTTCTTTTCTGTTTTCATTTAACTATGGTTATGTCAGATTGAATATCTAGTCATCAAATTCTGTTATATATGGGAAAAGTGAGGAAAGGAAGGAAAATGTCTTGCCCTGGGTTAGATAATTAAGCAAAGATCAAGAAGACAGAAACTGAATGAAGAATTTATGAGAAGATGCTTTGAAATCATCATAGAATAGTAAGTTTCTTTTGTTCATCTACTTCCCTCACTCAGTAAGAACATAAATTTAAGAAATACATAGACCCTGTTTAAAAAAAACATAAGAAATACATAACCATCACTATCTTTGCATAGGAAGCATTTTACCCTTATTTTTTTGGTTTAAAGAAACAGCATAGTAGCGTTTACATGGTTTAATAGACTTAAAATAGCATCTTTGGGTTACATTTATCTAATGGCTCTGCTTACATCATTTTGCTTCTGGAAACATGTGCTCCTCCATGGTGCTGTGGAGGCTACAGAGCTTGCTGTGAATACGATGTTGACATGCGATGGCTGTGACTCAGAGTTCCAGGAATCATCCCCAGATCCAACAGCCACAGCCTCCTGAATTCAGAAACAGCCTGTTTATTAAGTTTCATGCTATGGTTTCTGTTTAAGTAGATCATAGGTAAAATGCCACCCATTAAATTCTTACCTTAAATCTCAGATATTACAATTCCTGGTGCAGCTCCAAACAGCTTTTCCTTTTCTGTGTTGTTACTTGGCCCTGAGAGTTGTTACCTGGCCCTGAGATGCCTGACACATCTGACAATGCTTTCTGAGGTTGACTGTGTCAGAGTACCTGACAGGACTTTGAGCCTTCACACTATACTTGAAGCTTTAGTTTAATCAAGCGTTTGATTTCCTTTGATAGGGTCATTTTTTCCCTATAAAACAATCTACTTGCTTTTGTAAATTAACAACTGTATAGTAAAATACCTGTGATATATTTTTGTGATAGGATATTCACACCTAATTTAATTAAAAAACTATTACATCATATTTCTCTTTTTATAGTCACAGTCAGTTGTTGCTTTTTCCTCCTTTGCCTTAAAAAAAGATAATAATGATGCCAAAGGAAGCTGAGGCACATCCTCATGATTATTTATTCTTCATATTAATCAGCTTTAAAAGCAAAGACTTAAAACAGAAAATGTATATTTTTTAAAAAAATATTTATTTATTACATCAGGTTACATCTCCATCACAGTGACCTCTTCCCAGTCCCACCCTCTCACCCTCTACTCCCTATCCCTTCCATCCCACTCCTCTAGAGTGGAGTGTCCCTACATAACAGTCCCCTGCCCCAGTTCAGCAGTCATATGAAGGCCAAGAGCCTCCTCATACACTGGGGCCTACAAGACAGCAACACTAGGGCAAAGTATCTCATTGGCAGGTAACAAAGTCTATGTTCATGTTCCCTTTGGTGCATTGGTTGTAATATAGTTATCATGTTCTATATGACTAAAATCTGACTATAAGAATACTATATGCATGATGTTACTACAAAATAATAGAAAAGTGTTGACAATAGAAATATACAAAAATGTACATAGTGTTCTTGGGTAGCTGGTCAGTACCATGTGACTGTGGTATGTCATCTCAACCAATGGTGCAAATTATAGGGTTTGGCTTTGGAAAATTGAATTTTGTGTTGTGTTTGATATAGTTATACAAAGACACATTCTGAGAAATGTGTCACTAAGTAGTTGTACCATTGTGTTTACATAAATGCTTCTGTAAATTAAGGCAGTTGTGATGTCCCTGAAGAATGTGTTTTTATGGGAACACCATCAGACATATACTCTGCCATCTACTGAATGTTATGATTACTACTTCACTACTGGATAAAGAGTTTGTTAACAGTATCTGTGTGCCAAACACATGGGTGTGAAAGTGTCTAGAAAAACCAAAGAAGAAGGAGGACATTCTCACTGAGTTTTCAACAATCACTTCAACTTCTAACCAACACTAGCTTTTAGAACATATATTCTAGGCAAAATTTTTATTCAATAATGTATTTGACAATGTTGTAAGCATTTAGAATTGTATGATTCTGTGACTAATGAATTGAGAGGGTCTGATACGTGGAGGCACCCCCAGAGGAGTAGGATAGATGGGAGAGGGGACAGAGGGTAGGACCAGAGGGAGTGGAGGGTAGGGGCTGTAATGGAGATGTAACTTGAATTAATAAATAAATGTTTAAAGAAATAAAAAAGAAACGTATGATTCATTCACTAGAATTTAAAATTCTCCTTTTCTTCATAATAAATGATTTATATAAATGTTTTGATATACTCCAACTGGACAGATTAATTTTTATTTTAAAAAAGCATTAAATGGGAATTTAGTGGCTAATACAAATACAAATAGCATACTGTTTTACACACACAATATTAATTTTTTTTATTTTATATAAGTACTTTATTTTTTTTCTTCAAGTTACATCTCAGTCACAAACCCTTCCCTATTCCCCCTTCCTCTGTCCCACCCTTCCACCCTCTTCCCCCCCAACAGCTTCCCTTTTCAATCCAACAAATGGTTCTTTCTCTTATAACAGTAAATTCTATACAAAACAGCAGAATTAAATATGCCACATTTATGAGAGTTAAATGGCCCAGTATACCTTCCCAATGTCCAGTTCATACATATTTGGCCCCTGACTTTAACCTTCTACCTTCTAAACATCTCCATGAGTTTAAAGTTCTGTAACTGACTTAGCTTTCATACTAACTTGCATCACTATTATAACCATCTTCTTAGATCTAGAACACCCTCTTGATTCCTAAACAACTCAAAATTTAGCTATGAGACTCAAGCTGTCTATTCTTCAACCACCTCAGAGAGCTGAGAAGGATAAATATATCTGATTATATAGGAAGTGCAGGGCCTGCAGCTTCCAATACTAAGAAATGACAAACCAGTGACTACCTGGACAGTTCCCATTTTCTCTCCATACATTCCAGCATCAGTCTTTTCAGCCTTTTGGTCCTGTTTCTCTGACAGACATTTATTGTAGAGCAGGGATTATGAAGGACTAACCTACCCTGTCTTGGCAGAGCTAGGCTGTCGACTTCCCTGCTGCCAAGTTTTGTCCTTTTTGGACAGCAGTCTGTCTGCAGTTGAAGCAAGGAGTTTTTACATGCCAAGAGATAGGCTTGCCACTAATTCAACCATCTCACACTGGAGATTCTTCGATGCTTATCTTCTACTTGGAGTAGAATAGGGGGTGCTGTCAGGAGCTGATATGTCACGATATCAAAAAAAAAATCTTAATTTAAGACCACATCTCTGAATGCCATATTCTGCAGATCTCTTGGGGTTTTTGAAGATGCCCTATCTATCTCTTGTATTTAGATAAGCAAATGTTGCTTGTGTCTTAACAACTTGATTACTGAGTAGCTTAGAGAATATCTGTGATAGACTGTCATAGTAGCTAACAAGGTGACATGCATGCATGACTAGGAGTTTGTTTTTCTTAACTATCCTAAACAGTTTAAGACGGTTGGTATCAAGAGGCCAGAGCTTCACATTTCATTTTTAAGTATCTCTAGGTACCATACCATTAGGAAGCGTTACCTTTAATTTTGTATCAATATACAAAGATCTATTCAAATGTGGCTAAATATACTTTTAATTTTGTATCAATATACAAAGATCAATGCCTATGTGGCCCAATACAATCTTAATATTGCATCCATATACAAGGGTCAATACTATTGTGGCCAACTATAATCTTAATTTTGTATCAATATACAAATATCAATACTGACGTAGTCCAATACAATCTTATTTTTGTACAATAAACAATGGTCAATACCACTTTAGCCAAATATACTACTAATTTTGTATCAATATACAAAGGTATAAGGGCATATTCAATAATCTGACCCTTCTTCTTGGTCCTTCCTGTGCTATGTCTATGTCTCAATTTTTCTCAAGTCCGTGCATTCCTACATAGGAGATAAAGAAGGATACAGAAAAGGGAAAGAAGGAATACCCTGGGTCTAACCTCCAAAACCCATTAAACAGGACCATTTAACAACTTGTAATCTCTTCCCCTAAATAACAGTTTTCAGTTGTCCTTCAAATAACCAAGAAAAGGGAGGGGTGGAGAAACACCCTCCCCACCCTCTGGGTATGGGACGTTGCTCTCTTAAAATGACTTCCTGCTGATTTGGGTCGTAGTAAACCTGTTTGGGGCCCGAACCAAAATGGAAAAATGGTTAAAAATGTTAGTACAATCCTTTTATGTTCAGTCCTTCTATTCTCAGCTGTTTAGATGTCCTAAGGAGTTTGTAGGCAGAAGCTGAACTTCCAGGCTTTACTGAGGTTCTGGCTGAGGCATTGTGTAGAGCTGAACGGTCTTAGCGATATTGAGTTGTTGTGGTTGTAGGCTTTTGATGGAGACAGCTATTGAGGGAGTCTGTCAGGCTGAATCATCTGGTTCACTCGTCTTCTTTTGGTGTCTGATTCTGTTTTCTGCTGAGGTTTCCGTTGTCCAGTTGTCCCTGGGTTCCTTGAATGGATGCTTTGATTCTCCTGGAAAGATAAGAACAGAGCCCTGCCCTAATCCTCACTCAGGGACAATCACCCTCTTTTTTTGGGTGGGGGGTAGTTAATATTTCTCCTGAAGCAAATTTGGTTTTTTGACAATATATAAAGTGTTATCTTTCAATCTGGTTTAAAGAAGAAATTATTTTGTTATTTTGGAGCTAAACCAGCTTTAGTGTATATATTTTGAGATCTCGAAGGACAATTTGTTTGTATTGAGTGGGCCTTTTGTAAGTAGCTTTTAAACTTAGGTACTTCCAAATCCTATGTGTGTGTCTCTGCATTCTAATTATTGGGATCAGAGACCTGTGGTTCCCATCTGAAAGGATTAAAAATGTGTTCCACCACTCCTGGATCGAAGTTTTTCTCTATTTAGAGTTTGTTTTGTATCAGGCTGACCTTGAGCTCTGAGATCTGCCTGTTTCTGTCTCTAGTGTGTTGGGGTTAAGGGTGTACTCTTCTTGAATGATGGGATTAAGGGTGTGTACCCTCACCACCCTGTTCAGTGTAACTCTAGAATTTATAAGTCCACTAACTCTATGGTGCTCCTCCCGTCTCTGCTGAAGTTAAAGGCATGGGTTAACACCACATTTCTCCTGTATTTTACCTTAGCTCTATGTTTTTTCGACACTTGGAGGTTTATAAAACCAGGTTGAATGGCTGTATCCTTTATTTTATTTACAGTGTTTTAACATTGTTACCTGCTTTTTTTAATTAATAAATTTATTTGTTTGTTGCTACAGGTTACATCCTTAACATATTGTCCTCTTTTCCCGCTTCCCAGCCCCACCCTCCCATGCTCTACCCCCTGACCCTTCCGTCTTGATCCTCTGGGGTGGAGTGTCCCTGCATAACAGTCTCTCACCACAGATCAGGAGTCATATGAGGGCCAAGAGCCTCTTCATACACCGGGGGCCTACGAGGCAGTACTGCCAGTGAAAGGTGTCTCCTTGCTATGGGGGGAAAACTAAAAAAAAGACCAACAGACACACAAACCCACAAAGACAAAGAACAACAACAAAAAAAGAGAGGAAAAAGAAAAAGAAAAAAAAGGAAAAGGAAAAAGAAAAAGAAATGAAAAAAAAAAGTTTATGTCCATGTTCCTTTTGGTGTGTTGGTACGATATAGCTAAAATTCTACTATAAGTGAATAGATGCCGTGTGCATCCTTCTGAGTCTGGGTTAGCTCACTCAGGATGAGCTTCTCTAGATCCATCCATTTGGTTGCAAATTGCATCATTTCATTGTTTCTGATAGCTGAGTAATATTCCATTGTATAGATGTACCACAGTTTTTTAATCCATTCTTCAGTTGAGGGACATCTGGGTTGTTTCCAGTTTCTAGCTATTACAAATAAGGCTGCTATGAACATAGATGAGGAGACTTCCTTATGTCTCCGTGAGGTGTCCTTTGGGTGTATACCCAGAAGTGGTATGGCTGGGTCCTGAGGCAAATTTATTCCAAGATTTCTAAGGTATCTCCAGACAGACCTCCATAGTGGTTGCACAAGCCTGCACTCCCACCAGCAATGGAGTAGGGTTCCCCTTTCTCCACACCCTCCCCAGCATGTGCTGTCATTTGAGCTCTTTATCTTAGCCATTCTGACAGGTGTGAGATGGAATCTCAGGGTCATCTTGAGTCGCATTTCTCTGATGATTAAGGATGTTGAGCATTTCTTCAGGTGACTCTCGGCCATTAGGGATTCCTCCTTTGTGAATTCTCTATTTAGCTCCGTCTCCCATTTTTTGATTGGATTATTTGGTTTCTTGGCCTTTAGTTTCTTGAGTTCTTTGTAGATTTTAGATAATAACCCTCTATCAGATGTGGGGTTGGTGAAGATTTTCTCCCAGTCTGTTGGTTGCCGTTTTGTTCTAATGACTGTGTCTTTTGCCTTACAGAAGCTTTTCAGTTTCATGAGGTCCCATTTATTGATTGTTGATCTCAGGTCCTGAGCTGTTGGTGTTCTGTTCAGGAAGTTTTCACCTGTGCCAATGAGTTCGAGGGTTTCTCCTACTTTTTCTTCTAATATCTTTAGTGTGGCCGGCCTTATGTTAAGGACTTTGATCCACTTGGAATTAAGTTTTGTACAAGGTGATAGGTATGGGTCTAATTTCATTCTTTTGCAAGTGGACATCCAGTTGGACCAGCACCATTTGTTGATGCTGTCCTTCTTCCATTGTGTGGTTTTGGCTTCTTTGTCAAAGATTAGTTGGCCATAGGTGTGTGGGTCCATGTTTGGGTCTTCAATTCGATTCCATTGATCCACTGGTCTGTTTCTATACCAGTACCATGCTGTTTTTATTATTATTGCTCTGCAGTACAGCTTGAAATCTGGGATGGTGATACCTCCAGATGCTTTTTTATTGTACAGGATTGATTTAGCTATTCTGGGCTTTTTGTTGTTCCATATGAAGCTGAGTATAGCTTTTTCCAGGTCTATAAAGAATTGTGTTGGTATTTTGATAGGAATTGCATTGAATCTATATATTGCTTTCGGTAGAATAGCCATTTTTATTATGTTGATCCTTCCTATCCATGAGCATGGGAGATCTTTCCATCTTCTAAATTCCTCTTCCATTTCTTTCTTCAGGGGCTTGAAGTTCTTGTTGTATAGGTCCTTTACTTGCTTGGTTAGAGTTACCCCCAGGTATTTTATATTGTTTGTGGCTATTGTGAAGGGGGTTGTTTCCCTTATTTCTTTCTTGGTATGCTTGTTTGTTGTATAAAGAAGGGCTTCTGATTTTTTTGAGTTAATTTTGTATCCAGCCACCTTGCTGAAGTTGTTTATCAGCTGTAAGAGATCTTGGTGGAGTTTTTGGGGTCGCTTATGTATACTAACATATCATCTGCGAATAGGGATAATTTGACTTCTTCATTTCCAATGTTTATCCCTTTGATTTCCTTTAGTTGTCTTATTGCTCTAGCAAGAACTTCAAGTACTATATTGAAGAGATATGGTGAAAGTGGACATCCTTGTCTTGTCTCTGAGTTTAGAGGAAATTCTTCAAGCTTCTCTCCATTTAATTTGATGTTGGCCACTGGCTTGCTGTATATTGCCTTTATTATTTCTAGGTATGGTCCTTGTATGCCCGTTCTCTCCAGAACTTTTAGCATGAAGGAGTGTTGGATTTTGTCAAATGCTTTTTCTGCATCTAGTGAGATTATCATGTGTTTTTTTTTCTTTCATCTTGTTTATATGGTGAATTATTTTCTTTGAGTCAACTTGCTTCCATAGTGGGGATTATTTCTCTCTTGCTCAAAGACATATATCATGTAGAATATAACCCAAATAGGAAGAGTGCTCAAGGGCTGGATAGTCAAGATGGAAACAAATTTCCCATTCAGAGGTATAATTCTGAAAAGTGATTGTTTGGACCTTAAGTAGATGGTGGACAAGAATAAGTAGTAGGAAGGCAATCATCTCCACCAATTTCACATGTGAGTTGAATCCTAGAAGTTTTAGATAATGAAGTTACAAAAATAAAAAAATGTTAGAAATATATGAAATTGCTTCATTCCATTGGTCCATCCTTAAAGCTCAATAATAACCTGAACATTATGAATATCAAATCAAATTAGACTTGAAATTGGATGCATTTCTATAACAGTTAGCAGGAATTCCTATACAAGTAAAATGATAATAGCCCTGGGGAAGTACGAATGGAGTCAATTAAAAAGAGAATACTCTAGTTGTGTGCTGAATAAGTAAAGACATATGAAATAGGGTCCCACATTTTCTTCTATCCTAATTTAGAGTGTGTGCTGAATTGGCAGTGTGCTTCTTTTGCTTTACAATTTATCTTAAAATATACGAATGGTTAAGAGCTACCTGCACGCCCTTATGGAGCCTGTTAAATTAAGTGGATGTTGGGATCAACACCTCCAACTTTACTTCTCAGTTCTGCAGAGCTGCCCCTAAGTTCCACAATGGCGGCCATGTCAAGTGCACAGCCTCAGGCTCAACTGCTCTTCCACTTAACACTTCCTATGTTTCTTTCAGAATGAGAATTCATTCGTGAGGTCATGTAGGGTTCAGCTCTGTCCTTTCTTATGACAGTTGCCATGGGTAGGAGTTCTTTCATAATTTGTGAAAATGTCTTTCTAATGTTCAGTCTGTTTGGGATTATTTGTTTGATTCAAATATGATTATTTGAAAATTGGGTATAATAAAACATGCATGTACAGAAATGACATACAAATATTCAGTATTTACATGCAATCCTCTTTTACTGCTCAGAGGATATTTGAGTAACATTGTAATAAATGTTATTACAGTTTAGTCAGACTCCTGACTAAAATTGCATCTAATTTGGCTGAATATGATAGTTTCATGTAATTATTAAGACATATAAACCAACAATAAAAGCAATTACTGCTTTACCATTTAATTCAATTGGGAAATCTAACAAAATATGCTTTTAATAAGAATGAAGTAAAACTATACTTAGTGGGAAATTAAATTTTTGTGATACTGAGTTTTAATTAGAAAACATATTAAAAGTGTTTTTAGTCTGAATTCCAAATTCCCCAGAGATTATCCTGGCTTCTGTAAGTTTGATTCTTTCTTTTGAATTAAAAAATACTTAAATTTTTTGGGTTTATTTTGGAAATTTATTGTGAACTGAAAGTTTCCTCTTCAAAAACAAATATAATCAATTTAACTTTAAAATTAAACTTGTTCATAAACGTGATTTTGTTCTCCATGTTTAAATCCTAAACATTTCTGGATTTGAAATACTTGAAAATACAACAATGGTGCCATATTATTCTTGTCAAGTTTCTTTAAAATCAAATTATAATGATTTACATGATGAATTAATTCAATTATTACTCTGAATCAAGGTAGTTAAACTAATGAAGCTTTTAGAATGTTCTTTTAATGGCAATTGCTCTATAAATAATCAGATCATAATTTTCACAAAAGTAGACTTACTTTACAAGTAATATAAAAGGAGCAGACAATTAGAAAATAATTTACTATGAATTATAAGGAATTTTGATTCTTAAATCCTTTAGCTATATTCGTTTGTGTGCAGTTGTGTGCACATGTATATTGAATCATTTGAAATTCATTATAAGTGCTACTTATGTTCCAGAAAGCAGAAGGAAGAAAAAATTTGCTTACATCTAAAGCCTAAGTATTAAAAATAATATCTTAGTTCTGTATTTACTTCAAATGTATTTGCAGGGTCATTATGTTTGTCATTCATGTACAGTCCCATTTCAATGAAGCTGGCTCTACTTTCCCCAATCTAAAACTCTATGTCTTAGCATCGCATTCATATTATATTAGTAGTTTTCATGTAAATAAGTACATAAAGAGTTATCTTGTATATCCATCAGAATCTAGGATTATGTCACACCCCAAAGACCCTGCTCCTCTAACTGAGGGATAAGGCTTAGGGCCAGACTTGCTTTAACACAGACACCTACCTGCTCAGGTCAGTGAAGCATGTCAGATAACTTGGGGATTTTTCTTCTAGATCAATTATTTTGAGTTATTGTACTTGAGGTTTATCAGCATTTTCATAACCACATTTCTTAGTCTGTGAATGACTACATAAATCAGCACCTTGGGAGATGACAGAATCCTGATAAAACTGAGACAGCTGATTCAAGCCTTTTTCAGTCTCTATACTAAGTCATGGGTGTCTCCCGATATGCAGGGGAACTTAAGACATGGTTCCTGTTTATATTCATGTGTTGAGATGTGCTTTTTTTTCCCTTTATTTTTTATTTCTTCAAGTTACATCTCAATCTCAGTCCCCTCCCTATTCCCCCCTCCAGTCCCATCCTCCCACCCTCAACCCCCCATCCTCTTCCCTTTTTTTAAGTTTAAGGTATATCTTATTTCTCCCTACAGTTTCCCCTTTCAGTCCAACAAATGGCTCTTTCTCTTATAATAATAAATGCAATACAAAACAACAGAGGTAATTAGGCCACAGTTATGAGGGTTATATGGCTTAGCCTACATTCCCAATGTCCAGTCCATATGTATTTGGTACCTGACTTTAACATTCTACTATCTAACCATCTCCATGAGTTTAAAGTTCTATATCTAACTCAACATTTATACTAACTTGCAACACAATTTTAAAAGTATCCTCTTAGATCTATAACACTCTCTTGACTCCTAAACAACTCAAAATTTAATTATGAGACTCTAGCTATCTGTCTTTCAACCACCTCAGAGACCTGAGAGGGATAAATATATTTGATTTTATAGGAAGTACAGGACCTGCAGCTTCCAAAACTAAGAAATGACATACCAGTGGCTGCATGGACAGCTCCCATTTTCTCTTCATACATTACAGCATCGATCTTCAGTTGTTTGGCCCCATTTCTTTGATAGACATTTATTGTAGATCAGGGGTTATGAAGGACTTGCCTACCCTGTCTTGGCAGAGCTAGGCTGTCGACTTACCTGCTTCCAGGTTTTGTCCTTTTTGGACAGCATTCTGTCTACAGTTGGAATGAGGAGGCTCTTGGCCCTCATACAACCTCTCAACTGAGATGAGGGAGTGTTATATAAGGACACCCCACCCCAGAGAAATGAGATAGAAGGGTTAGGAGGTAAAGAAAAAAAATGAAATGTGATGTTTCGGCCTTTTACTACTAATTTTCATAAACTATTTAGGATAATTAAGAAATGCAAACTAATGGTTATGCAAGCCGGTCATTCTGTTAGGTACTATGACAGCCTATTATAGTTATTTTCTAAGCTAATCAGAAATAAAGCTGCTAAGAGACAAGCAACATCTGCTTACCCTAATAGAAGAGACAGATAGGGCCTCTTCAAAAACCTCAAGAGATCTGCAGAATATGGCATTCAAAGATGTTTTTGTAACTTTAGATATTTTTATATCAAGACATGTCAGCTCCTGACAGCACCCCCTATTCTCCTCCAATTAGAAGATGAGCATCAAAGAATCTCCAGTGGGAGATGACTGAATTGGTCGCAAATCTATCTCTTGGTAGGAAATGTGCTTTTGCTGTGTATTATTGACTAGCCCGCAACTTGCTATGTAGCTCAGGTTACCCTCAAACTAGAGGCGATCCTCTTCTCTCAGTATGCCAATTACTATGACTAGTCATGAGCTACTATGCTTAGCTTACTCAAATACATTTTGAGTCTCTCGATAAGTCATTCTCTAAGCCTTATTACAATGTGAGAACCACCTGGATTTCCCTTACATGATTGTCTTGAGCAACATCTTTCTTTTCCCTAATTTTTATTTCTTTGGTATTAATACCACACAGCTATATTTAATAAACTTTCACAGAAAGGCAAATTGATGCTGTGTTTCTTTACAATTTTCTTGTTCCCATTTGAGTCAGCTAGCTAGTACTTAAAAAAAAACATTAAAAAAAAAAAAAAACCAGCTTTAGTCCTTAGGCAATTCAACCACTCAATAAGTTTAGTGTTGACTAGGGCTTTGAAGTTAGAGTTGTATGACAGCTGACCAAACAGATAAATTAGCTACATCATAGAGCTAAATTGACCATAAAAATCTTTACTTACTGGGTTGATAAGAATTGCAGTAAGATTGTGGGTTGATAAATAATAAATAGAAAAAGACAGCTGGAGGGTATTGAAGAAAGGGACAGAAAGAGTATTTCATTGTATTTATTATGAAAGTATAGTATAATTGTTTTCTTATCAGTCTCACTTCCCCATTTGACTGGGAGCATCTTGGGGCCAAGAAACACACCTATCTTATACATCTCTGCACATTCACTTTAAAGTGGGAGATCTGGAAAAATAGAAATAATTTTTGAGCTGAAATCATGTCTTGACATTTCTTCCCCTGCTGATTGTTTCTGTAATAAGATAAATTTAATTTTCATTCAGTGTCTTTTGACCAAGTGTTTGGTAATGCATGCATGCTTTCTGGTGCTTACCTCCCAGTTCTACCTCCAAACAGTAAAACAATAAAGTGGTGTATGAATTCAAATTGAGCTCTTTAAGAAGTCAATGCGAGGAAACTATTAAATCAAATAATTTGTCAATATTTTGTGAAATTATTGCTTTTAATAGCATTAACTCTTCACATTAGTGTTTACAAGCATCATGCTATATCTATCATAAATTTATAATGAAAATATTTAGTAAATTCTTTAAAAAGGAATGGAATTGAAACAAGTTGGCTTGTGCTCACCCTGCCAATAACATTTGCAGTCTCATGAGTGTGAGAATCATTTTTCTCTATGTCTCTGAATGAGTTTAATGCTCTTTAGATTATAAACATGTACTAAAGGATTATGAGATGATAGAAGGCTTATCCCTACCACTCTCCCAGCTTGTCCTCTCTCCTACAAAAAGCCATGTAAATGGCTAGGTTGCACACAATAAGGAGCGTTTAGAAAGCAGAGAGATTGTTGAAGGAACAGACTAAGTTTCTTCCTGCAACAGTAATCCAGGATTCCCTACCTTCTTCCTGCCACCCACCATGCGATGTTGAAGAAAATATAGTCAAAATCTACAGGCAGTGCAAAATCTAACAGTTATCTCACAAACGTTACCGAAAAGTACACTTTCCTTCCTCTTTCTGAATACACTTACCCTCTTTGGGTCTTGAATATAGATACACACTCACATTTAGCTTTCAATCTCTGTGATCAAATATATAATATAAACAAATTAAATGACACAGAATTCATTATGACTTATTTCAGAGGAAACAGACCACGGTCATTAGCTCTATTGATTATAGGCTCCTAGTGAGACAGAAAATGATATTGGAGGAAGCTATGGCTAAGGCTACTCACCCCATGGTGGACAGGAGTCAGAACAAGGGAATACAGGAAAGGCCCAGACAAGATTCAGCCCCAAAGACATGCTGCTATCAGTGATTCATTCACTGGAACAAAAATCTCAGGAGCAGATCAGCTTTGGAAGTGCCCCACATACATGCCCAGAAGTACACATTACTAATCTACCAGGCATCTCTCATTCCATACCAGTTGGCATATTTGCGACAAAGTGTATATCGTACCATGTATACCACATACATGTAGGTTTGTGTGCATGTGAGTAATTAGAAGTGAGAGTGCAGAGGAAGACAAGGGTAACAAGAAGGAGGAAGAAAAATAGGAAGGAAGGAATGGGAGGAAGAGAAGGGAAAAGAAAAGAGGAGTCAGAGGATGAAGTGAGAAAATGACAGTTAAGAAAAGAGCTGTTTCAATAATAATTGTTACTTTCTTTCAGTTTCCCATAAGGAAATTGTTTTCCTTCTTTTATTTTTTAGACTTTATAAAATGCCTTCATTATATATTTGGTGACCTGAAGTGTCAGGATATCTCTCAGAATTTTGAAGTTTTTAATGCAGTAACTTCAACTAGTATTTCTTAGCATGGGGTTTTATTTTAGTAACATGTTATGATTTTGATATAAGGAAAGATTGGAAGATAGCTCTTAGCATCACACAGAATATGGAGCACAACTCATTAAGGGTTTTTTTTTTCTTTATCCAAATCTATGATAAAACACCCAAGGAAGTGAGACCAGGAGTTTCCATACAGTGGACTTGGTACACTGAATGCTTATTTTAGCATCCTGATGTATTCTGCAGCAGGATACACAATCTTCAAATGCATATCAATAACATCAGTAGCTTGCTCATGTAAACTTCCATGTGCATGAATCTATTTGACTAAGCAAATACACCTAAACTCTCTCATAGTGTAACTAGAAATTCAAATTATTTTAAAGTTATTTCTAACAGAAAATGAGCATAGTTGACAATGACAGCTTGCCTTTCATTCATTCATTCATTTATTTATGTATTTCATTTCTTATAGTTTTTTAAACATTTAGTAGTTCGTTGCATCTCCATTGCCACCCCTCCCTCCAACCCTTCCTGGCCCCTCCCTCATACCCTCTACTCCCTCTCCAGCCCTCCCATGTCCCTTCAGTTCATTAGTCATATGAGGTCAAAGAGCTTCCTCTTGCACAGGAGGCATACATGGCAGTTCCCCTAGGGTGGAGTGTCCCACTAACAGGCAACCAAGTTCATGTTCCTGCTCTTTTGAGTCTATTGATTATAGATTGGTTATCCTGTACTAGATGGCTAACATCCAGTTATAAGTGAATATATGTCATGTGTATCTTTCTGAGTTATCTCACTCACGATGAGCTTTTCTAGTTCCATCCATTTGGTTGCAAATTGCATGATTTCCTTGTTTCTGATAGCTGAGTAGTATTCCATTGTGTAAATGTACCACAGTTTTTTGTTTTTTATACATTCTTCAGTTGAAGGACATCTGGGTTGTTTCCAGTTTCTAGCTATTACAAATAAAGCTGTTATGAACATAGTTGAGGAGATGTCCTTGTGGTTTGGTGAGGACTCATTTGGATGTATACCCAGAAGTGGTATGGCTGAGTCTTGAGGTAGAGATATTCCAAGTTTTCTAAGATATTGCCAGACTGATTTCCACAGTGGTTGTACAAGTTTGCACTCCCACCAGCAATGTGGGAGTGCACTTCCCTTTCTCAACAACCTTGCCAGCATACTGTCTTTTGAGTTTTTGATCTTAGCCATTCTGACAGGAATGAGATGGAATCTCAGAGTCGTCTTAAGTTGCATTTCTCTGATGGTTAAGGATGTTGAGCATTTCTTCAAGTGTCTCTTGGCCATTTTAGATTTCTCTTCTGTGAATTCTCAGTTTAGATCTGTACTCTATTTTTTGATTGGGTTACTTGGTTTGTTGGTGTTTAATTTCTTGAGTTATTTATAGATTTTGGATATTAGCCCTTTGTCAGATGTGGGGTTGGTGAAGATCTTTTCCCAATCTGTAGGGTGCTGTTTTGTTTTAATGACAGTGTCCTTTGCCTTACAGAAGCTTTTCAGTTTCATGAGGTCCCATTAATTGATTATTGGTCTTAGGGCCTGAGCTATTGGTGTTCTGTTCAGGAAGTTGTCACCTGTGCCAATGAGTTTGAGGCTTTCCCCCACTTTCTCTTCTATTAGATTTAGTGTGTCCAGTTTTATGTTAAGGTCTTTGAGCCTCTTGGACTTAAGTTTTGTGCAAGGTGATAAGCATGGGTCTATTTACATTCTTTTACATGTTGACATCCAGTTAAACCAGCACCATTTGTTGAAGATGCTGTCCTTTTTCCATTGTAAGATTTTGGCTTCTTTGTAAAAAATTAAGTGACCGTGGGCATGTGGGTTTACTTCTGGGTCTTCAATTCGATTCCATTGATCCACTTGTCTCTTTCTATATCAGTACCATGCTGTCTTTATTACTATTGCTCTTTAGTATATCTTGAAATCAAGGATGGTGATACCTCCAGATGTTGTTTTATTGTACAGAATTGATTTAGCTATTCTGGATTTCTTGTTTTTCCATATGAAGTACAGAATTTTTCTTTTGAGATTGTGTTGACATTTTGATATGAATTGTATTGAATCTGTATATTGCTTTTGATAGGATGGCCATTTTTACTACGTTGATCCTAAGTATCCACGAAAATGGGAGATCTTTCTATCTTCCGATATCCTCTTCAATTTCTTTCAAGGACTTGAAGTTCTTGTTATACAGGTCTCTCACTTGCCTGGTTAGAGTTACTCTCAGGTATTTTATATTATTTTGACAGCTTACCTTTCTTAGTTGCTTATTAAATATCATATATGTT
The DNA here is from genome assembly GCA_907164525.1 of Lophiomys imhausi. Classification (NCBI taxonomy): domain Eukaryota; kingdom Metazoa; phylum Chordata; class Mammalia; order Rodentia; family Muridae; genus Lophiomys; species Lophiomys imhausi. The sequence goes on along the minus strand of CAJQZJ010032044.1, from coordinate 1,488,004 downwards.
TTACAGAGTTAACTTTGTAAATTTCCCATAAACCTACAACGAAACTGTTATTTTCTTGAGATGGATGAAAAAGCCTATTAATTACCCTATTATCTCTGTGATAAAAGCAAGATTAGAGTACAAAAATTTACCTTGTGGAGCCTCTGGAGTTAGGTGTGAGTTTCTGAGCTGGCATATGCCCTCCTCCATGACCATTCCACTTATCAGACTCTAATCTTTGCTAGTTTCTAAGGTTTAGAATATGCAGGCTCAATCATTGCAGCAAAATCTTTGTTATCTAAACAGAGAATTAATGTTTCAATATTTTCATGTGAGTTATGCCTTTGAATCTCCCTATAAGATATAATTGCCTTTGGTTGAGTTTGCATACCCCATTCACAGCTGCATTCTTTTTTATTGTACACTGTAATATAGACCATTCAGTGTTATTCCTAGAGGCTGAAATCTATTGGTTCTCGGTGGTTTTCTAAATCAGGAGAAGCAAACTTTGAGTTCGGTTGATTTCAATAAGATCTCCTGACAATAATTACTGTGTTTAAAATTCTCATTTCTTATTATCTGTTAAAAATGTAATTGACTTCTGACAATCCTTTCATCCTTCTCTATTCTTCTGCTGTGTAGAAAGGACAATAAGAAATTATGCCTGGCTTCCTCTATAGCTTTCATTGTTTTGAATCTCCTCATTTCATTTTACCATGCTTTATTCTAAATAATGAGGCCAAGCTTTGGTGGAAGGTAGAATAAAAACACTTTCATGCATGACTATCCACTCATGCCAATAATGATTTATATGTTCTCATAAGCTTTTTATTTTATAACATTTCAACTTTGTCTCACATAAAATAACAATAAAATATTTTTATCAAGAGTACCATTTCCTACATAAAGCATCAAAATAAAAAAGCTGCTTGAAGTGTCAGCCACACAAATACTATATCCTAAAATAAATTACTTTATATGACAATAGTGGTCTTTAGATGTAATAAACATACTGTACAAAGTTTATGTAAAAAACATACTGTGAGAAGTAGAAAATATCCAAAGTATTATTTATCCATCTGTCTAACATAGGTGATAATAGGACAATCGATCCTGTAGCAAACTTTGAAAATAAAACAAAACATCAAAATTCAACAGAAAGACATTGAGGTTAATTGCATCTGTGAATAGGAAAAACAACTGTACAGTAAACTTCGTTACATACTCACAAGACATGATGGCTTTTGAGGATACTCTATGAATTGAGAAGTTATGTGGTTAATTCTTCTTACTTAGCTCTCACTTGTAGTTAATATTTCTTAGTTACCACATATTTTTCTCTGATAGTTGTAAACACTATCTAGCCCTTTCTGTGTTACACATCTTGCCCAATACTTATCTTTAAACAGCATAATTGCTGCATTTATATCTCTGGATAAATGAGCAGTTTCTAATTCTTATAATGAAAAGAAATATTTTACTCTGGGCAAGAAAAATTTATAAACTAGATAATTTAACCTTTCATTTGAAAATCTTTTTTGACCCATGGAGGTTAGGATTATCCTATGACAAGGTAAGAAATTTAACAAATCAAAATTGTCTGTTTTCACTTTTTAGTCATTTGTAGTTATCATATAAAATATTTGGTTCAGATGACATTTTATACATAATCATTGCACTTTGTTGATATTCACCCCATCACCCATCATGTCTCCTACTCTTTAGTTCTCTTCCTCTACCAAATATGCTACCTTATATTTTTCATATCACATATACATGAATATAAGTATATATATGTATAAATATATGATGAAATCTAGCTTCTACATGTGGGAGAAAATATGCAATATTCATCTTTCCAAGTCTGGCTTATTTTGCTCAACATAATGAATTCTATTCATTTTCCTAAAAATAGCATAATTTTCAAAATGGTCTCTTGTGTTATGATTCCTTCCCATTTTATAAAATAAGCTGTTTCTTTTTTCTTGCTATTAAACCATGCTGAGATGGTTTGGTGCTAAAATATAATATCTTATTATATTCACGAAAGTTTCCTAAGAGTTCTTTGTGCAGAATATCCCAACCTGTTCTCAAACTAATGATGGACGAGAGCTGAGAGCCACAGGACCACAGAAACTAGGCTCAGTTCCCAATCTGTAACTTCACATGTGTGCTCTGTGGTTAAGGTCCTGGGAGACTCCAGTTTCTGTTAAAGGAACATTTACCTCAGTCACATCACAGTGTCTAGGAGAGGAAGAAATAAAGTACATAGTCATTTATATCACATAGAATCAGCTGCTCCATATGTGCGACGAATATTTGAGATGTTGCAAAATAGAAGAGGATCTTCACTATTAAGGTTGCGGTGTGGTCTCGTTGAGATATTTTGGATAGCAAATGCAAATCATAAGTTTGAAGGAAGAGAACTTTCTGAGTAGAGCACTGGTGTTACTGGAAATAGGGAGAAATATGCCTCTCAAGGGAAGTGGTCAAGATACAGAGGACAGATGACAGCTCACATTTGAGAAGACATAAATGAGAGATGACCTCTAGGAGTAGCACAGGCAGAAGCTATGTGTCATGGTCCTGTCCCCAGGAAGCTAGTACGCTGTAACAGTGGGTCAACCTTCTGATGTCACCTCCATTATGTGGCCTTCAAATCCTTTTCTCACCCCAGCTCCTTCACACAGGATTTGGGACTTTACAGATGAACTGCCCTCAGGCTAAGCTTGGTGTAGCAAAAAGAATCAATTACTTGGCTTGAAGTGCTTATGTGCTTATTTTGGAGCTAAACCGTATATATGGTGTGCTTTAATTAGGAACGTAACCCTAAAGATCTCAGAACAAATTATAGAAAAAACAAGAATGCATCCTTCTATAAGAACATTTTCATCTTTATAGGAAAAAAAATCAATAATCGGATTACAGCCAAAGCAAGCTGCTTGGAGAGAGGGTAACATGGAAAATTCTCTAACAAGAGCAGATTAATCATAGTCACTATAGGAGGGCAACATGAGAGGCCAAGGTCTGTGCAAGGCTGTGCATGTTCACTCACTCTCTGGTCAGGATGAGTGGGCACCTCCCGTGGCTTCACTGCCTTGTCCATCCAGCATTGCATCCTAAGGAGCCAGGCCAAAGAGGATCAGCATAAGTGATATGAGACTTTATGATTTATGCTATAAAGATTCTTACAGACACACAAGCCAGTGTGGGGCTGTCTAACAGGGACAAATGGAGAGGTCTAGGACTGATAGATATTTTGATTGGGTTGAGTGTATCTAAGAAACTGACCACTTTTGACGAGGGCAGACTTCTTATGGGATAGTCATTGTTCCTTGGGTAAGAGCAAGAACAGAATAAACTGACCCTTTTTAGGTCTGCCTATCTCCTTTCTGGGGAATAACAAAACATCTTGACCATTCAGTTCCTATGAAGGAAGGGCTTATGGGAAAGATGGTGGTGGTTCTAATGCTGATGGAGTATGTTACCTAAGCTAGAAATTGCTGAATGACCTTTATTTAGTATTTGTCTTCCAGAACAGAAATATGGATGTAAATAAAATTCAATTTAAAAGAAAAAATATCCTTTTCTGTATGATGATATGGAAGTTTTGTGGATAGTGTACCCTTTGTACTTTAAATGCAAATGTTAGCAATGACCATTATCACATTGTAGCAGGAGACTGAAGGGGTCATTCCTCAAATTTCACAGCTTCTCTCAGATATTATCACCATCACTTGTCTTCCTCTTTGATACCTTGTGGGTGTATGAACATTCTGTTTACTGCATATCTTTGTTCTTTCATAAGTTTCCCTACACATTTAAAAAATTATTTTCTAGGCCAGATAGATGCTTTGAATTATTTTATATAATTTTCATTATCATTGAAACAATTATTTCATCTTTGCCTTTTACATTAACTTGTCGTTATACAGACATGCATTACCAAACAATGATGCTGCTTTTTGAGAAGTGCATAATTAGGCAAGTTTGTCCTTGGGCAACACTGTGGAATATACTTACACAATGAAGTTGGCTACAGTGTCGTTCAGCAAAGCAGCTCTTTGGGGTGGTGGGGAGGCTTAGTAGTCCATTGCTGGGCTGAAAACAGACAGACAGCACATAATTATACACACATGTTATCTTGAACCTGATTTACTGAATATTTAATATTTCATCTTCTCTTACACGTCTGCTTTTAAAATGTCTCACTGACATTTAACGGGAATATTCTGTGGCTTGTGACAAATAACTGATCTACTGAAGTGGATTTAAGAAGCACATTTTTGCACAGACTCATTGTAGGTTTTAGTGCTTGTGTGTGTACATACAATGTCTGAAAAGAAAACATTCATGGGTGTGGATGTGGGTACATGGTACAACAGCAGGCATGTGAAGGTAAGAGCACAGTTTCTGGTGTCTGTCCTCACTGTTCCACTTTGAGACAGGATCTCCTTTGTTGTTTTTCTGCAGTAGATGCCAGGCTACCTGGCTCTTGAATTTCTAATGATCTCCTGACTTGGTCTCCCATTTGGCTATAGGATTGCTAGAGTTATATATATATGTTTGTATATATCTCTAGTAATATACATACACATATAATCACATCAGGCTTTTTAGCATGGGTTCTGAGGATCAAACTCAGATGATACCATGTACATAGCTTATTTACCCACTGATCTGTTGGCTCGGGCCAAACTCCTTTCAATGTTAACAGTATATAGTATCTACTTAGAAGTGAGGCTGACTGAAGATGTCTTGTACCATCCAGCAAATGACTGTATTAACAAGACACAAAAACATCCTTAATAGGAAGAGCATGAAACTGAAAAAAAAAAACAGAATTAATCTTACTAAGGTATTTTGTTTTTAATGAGAGCCCTGTTTATGTCCACTAATGTGAGTGTCTGTCACTATGTCTATGCTGACAGGATTATGAAACCCTCCTCCAAAATCAATCTGCATTTCTTTCTAAGTTAAATATAAATGCAAGCATTAACTTCATCTGCTATCTGCCAGTGAGATTATGTATTTATTGGTCACATGTTTAAATGTCAGCTAAAACATTTTTAGATCACTAAAACATCAACAGCTTTCAAATAACCTGAGATGAGAGCAAAGAATAAATGAATATTTAATTATGGGGAATGAAAATCTGTAGATTTAAAATGTTTTTAAATGCAAAAGTAACATCGTTTTATTCGATGGCTTCATATCAACTTACTTAGAAACTTAATTTTTTATTTTTCTTGGCTTCCTAAAGACAGAAGCAGCCATCCATTAGTACCTGTAGTATCTCTCTGGTAGGGACTATCCTGGAATACTGAATTAGACAGTAAGGGAGAATAGGAAATTTTCCAGTTACTCAATCACCACTAGAGGTCTACAAATAGAACATTCTGTGAATAATCTTCCCTTCCACAAATGTTTTTAATTAGCTAGCTCAAATGAATGAAGGTAAACTTTTTTCTCGTTCTCTTCAATATCATTTATTTTGTGGACTTCAATTCCACCCATGGATGAAATGCCTTGAAGTTGATAGATTTTTCTGTTTCTTTGCCTCATATGTTTAAATGCTGAATTGTAAATATTTATTTTAAGAAAACTTAACTGTTAATTGTTGAGTGGCCCTTAAGTTTAATTATATACACATTTAATATATTTATATATGTGTGTAAAATTAGTATTTATGTATGTGAATATATCCATTAGAGAGAAATAAGTTTGCCTTAATTTTTGTTCAGTAGACTATGTGAATTCTATTTGGTCTTTAAGAGTGTATTGTCTAACAATGTATTTTTCCATGCCAATTTGTGAATGACCCTTCAAGGAGTTCTCAGATATGCATGCAAATTAAATATAAGATGAGAGTTCAGCATTCAGAGACCTACATTATACTGAGTGATGTGGCTAAAAATAAATGCTTTCCACTTGGTTATGGGTAATAAATGCTGCCATAGTCACCACTTAAAAGAACCCTGAAAACATTAAATGCCATTATATGATACAATTTACCTTTTATATTCTTTGTTGTAAAAAAAAATCTTACCTCAAATCTCTATGAAAAAAGGATGAAGTATTCTGTCTTTAAACTCTGGTGAACAGGAAAAGCTCAGTGCTTATGGAAGTGACAAGGTTGTCTTCCTGTAGCTGGCTCTGGGTGATGCATGAGGAGCTGAAATGCTCTGCAGCACTTTGAAGAGTTGCAGCTTGCAAACTTTAGCAGAGATGTCTCTCTTTCTTATCTTTTCTCTTACTAAGATAAAACCCAAAGTTGGATTGCAGTGTAATTTTGTTGGAAGAATTGAAGGAATTCAATTCGTGTTCCATGTGTTCCCCAAAATTCCAGGAATTCTCACCTGAGATAATTATGAATACATGTGTAATGAAAATATGACAATGTGAATGCAAGAAAATATCCCATCATGACTATTGATTGCTTAGTGGAGTGTCACAGAATGTTATTTTTAGATGACACTGTAGCTGGGTGTCATCACAAGGATGCCAGTGCAGTGAAGGAATGACCATTTCATCTAAGTCGAGTTAACTATCATTTGTAACATGCTTCTGACTAACTATATTTTACACTACTTAGGACAACCTTTTCAGAAGCATAATGGTACTGCCAGAGTGTTGGGAATATGCCAGAATGGTTTCTCTTGGTTAATGTCAATGATGCTTTGAGTGATGTGATCTGTCTATCCATCCATCCATCCATCCATCCATCCATCCATCCATCTATCTATCTATCTATCTATCTATCTATCTATCTATCTATTTATTTATAAATTTTGATAGCATTGTTCAATCTTTGCTTTTCTTTCTTTTTGTTTATTTATTACTTTAAGTTACATCTCCATCATAGTCCCCTCTCTCCACCCCTCCTGGTACTGTCTATAGAGAATGCTTATTCCAGGCCATGTTCTGCTTTGCCCACTGCACTTATGGGAAGGTGCATTTGCACAAAGAAAGTATGCTGGAGTGTGGAACAGATAGGAAGCACCCTCTGCTTCCAGTCTTTCTATAGTTTCTTCACAGACATACAGTGAGTGTCTAGACTACAGTCTGTCTTTCATAATCCTTTTCCCTGTTGTGTTTTGGATTAGGTAATTTCTTTTCATCTAACATTAAAGCCATTTACCCTTCCTTTCTCCAGCCATCTCCAAGCTTCTGCTAAAGATAATCTGTGAATTTTAACTTTAGACACTTTCTCCCCCAGCTCTATAATTTCCATTTGGCAATTGCTAAGGGTTTGGATTTTCTAGCAAAGAATCTCATCAACAAATGGAGTTCTCTCCATCTCTTGCTGTAAATTAGCACATTAGTAATGATTAGTTTAAAGCCCAAAGCATGCTGAATTTGGTCCCAGAATAATCAATGAATCATCTTTTATTTATTGTACTTTTGCTTTATTACAAGTAATTTTCCTTAATATATTACAAATGTTGATGTATTCTGGGGCTATCTATAATAGGATGATGAGTGATATTGTTTTATGGCTTTTGGGCCAGTGTTATTCTGTGCATCCCTGTATGTCTTTAGAGTAAGAAGGTCACCATTTATGACTCTCTTGTGGTTGATTTTTCAAGTCTGTGGTTTCCCAGGTCCCATGGATATATTTTCACTTTAAAACTGTACTTTATATATGGTGATATAGTTTACATGTTAAAGCCACTATAATATATGGTGTAACAAATGCCTCACTCTTGTTGAACTAATGGGGAATAAAATTGAGAAGCAAGCCCAGTTTCTAGTTACTGACTCAAAGGAATGATACATACTGACTTGTAGAGTTCTTTTTGCAAATAATTGTTCTCATTATTTTAATACCCAGAAAGCTGGATTCACATATTTACAAAAGATGGAAAGAATGAGATATAGAAAGAAAAGGAAAACTATGGAGTTCAGATTAGAAAAAAATAGGTTTATATATTTTTTCTGTGACATGTGTGTTTTTCCCTGCCTACCATCCATCACCAAAACTTAATATACCCTCTTGGTAGCCTTTTTTAATTATAGACTGTGCCCACATTCACACCTGTTTAGATAGAGACACGATCTATTTATGACAGCAAACACACGGTTTTTTCCTTTCTGAGTTTGGGACGCCTTGTATGAAATTATGCAGCACTCAGACTAGACAGGATTCTGTTGGTTTTCTAGATTCATGTTGATTACTTTAATGAAAGTTGAAATGACTTTACTAATAAAATTAATGCAAGAATAATCAGAAATAAGCAATTTTTTCTCTGAATTATTCATCCTTACTCATTTAAAATTTTGGGTATAGGATGAAGGAGGCTAAATTAATATACTAAAATATTGTCCTTAAATTTGTGGCTATTTCCTGTGTTTAAGAATCTCTGCCAGTCCAATCTACAGCCTAGATGCGGCTGAGTTTTCTGCATTCAAAAAAAGCCATTCCATCCACAGCAGGCTTATGCTGCACAATCCTCTTCTGTGCAGGCAAACAGCTTCTTCTCACCCTTACATTCCTCTTACATATCTAACTTTTCTTTCTCACTTTTTGGCTTAATTTTTCCCCTTTCACTCTTAACTTTTAGTGGTTTGTGTAAATATCTTATTTCTTTTTACAGTAACTTTTTGCATATGCATCATTTAGGCTCGTCATCAAATGCCACCAATTCAATGGCGAGTTTTATTTTTTCTTTGAAACAGACCTCTGTCTTTCAACCCAGACTTACATATTCAAGTGCCAATTCTGCATTTCCAAACGGACACCAAATAAAAAAAAAAATCCATACTAAACTGAGTTTTTCTTTACATAGAGATAATTAAATTAAACCTGTTGTCCCTGTAAACTTTTCCACCTCAAACTCATCTCCATTGCTCTAGCACTCTAAGCAGCCACCCAATGTTTCCCTCTTTTCTTTTTATTAATGTTTACTTATTACTTCAAGTTACATCTCTATCACAGTGCCCTCTTTCATCCCTCCCAGTCCCACCCTCCCACTGTCTCCCTCCTCTCCTTTCTATCCTACTCCTCTTGTGTGGTGTGCCCTACATATCAGTCACCTGCCCCAGTTCAGCGGTCATATGAGGGCCAAGAACCTCCTCATACACTGGGGCTTACATGGCAGCACCACTAGGTCTTACTAACAGGTAACAAAGTCTATGTTGCTGTTCCTCTTGGTGTGTTGGTTGTAGTATAGTTATCCTGTACTAAATGGCTAAAATCCAATTATAAGAGAATACATGCCATGTGTATCTTTCTGAGTCTGGGTTAGCTCACTCAGGATGAGCTTCTCTAGTTCCATCCATTTGGCTGTGAATTGCATGATTTAATTGTTTCTGATGGCTGAGTAGTATTCCATTGTGTAGATTTACCACAGTGGTTTTTTTTTTCCATTCTTCAGTTTAGTTTTCCTGCTTTTCTAACACTCATTATTTTGCCTATGAGAAAATTCTGATTGCTGTTCATCCTACCTTTAGAGCCTGTCCAAATCTGAGCACTTGTCTCCACATTCGGATATAGTTCCCTAACACAAACCCCAACCATAACTTGCTTGTTGATTAATGTCTCCTCCTACTTTCCTACTGCCACTCCTGGCTCTGCTCTACAACACATTCTCAGTCAGAATGAGCTCTTGAAGCTGAAATCAGCCTGTGTGTGTAGCTCTTTTGCTCAGCAGTGTTCATACATCTCACAATAAAATGTAAAGTCAACAAATAAAGTAACTGATGTAATTTCCTTCTCAATCTTACCAGAAGTACATAAATTTTAGGACTTTTGTGAGTGGTTTTAACTTTGTCAAAAATCTCTTCTCTATCCTTACAATCTTACAATTTTCTTCAAGAGTTTGTTCAAGTATTGTCTTTTCCCATTATCTAAATGATCATTTTATTTTGATGCCAAATCCTACATATCTTCCCCATTTTATTATTTTTCCTATAGTAGTTGTTTCCTCTGTAGTAATTGGTTTTGTAACTTTTTTGAATTTTTTTTTGTTTTCTTTCATACACCATCAGCATATAAATGGGATTTTTAATATAAATAGGATATATTTATATAAATAGGAGGGATTTCAATTTTTTTGTTTATTTTCTATCCTTAGAATAATATCTCAAACATGTAATCCTTTTGAAGTGTGTTAACTTATTAGTACTGATCTATTGATTCCGGTCGCAAGCTTACACATTTTATATAATTACAATCTAAACAGATGAGATATTTTGACCCCTTGACCTTTTCAGAGGCTCTGGAATTTTATATTGCAGGTTTTGGTTATTTTTGTAGAGGGCCTAATATAAGCAAACATTAATATTCTTGAGTAAGAGCTAAGTGTTATCTTGGGAAAGGTGGCATACTTTCTTACTGTGATTTCAAAAATGTTTTAAGGTTGAAGCACTTTTGAAATAAAAGGAATTAAAATATTTGCATAATGGACAGTATTAGAGATCTTTAGTAATAATTCTACATAGAAACTCACCATCAGCAAAGTCATGGTGCTTTTAAACATTAAGAATCAACAACATAAAAAAAGTCTGAACATGTAAATTATATGAAATGTTAGTATTTATTAACCAGAATTCCTAAAGAACTCAACAAATTAAAGGTTTTTAAATCTTAATGATACCTATAGTTATAAGCCATATTTTAATGTGCTATAAACTGAAATAATTATATAAACAGAAAAATTAAGAATAGCCACATAGTTATGAAAGGAAAAATGAAACTTTATATTTTAATGTGGTAAAATGTTGATATCTTTTGAGAACTGTTCTGACAATTCTCAGAGCAGAATAAGCCATATCTAGCAATGAATGCTTGACCATATGACTCCTCAATAAATAAAAGGAATATCTCAATTTATACTCTAGTTTGGCTAGTTTTTCTTAATTAGCATACTTTTTCCTTTTGTAGAAAATAAACTTTTGCCACATAATCTGTTGTGATTATAGTTTCCCTTCTCTCTACTCCTCCTAATTTCTCAGTACTTCCACTTCCATCTGGATCTAGTCATTTGTGGTATCTTATTATAAACCAAACACTCTTCTAAGATATAATAATAAAATAAAATAAGGTAAAACAAAACTAACACATTGTAACTAAAAAAAAAAAAAAAAAAAAAAACCGCACAGAAGGAAAAGAGCCCAAGAGAAGGCATGAGAAACAAAAACCCACTTATTCTCACACTCAGGAATACCATAAAAACACTAAACTGGGAGCCATAATATATCCATACACAAAGGGTCTGTACATGGCCCTGTATCTGCTGCCACAGTCCCTGTGAGCTCATATATGTTTTGCTGGTGTTGATTTAGATACCCTTGTTTACTTGGTGTCCTTCATTCCCTCTTACACTCCTTCCTCTTCCCCTTCCACAGAGTTCTCTGAACCTTGAGGGGAGGGTTTTGATGGCGATATCCCATTTAGGGCTGAATGTTCCAAGGTCTCCCGCTTACTGTGTAACGTCTGTCTCTAGGTCTCTATATTTGTTCCATCTGCTTCAGGAAAAGATTCTCTGTGGATGGCTGAGTAAGGCACTGTGATCGATGAGTGGAGAAGAATGCCATTAGGAACCACAGAGGATACACCTGTGCTTTCACATGGTTAACTTTGTGTTTGTAATGTACTTTGGAAATAGGTTTATTCTGTGAAGTGTGGTTTTATTTGTAGAGATTAACTATGCTTAAATCAAACTCCTAAATATTGTATTTTGAAAAATGTACATGGATATTTAAAACATTTTGAAGTTTAATAGCTGTAGACATATTTTAAAATCTATTTTATTGGTTCTTATAGCTCTACTTTCCTTCCAACACTTACCTGCCCTAATCCCTTCTAACCCTCAAACACTAGGGAGGAGAGAAATGAAGTTGGAGAGGAAGGTAGTTTAAACCTCTATAGGCTACTTCCTACTGAACAGGGATGTAGTTCCATGTGGCAAGTCCAGTCTTCATTGTTAGAATATCTAGAAGGTCCACAATAACAAATGCAACATCACAAACCAGTAGTAGAAGGGGCAGCAGAAGGGAGAGCAGCAGCCTCCCCTGGCTGTCTTGGGGTTCTGGTTTTATATGCTCTCACAAGTTCCCAGAATTAAACTATCTGCAACTGGCATAAATCACACACCTGCCAGAGCACAAGTCATGTTATAGTTAGCTGGTTTGGACAATCTGAAGCCGCCCCATATTGCACACCTGGGATTAAAACAAAAACATATTCACATAACATAACTGGGATTTTAAAGAAACAAAAATTCTAACACATTTCCACCTTTTAGTAAAAAATAAATGGGTTTTTCTCTAGATTTAATAAGTTACATACAAGAAGAAATAAAAAATAAATCAAAAACAAAGAAAAATACAACAAGAAAAGAAAAATAAAAACTCTAAACTCTCATGGAATTACTGATTGTTTTCAGTGAAACATTTTAAGGAATGAAAGTTGTCTTAAGAACATATACTTAAGTTTCTAGAAGCCATGCTAGAGTTGTCAAACTTTACGTACTGATATTTTATGTTCAGTCTTTGGCAGTAACAAATAAATCTGAAAGATTTAAGCTGAATATGCATTTCATACTAGAGCATTTAACTTCATATGTATATATACATATGTTTACCTATATAAAATCATTCATACCACTCAGAAAAAAATTATATACAATTAGAACAATCATGAGAACTACCACATAAGAGTTACATTCACAATGTCCAGTCCATTTGTATTTGGCAACCTTGGAGAAAATTTTCCACTATGCATTCTATATTGGTAAGTACAAAGTTCTATACCTAACACTTTTTTATCATAACTTGCATTTATTAACCAGAAACATCTTTTTAAACCCTAAAATATTTTCTTAGATCCTAAACAACTTAAGATTTTTGTCTTTAATCTTTTTTTTTTTTTTTTTGGTTTTTCGAGACAGGGTTTCTCTGTTTAACAGCTCTGGCTGTCCTGGACTCGCTTTGTAGACCAGGCTGGCCTCAAACTCGCAAAGATCCGCCTACCTCTGCCTCCCAAGTGCTGGGATTAAAGGCGTGTGCCACCACCGCCCGGCTCTGTCTTTAATCTTAATAAAGAAAACTGTAAAATTATGACTATCTAGTCTTCAACTCCATCAGATACCTGAGAAGGATAAATATTACCTGAGAAAACAGGAAGTACAGAGTAAGCAGCTTCCAAAAAACTATGGAAATGACACAGGTTGCTGGCTACCTGGACAATCACCCAAGGTTTCTCTATGTTGTTGTGGCATCCAATCTTCAGCCTATAGGCCCAGAATATCTGACAGACTTTTCTTTGAACCAGGAATATTGAAGGACTAGCCTACATTATCTCTGCAAAGTTGGGCAGTAGACTTTTCAGTGTCCCATTTGTCCACAGTTTGGACAATCTGCTATCAGCAGTCTAAATAATGGCAGTTTCTTGTACAGTGGCTATCTTTCCACATTTGAAGCAACTCCATATGAAGGTTCTTTGATACCCATCACCCTCTTTGTAGTAGAATGGGGTTACTCCCAGGAGCAGTCATGTCTCACTGTCATGAAAAGCTTTATGTTAATAAAACATCTTTAAATGCAATATTCTGTAGATCTCTGAGATTTTTGAATAACATCTATCTATCAATAGTATATATGAATAGGCAAATGTTGCTTCTTTCTAGATATTTATATCTGTTCAACCTAGGAAACATGTTTCTCTAAGTCACTAAACTAGTATACAATATGACCATAAGTTTTATTAACTATTGACTTGTATTTCTTAATAATCATAAACAGTTTGTAATTCTCAAAATGACTTGAACTTCACATTGAATTTTTAAATGAGTTGTATGGGTACAATACCTAAATATGAGGTGAAACATATATACATATGTTATAACAAAATACAATTCTACATCTGTATCAATACTCAAAGTCCATACCAAATGTAAAATATTTGGCTTGTTAATGTTCATTAGTCTAAAAGTAGATTTTTTTTATTTCCTAACCTTTTATACTATAATTTCTATATTTCTTCTTTCTTCTTTTTATACCTTCTCCCCTTCTCTCTTCCCCTAACACTAGATAGAAGAGAAAGAAGGACAGAAGAAAGAAAAAGCAAGAGAAAATTAGATCCATGACTCTAACCTCCTTTACTCTGTATCCTCCCTGACCATGAACAATAACAACTTGTAACCAATCCCCCAGATGGCGACAAATATCCATAACCCACCGAATGACCAAAAACCACTGACTCCACCTCTTGGGAATGGGGTATCGTTCTCTAAAATTACTTCCTGCTGTCTGGAGACAACTCTTTTGGGGTCCCTAAGAAAAATGGGATATTGTTCAGTCTTCAGAAAACTAGCTGCATCATTTTTTTGTCCAGTCTCTGTATGATGGGACAGTGCAGGGCTTAACTAAAGTCCTAACTGAATCATTCTGAGAGGCTGGAACAAATGGGGTTAGCCGTTTTGAAGTTGTCCTGGAAGCAATTTTTGGTGAAACAGCTACTGAGGCAGTCTGAGGTTAGATCAAATGGATGCTGGCACAAATGTGTCTCAGCGTCCACACATCCTTCTCTGCATCTTCGAGGGTGTCTCTTGTCAGGGATGCTTTAACTTCACTAGTGTCTGGTCCTTTTGCTCTGTCTGCATTAACACATATATGGAATATGCAGTGTGCACAAATGCTAAAGCTAAAGATGATTCTCTGGTCTTTGTTTGAGCAGGTAATCTATTAACTTTATATTGTAACATAATCTCCAACCATGCAACATAAAAGTATGACATGTAATAATAAGTCATGATGACCAGGTAGCCAAAAAGATTCATTGGTTATGCAGAGGCATTCATGTCTCAGCTAACAGGAAGTATTTCCTGGTTAAATCTAATCTTTATAAGTTTTGATGGTAACTAAAGTTTTTCATTTCCTGTAGAAACATAAACAAAACTACATCTCCATCACAAAACTATTACAGGCTTACATTCAGATGGCAGCACATCATGATACTTTATAGGTTGTTCTACTTTTACAGTTTTTATTACCCACTGTCTCTCTGCTAACTCTGCTACTGTTGTTCCTTTTCATTAACATTATAAAAATTAGAGTTAACAAAGCAATATCTAGTCTGTTCCTGGGAGGTCTTTACTTTTAAAGTATAATTAGATCTTTCTAAAACTCCTTGTCCTGTAGACTTTTGTGGTATATCTGTAATGTGATTTATATTATAATATGCAAAGAATTATTTCATCTTTCTGGATACATATGTGGGAGCATTATAAATCTTAATTTGTGCAATATCCTCACAATTGTCATTATTTCCAATAAATGTGAAATTACAGAATTAGCTTTTCTAGAACTCAAAGCAGTTGCCCATTGAAAACCCAAATTTGTATCAATAATATGGTGTACATAGTTTTCCAAATTTTTCAAAATGAAATACATCTGTCTGCTAGATTTTCTTTCTTTGGTACCCCTAGGGTTACTTCTGGTGAGTAATGGAGTTTTGTTATAGAGAGAACAAGTAGGGCATTTTCTTAGAATTTCTTTGTTTTGTAGCCAAGTGGTAGAAATTTTTTTCTTTAAACCTTGACTTTTAACATGGTGTTTTTCAAGAAAATTTGAGGCTTTCAAAAAATTTCCAATTAATAGTTGGTCAGTTTCCCCATTTCCTTGTGCCATTAGAACTAGCAAACTTGTATGAGACCGAATATGAGTAATATATAATGGATAGTTTCTATTTCTGGTTGCCTGTTGCAGTTGCCTAAACAACAAAGTTAATTCTGAATTATCAGAAATAAATTCAGCAGTTTCTGTATACAAAAGAATTCTATTCATTTAGAGTCAGTAATTAAGAGATTCAGGGTATTTTAATAATACTACAAGGATTGCATACAGCTCTGATTTTTGAACTGAATTATATGAGCTTTTGACCATCTACCTACCATTCCCAACTTATTTGCATCAGTATAGAATGAAGGTGCTTCAGGAATTCTCTTTACAATGCATGATAGAATCCAATTAGTTCTTTTTTATAAACTGTGAATGCTTGCTTTTAGGATATTTATTAATAATTGCTCCCAAATGGTTTCTACAAGCCCTTTGCCAATCTTCATTGATTACCCATAATGACATAATCTCAGCATTAGTAAGACGCACTGAAATTTCAGCCAGGTCTAATCCTGACAATTGAAGTAGTCTTATTCTAACTTTTATGATTAATTCAGGACCTTTTCTATGTATGCCTTTAACTTTTTACTCTGTTCGTGTGCTAAGAAAATCCATTCCACAATACTATCTTTCCTTTGCATAATGAGCTCAGTAGAATGAGTTAAAGGCAAAATAACCAAAACACAATCAAGTTTAGGATTAATTCCATCCACATACACATCTTGCAGTCTCTGTTCTACTACAGTTAGCTCTCTTTCTGTTTCAGCTTTTAAACATCTTGGACTGCTTAAGTGTGAATCTCCTTGTAAAGTTTGAAACAGGTTACTCAATTCATGAGTAGTTAATCTAATTGTAGTCCATGGTCAATTAATATCTCCCATTACTGTCTGAAAATCATTAAGAGTTTGTGACTGATCTTTATGGATCTGTACCTTTTGAGGTAAAAAAACTTTGTTGGCTTATTTTATAATACAAATAGTTAATAGAATCTTCTCTCTGTATTTTTTCAAGAGCAATCTGTAACCCCAAGCATGACAGAATTCTTTGTGTTTCCTAAAACATTTTCTCTAAAGTATCTGTGTCAGAATCAACCAAAATATCATTCAGGTAGTAATAAATAATAGATTGAGGAAATTGCCTACAAATTATTTTTGGCAGTTTTTTCATAAAATATTGACATAAGGTTGGATTATTTAACATTTCCTGTGGAAGCACTTTCACTGATATCTCTCTATTGTACAAATACTATTACAAATAGGTACTGAGAAAGCAAACCGTTCCCTATCATGCTCGTGCAAAGGGATTGTGAAAAAGCAAACTTTTAAATCAATTACTATTTTAGGCCATTACTTTGGTAACAAAGAAGGTAAAGGAATTCCAGGCTATAAAGGACCCATTGGTTGAATTACTCCACTCACTGCTCTTAAATCTGTTAATATCCTCCATTTTCTTTTTATAATAAACACAGGGGAATTCCATGGGCTAGTGGATTCTTTGATATGTTGAAACTCCAGCTGCTCTTGTACCAGCTAGTCAAGTGCTTGCAATTTTATCTTAGTGATAAGCCATTGATCTATCCACACTGGTTTGTCCACCAACAATTTTAGAGGTGGGGCTATTGGTGTTTCAGTAGTGGCCTCCTATATAAATTTGGAAACTCAAGCTTTCAGGCCCCTCAGTTCATTTCACAATGCCAAGGGATTACCTGCTATGGCCCTCCTTGATCTACACTCATTAGTCCAGTGCCATCCTTTACCACATAATTTACATACCCTGGGAAGCCTAGAATTCCATTCCCACCAGAAACTTCTCCTTTGCTTCTATTACTGATAGTACTGTATTCCTCTGAGTTAATACACCTGCCATTTTGAGCTCTGATGCTGTTAGCCTTACAATTTCTTTATAAATAGCTAAATTCAGTGCAATTTGCCATTAAATCACTGGGTATTTTGATATCTGTGACCTCTAGCTGTTACTCTCTCAAACTTCCTCCATCAAAAGATTAAAGCATATCTGACTTCAGTTCTGCAGCACCCCCTTAAAGGCTAGATGTGTTAGCAACTTTCTGTAGCCCTAGGACTGATGGGCTTAAGGGCAGGTGAAGAAACAACTAGGTCTTGACAAACTTGCTGGTCTGTCAGCCTAGGCAAAAGAGCCAGCTGAAGATTCAGTGAGAGGACATGTCTCATGAACAACGGTGTCTATCAAGGAAGACACACAGCATCTACTCTGCCCTGCACACCTGTATGTACCTATACATTAGAACTTCTGCACACTCATGTGTACACAAACTGCTTTTGTACCTATTGTTAGGCTCTACATAACAATTTTTTTTCAAAATTTGCACAATTATTCTGCTATGCAGTAGTGAACAGGTATAAATGTGTGCATATCCTAATTTTTTTTAAAGATTTATTTATTATGTATACAGTGTTCTGTCTGCAGGTATATCTGCAGGCCAGAAGAGGGCACCAGATTTCATTATGGATGGTTGTGAGCCACCATGTGGTTGCTGGGAATTGAACTCATGACCTCTGGAAGAGCAGCCAGTGCTCTCAACCGCTGAGCCATCTCTCCAGCCCGCATATCCTAATTTTAAAAGCAAGTTATTCATTATAGGTTTACTACACTTCATAGTAGCAACCCAATGAGAATTTTTGCATGGAATTCATTTGCATGCTAAACTTCTTGTCAGTACCACAAATGATAAAAGTTCATGAATTTCAGCCTAAAAATCCCTCATTCCTTTTGATGAGACTATATTAAGTATTCACTTTTAGAATGCCTAATGTTTTATAGTTTTCATCGCTAGAATTTATAATGCATTTTAGCACCACTTGAACTTCAATGGGCAGATAGACAATGTATATTTACCTAAAAAATATTAGACACCAGTTTATTTATGGGACAAAAAGTTGTAATTAGTTCTTACTTTAATGGTTCACCCCCGAAATTAACAAATACTTATGGTTACGTATTCAAATTGATTTAAGAGACATTGATAGAGGAAGTTTGAGAGAGTAACTTGTGTGTGCTCTTTTCGGTTACGTATTCAAATTGATTTAAGAGACATTGATAGAGGAAGTTTGAGAGAGTAACTTGTGTGTGCTTTTTTCTAGGCATGATAGTTCTTCCCATATTTCCTAAAATTGTATCTGTTCTAAATTTCTGTGCTGGCCTCTGTGTAGGATCACATTCTTACTTCTTCTAAAGAGAATAATAACATCCTTATGTGGAAATCCTTTTCTAATTGATTACCTGGCATTACTAAGTCATTTTAATCTAATTCAGTAACTCTATAAATTATACTTTATTTCTCAATAAATTGCACATATTATGTTTTGAAAAAGATATGTTACACATAAATTAAAATACTGTAAGGGAATAAAACTCATTTTGTTTATGTGTTAGAGTGATTTTAGTAAGCCCTTTGGGTAGATTTCAACAGTTTATGACAGCTGAATCAAGTTCTTCAAGTCTAGAGAAAATGATGAGACCTAAAGACACAGCATGGGAACATAGATACGATTGGTTTATATTGCTACTGTGTATTTTGTTGAACATTTCACAGTTCTCAAGTGAAGCGTATGCTATACACCCAATGTTGTTCATATTGCTGTGCATTTGCTTATATTTTTAAAGTTTCAAAGGGTATTTTTCTTGGCAATGTGGTTCAAGAACATGAAGCAGATATTTTATAATTTGGGCTGCCTAATAAGATGAAACGTATTCTAACATTCTGTTTTTATGGGAAAAAAACCCAACTGTGAAGGTTCCTATCCATATTCTATAATTATTACTGATGCTTCAAAAGAACTGAAATAAAGAGTATAGATTCAAATGTTTATGATGTTACAGTCTATGCAGAGTAGAGCAAAGGGCACATGCCTGGGCTACATACACTCTCACAGAACAGGCAAATAATTAGAAAAATATTTCATATTACTGAAAACTCTTTGTTGTAGACATCATATTGCAGTATTTATTCCTTGACCTGTCAGTTAAGACTGATTACAACCTCACTTTCTGGTGGCTTAATTGGTCTTTCAACAATACTTCACTTGTACATGGAAAGTAATTGTGCTTCATGCATCATAAATGACAGTGCTCTGATTTTATTATTAAGGTATACTCATCTTTCTATGTTTTATATTACTCATACATTTTTTATGTTACTAGTATGTGTTAAAACCATGAGATATAACTAACCATTCAATTACCCCACTCAGTGTGTGTCAAGGAAAAAGAGATGTCAGCCTTCAACTGAAAAAATGGAACTGTTCCTTATACATTACTGTCATGTAATAATGAGTCTTTTATAGAACTGCTAAAATATATTACTTTTAAAGAAAGAAACCACACAATGAAGAAAAATAATTAATCTATAACATGCAGCAATGTACTACTACTTTGTTAGTTATCACAATATAATAACAGACAAACTGTCTCAAAGGAACAGTTTTTACACTTTTTCATGATATTGTGGATTACACATAACACAGATATTTCACTTGGGTCTGATATAATCTCATTCAGGATGAGAGAGGATTAGATATGCCCAGTTACTAGACATAAAGACATGGGATTAAAGAAACCAACTGCTTTCAGTAATACACTCTTTACAAGTAAAAAACAAACCCACAAGCTGCTTCCTTTGAAGAACAATCTCTGCTATACCACAATTTCTAGTCAATGAAAGAATGTAAATTTTATTTAGATAATTTCTTGCATAATACCTTAGACATATATTCTAGGAATAAAAGTTAAGTGTGACTAGAAGGAAGTAATTATCACTTGTGAGTAAATTGAGGATATTTAGTGGTAGGCTGTTTACAGATTAGGGATGACATGATTAAATTTAGGAAAGCAAAAATATTCTATGTGAGTGAGTCTGTTAGTCACATTTCTATAAATGTATTGAGATGACTGCGATAATTATTTTATAATTAAAAAATGTTGCTGCGATGAAACTCCATAGATAAAACTAACTTGTGAAGGGGAAGAGTCATGACTTCTGCTTCCACATCACTGTTCATCTTTGAAGGAAATCAAGACAGGAACCAAGCAGGGGAGGAACCTGGAGGCAGGAACTGATGCAGAGGCCATAGGTGGGTGCTGCTTACTGGTTTGCTCCCCATAGCTTGCTCAGGCTCCTTTCTTATAAAGCTCAGGACCACCATTCCAGGGGTGGCCCCAACCACTGAGAGCTGGGTCTGTACATGTCAATATCTAATTCAGAAAATTTCCTGAAGAAATTGTCTACAGCCTGATTTTATAGAAGCATTTTTTCCTTTGGAGTTCCTTCATCTCAGATGACTTCAGCTTGTCTTAGAATGACATAAAAATAGCCAATACAAAGTGTTTACTTAATGTTTATAATCAAGTAGGACTGTAGGGGTTAGATAAATTAGATTTAGAAAATATATAGGAGTTTCTGGTACTGTCTCTTAATTTGGGGCCTGAAGAGCATTATCAGCATGAAGCAAGGATGACGCAACTCACAAAAGCTCTTCTCCAGCAGTTTATTCAGGTCCCTTGAAAACAGTCTTCCAAATGCCCGGGCAGACCCAACCCACAGGCTAAATACTATATGAACAGCCAATCAAGTAAAGCCACGTGGTGCTATCTTAGAGGCCCACGTATGCGGAAGCAAGCCAGATCAGCGGTCTTTGCCAAATATGGACTTGTTTACCATTGAGAGCGCTCACCGTCGGGCTGGAGGAAGGCGGAAACCGGCGCCATCTTTAAGGCACGGCACGTCGCAGCTCTCTACAGTTCCTCCTTTTTTTTTTTTTTAAAGTTGGTAGAAGGCCCTGGAAAGGCTACGTAATCCCCATATCTGGGGATCTCACGGTGGGCCTGAGCCTGTAGGAGGGTGGTGCTCAAACTCTTACCCGTCTCTGGGTCAGCCTCCCCACTCGGGACTGCCCTGTCTTAGGTGGCCGAGACTTACCCGTCTACTCCGTCATTGACTTGCCAGGCCCTAATATCCGTGGAACGAATACCTCAGTGGGCAGGGACTATGCTCAGTGAAGATTTAAGGCTTCACGGCAGTGAGCCATGCCTGAGGGGACTGGCCCGCCTCAATGGCGACAAGGGCTTGTATAATCATGGCTGCATACGCTTTTGTGTGGCTCTCATTTTGCAGATGCACCATAGGCAAACCAGACAGGCTAGTATCATCAGTATCGCCAAAGAGCATACGCCCGCCCACTCCTTAAGATGATCCATAGCCGTCTGTATCCAGGAAGTCAAGCCAGTAGCCAGGCTCAGATCCACCCGAGTGGAGTTGATGTGGACGATTGTTGCTCTCAGCTCTCTCATCAAATTTTCAAATTCAGCCGACCAATCCTGTAAGAGGAACTTTGACAATTGTCTAGACAAATTAGCAGCCTTTGTAAAATTTTGATACTGCACGGAAGTAACACACAAACCTTGCATTTTCCACTCACACCCCAATTGTGCTAGTTGCCAAAGAGAATCAATCTGTTCTTGTATTAAATCTATGCGTTGATTAGCTATCATAAGGCCTCCTTTGAGATGAGAATTCATAGAGGTCTGAGTATCCAATGCCTGTGCCACAGTGGCTGAGATGTTATTCAGGGCATTGGCAGTCTGTATAGAACTAGACAAGGCAATAGCTGAGGCAGTAGCTCCCACAGCAGCAATAGTGATGGCAGTAACAATAGCTGCAGTGATGCCAAAATCTCTTTTAAACCTGAATAGCATCATGGTATTAGGGGCCTCTACAGGAACTGGTACATATCGAGGCATTCTAGTCACCACAGCCACAGGAAAGGCTGTGGCATTCCAGCATAGGGC